>OX451735.1:1536450824-1537050824 GCA_948472305.1 Vicia faba | reverse complement strand
GTTTGTAATTAGTATAATGTTCATATAATAAAGTACGTTACATACTTTAATTTAGTGTAAATGTCCATTTATCATGGTACATTACATACTTTGACTTAATGTAAAGATACATTCAACAAGGTATATTACATAATTTGACTCGGCATAAAGGTCCATATATCAATGTACAGTACAGACTTTGACTTAGTGTAAAGGTTCTTTCATCAAGGTACATTACATACTTTTAATAAGTATAAAGGTCCATTCATTATGGTACATTGGATATTTTGACTAAGTACTTTTAATGTGTATTAGTGTAATAGTTATTTCATCAATTTACATTACATACTTTAAATAAGTGTAAAGGGTCCATTTATCACGGTACATTACATGCTTTGAATTAGTGTAAATGTCCATTTATAACGGTACATTACATTGCATACTATAATTTAAAGTTAATGTTCATTCATTAATGTAAGTTACATAATTTGACTTAGTTTAAACGTTTAATCATCAATGTACATTACATGTTTGGAATTAGTGTAAATGTTCATATATCAAAGTACGTTACATACTTTAACTTAGTGTTAATGTCCATTTATCATGGTACATTACATACTTTAACTTAGTGTAAAGATTTTTTTTAACAAAGTACATTTACTACTTTGACTTAGTGAAAAGGTCCATTTATAGTTGTGCATTACATACTTTGACTTAGTTTAAAGGTTCATTCATCAAGTTACATTACATAATTTTAATAATTGTAAAGGTCCATTTATTATGGTATGTTACATATTTTGACTAAGTACTTTTAATATGTATTAGTGTAATAGTTATTTCATCAATTTATATTACATGCTTTAAATTAGTGTAAATGTCCATTTTTCACGGTACATTACATTGCATATTATAATTTAAAGTTAATGTTCATTCATTAATGTACGTTACATACTTTGACTTAGTTTAAACGTTCAATCATCAATGTACATTACATGTTTGTAATTAGTATAATGTTCATATATCAAAGTACGTTACATACTTTAACTTAGTGTAAATGTCCATTTATCATGGTACATTACATACTTAGACTTAATGTAAAGATACATTCAACAAGGTATATTACATACTTTGACTTGGTATAAAGGTCCAAATATCAATGTACATTATATACTTTGACTTAGTTTAAAGGTTCTTTCATCAAGGTACATTACATACTTTTAATAAGTATAAATTCCATTCATTATGGAACGTTGCATATTTTGACTAAGTACTTTTAATATGTATTAGCGTAATAGTTATTTCATCAATTTACATTACATACTTTAAATTAGTGTAAAGGTCCATTTATCACGGTACATTACATGCTTTGAATTAGTGTAAATGTCCATTTATCACGGTACATTACATTGCATACTATAATTTAAAGTTAATGGTCATTCATCAAAGTAAGTTACATACTTTGACTTAGTTTAAACGTTTAATCATCAATGTACATTACATGTTTGGAATTAGTGTAAATGTTCATATATCAAAGTACGTTACATACTTTAACTTAGTGTAAATGTCCATTTATCATGGTACATTTACATACTTTAACTTAGTGTAAAGATTTTTTTTTAACAAAGTACATTACCTACTTTGACTTAGTGAAAAGGTCTATTTATAGTTGTGCATTATATACTTTGACTTAGTTTAAAGGTTCATCCATCAAGGTACATTACATACTTTTAATAAGTGTAAAGGTCCATTCATTATGGTATGTTACATATTTTGACTAAGTACTTTTAATATGTATTAGTGTAATAGTTATTTCATCAATTTATATTACATACTTTAAATTAGTGTAAAGGTCCATTTATCACGGTACATTATATTGCATACTATAATTTAAAGTTAATGTTCATTCATCAATTTACATTACATACTTTGACTTAGTTTAAACTTTCATTCATCAATGTACATTACATGCTTGGAATTAGTGTAAATGTTCATTCATCAAAGTACGTTACATACTTTAACTTAGTGTAAATGTCCATTTATCATGGTACATTACATACTTTGACTTAATGTAAAGATCCATTCAAAAAGGTACATTACATACTTTGACTTGGTATAAAGGTCCATATATCAATGTACATTGCATACTTTGATTTAGTGTAAAGGTTCTTTCAACAAGGTAAATTACATACTTTTAATAAGTATAAAGGTCCATTCATTATGGTACGTTACATATTTTGACTAAGTACTTTTAATATGTATTAGTGTAATAGTTATTTCATCAATTTACATTACATACTTTAAATTAGTGTAAAGGTCCATTTATCATGGTACATTACATGCTTTGAATTAATGTAAATGTCCATTTATCACGGTACATTACATTGCATACTATAATTTAAAGTTAATGTTCATTCTTCAATGTACGTTCCATACTTTAACTTAGTTTAAACGTTCAATCATCAATTTACATTACATGTTTGTAATTAGTATAATGTTCATATAATAAAGTACGTTACATACTTTAATTTAGTGTAAATGTCCATTTATCATGGTACATTACATACTTTGACTTAATGTAAAGATACATTCAACAAGGTATATTACATAATTTGACTTGGCATAAAGGTCCATATATCAATGTACAGTACAGACTTTGACTTAGTGTAAAGGTTCTTTCATCAAGGTAAATTACATACTTTTAATAAGTATAAAGGTCCATTCATTATGGTACATTGGATATTTTGACTAAGTACTTTTAATGTGTATTAGTGTAATAGTTATTTCATCAATTTACATTATATACTTTAAATAAGTGTAAAGGTCCATTTATCACGGTACATTACATGCTTTGAATTAGTGTAAATGTCCATTTATAACGGTACATTACATTGCATACTATAATTTAAAGTTAATGTTCATTCATTAATGTAAGTTACATAATTTGACTTAGTTTAAACGTTTAATCATAAATGTACATTACATGTTTAGAATTAGTGTAAATGTTCATATATCAAAGTACGTTACATACTTTAACTTAGTGTAAATGTCCATTTATCATGGTACATTACATACTTTAACTTAGTGTAAAGATTTTTTTTAACAAAGTACATTACCTACTTTGACTTAGTGAAAAGGTCTATTTATAGTTGTGCATTACATACTTTGACTTAGTTTAAAGGTTCATTCATCAAGTTACATTACATAATTTTAATAATTGTAAAGGTCCATTTATTATGGTATGTTACATATTTTGACTAAGTACTTTTAATATGTATTAGTGTAATAGTTATTTCATCAATTTATATGACATGCTTTGAATTAGTGTAAATGTCCATTTTTCACGGTACATTACATTGCATATTATAATTTAAAGTTAATGTTCATTCATTAATGTACGTTACATACTTTGACTTAGTTTAAACGTTCAATCATCAATGTACATTACATGTTTGTAATTAGTATAATGTTCATATATCAAAGTACGTTACATACTTTAACTTAGTGTAAATGTCCATTTATCATGGTACATTACATACTTAGACTTAATGTAAAGATACATTCAACAAGGTATATTACATACTTTGACTTGGTATAAAGGTCCAAATATCAATGTACATTATATACTTTGACTTAGTTTAAAGGTTCTTTCATCAAGGTACATTACATACTTTTAATAAGTATAAATTCCATTCATTATGGAACGTTGCATATTTTGACTAAGTACTTTTAATATGTATTAGCGTAATAGTTATTTCATCAATTTACATTACATACTTTAAATTAGTGTAAAGGTCCATTTATCACGGTACATTACATGCGTTGAATTAGTGTAAATGTCCATTTATCACGGTACATTACATTGCATACTATAATTTAAAGTTAATGGTCATTCATCAAAGTAAGTTACATACTTTGACTTAGTTTAAACGTTTAATCATCAATGTACATTACATGTTTGGAATTAGTGTAAATGTTCATATATCAAAGTACGTTACATACTTTAACTTAGTGTAAATGTCCATTTATCATGGTACATTTACATACTTTAACTTAGTGTAAAGATTTTTTTTTAACAAAGTACATTACCTACTTTGACTTAGTGAAAAGGTCTATTTATAGTTGTGCATTATATACTTTGACTTAGTTTAAAGGTTCATCCATCAAGGTACATTACATACTTTTAATAAGTGTAAAGGTCCATTCATTATGGTGTGTTACATATTTTGACTAAGTACTTTTAATATGTATTAGTGTAATAGTTATTTCATCAATTTATATTACATACTTTAAATTAGTGTAAAGGTCCATTTATCACGGTACATTATATTGCATACTATAATTTAAAGTTAATGTTCATTCATCAATTTACATTACATACTTTGACTTAGTTTAAACTTTCATTCATCAATGTACATTACATGCTTGGAGTTAGTGTAAATGTTCATTCATCAAAGTACGTTACATACTTTAACTTAGTGTAAATGTCCATTTATCATGGTACATTACATACTTTGACTTAATGTAAAGATCCATTCAAAAAGGTACATTACATACTTTGACTTGGTATAAAGGTCCATATATCAATGTACATTGCATACTTTGATTTAGTGTAAAGGTTCTTTCAACAAGGTAAATTACATACTTTTAATAAGTATAAAGGTCCATTCATTACGGTACGTTACATATTTTGACTAAGTACTTTTAATATGTATTAGTGTAATAGTTATTTCATCAATTTACATTACATACTTTAAATTAGTGTAAAGGTCCATTTATCATGGTACATTACATGCTTTGAATTAATGTAAATGTCCATTTATCACGGTACATTACATTGCATACTATAATTTAAAGTTAATGTTCATTCATCAATGTACGTTCCATACTTTAACTTAGTTTAAACGTTCAATCATCAATTTACATTACATGTTTGTAATTAGTATAATGTTCATATAATAAAGTACGTTACATACTTTAATTTAGTGTAAATGTCCATTTATCATGGTACATTACATACTTTGACTTAATGTAAAGATACATTCAACAAGGTATATTACATAATTTGACTCGGCATAAAGGTCCATATATCAATGTACAGTACAGACTTTGACTTAGTGTAAAGGTTCTTTCATCAAGGTACATTACATACTTTTAATAAGTATAAAGGTCCATTCATTATGGTACATTGGATATTTTGACTAAGTACTTTTAATGTGTATTAGTGTAATAGTTATTTCATCAATTTACATTACATACTTTAAATAAGTGTAAAGGGTCCATTTATCACGGTACATTACATGCTTTGAATTAGTGTAAATGTCCATTTATAACGGTACATTACATTGCATACTATAATTTAAAGTTAATGTTCATTCATTAATGTAAGTTACATAATTTGACTTAGTTTAAACGTTTAATCATCAATGTACATTACATGTTTGGAATTAGTGTAAATGTTCATATATCAAAGTACGTTACATACTTTAACTTAGTGTTAATGTCCATTTATCATGGTACATTACATACTTTAACTTAGTGTAAAGATTTTTTTTAACAAAGTACATTTACTACTTTGACTTAGTGAAAAGGTCCATTTATAGTTGTGCATTACATACTTTGACTTAGTTTAAAGGTTCATTCATCAAGTTACATTACATAATTTTAATAATTGTAAAGGTCCATTTATTATGGTATGTTACATATTTTGACTAAGTACTTTTAATATGTATTAGTGTAATAGTTATTTCATCAATTTATATTACATGCTTTAAATTAGTGTAAATGTCCATTTTTCACGGTACATTACATTGCATATTATAATTTAAAGTTAATGTTCATTCATTAATGTACGTTACATACTTTGACTTAGTTTAAACGTTCAATCATCAATGTACATTACATGTTTGTAATTAGTATAATGTTCATATATCAAAGTACGTTACATACTTTAACTTAGTGTAAATGTCCATTTATCATGGTACATTACATACTTAGACTTAATGTAAAGATACATTCAACAAGGTATATTACATACTTTGACTTGGTATAAAGGTCCAAATATCAATGTACATTATATACTTTGACTTAGTTTAAAGGTTCTTTCATCAAGGTACATTACATACTTTTAATAAGTATAAATTCCATTCATTATGGAACGTTGCATATTTTGACTAAGTACTTTTAATATGTATTAGCGTAATAGTTATTTCATCAATTTACATTACATACTTTAAATTAGTGTAAAGGTCCATTTATCACGGTACATTACATGCTTTGAATTAGTGTAAATGTCCATTTATCACGGTACATTACATTGCATACTATAATTTAAAGTTAATGGTCATTCATCAAAGTAAGTTACATACTTTGACTTAGTTTAAACGTTTAATCATCAATGTACATTACATGTTTGGAATTAGTGTAAATGTTCATATATCAAAGTACGTTACATACTTTAACTTAGTGTAAATGTCCATTTATCATGGTACATTTACATACTTTAACTTAGTGTAAAGATTTTTTTTTAACAAAGTACATTACCTACTTTGACTTAGTGAAAAGGTCTATTTATAGTTGTGCATTATATACTTTGACTTAGTTTAAAGGTTCATCCATCAAGGTACATTACATACTTTTAATAAGTGTAAAGGTCCATTCATTATGGTATGTTACATATTTTGACTAAGTACTTTTAATATGTATTAGTGTAATAGTTATTTCATCAATTTATATTACATACTTTAAATTAGTGTAAAGGTCCATTTATCACGGTACATTATATTGCATACTATAATTTAAAGTTAATGTTCATTCATCAATTTACATTACATACTTTGACTTAGTTTAAACTTTCATTCATCAATGTACATTACATGCTTGGAATTAGTGTAAATGTTCATTCATCAAAGTACGTTACATACTTTAACTTAGTGTAAATGTCCATTTATCATGGTACATTACATACTTTGACTTAATGTAAAGATCCATTCAAAAAGGTACATTACATACTTTGACTTGGTATAAAGGTCCATATATCAATGTACATTGCATACTTTGATTTAGTGTAAAGGTTCTTTCAACAAGGTAAATTACATACTTTTAATAAGTATAAAGGTCCATTCATTATGGTACGTTACATATTTTGACTAAGTACTTTTAATATGTATTAGTGTAATAGTTATTTCATCAATTTACATTACATACTTTAAATTAGTGTAAAGGTCCATTTATCATGGTACATTACATGCTTTGAATTAATGTAAATGTCCATTTATCACGGTACATTACATTGCATACTATAATTTAAAGTTAATGTTCATTCTTCAATGTACGTTCCATACTTTAACTTAGTTTAAACGTTCAATCATCAATTTACATTACATGTTTGTAATTAGTATAATGTTCATATAATAAAGTACGTTACATACTTTAATTTAGTGTAAATGTCCATTTATCATGGTACATTACATACTTTGACTTAATGTAAAGATACATTCAACAAGGTATATTACATAATTTGACTTGGCATAAAGGTCCATATATCAATGTACAGTACAGACTTTGACTTAGTGTAAAGGTTCTTTCATCAAGGTAAATTACATACTTTTAATAAGTATAAAGGTCCATTCATTATGGTACATTGGATATTTTGACTAAGTACTTTTAATGTGTATTAGTGTAATAGTTATTTCATCAATTTACATTATATACTTTAAATAAGTGTAAAGGTCCATTTATCACGGTACATTACATGCTTTGAATTAGTGTAAATGTCCATTTATAACGGTACATTACATTGCATACTATAATTTAAAGTTAATGTTCATTCATTAATGTAAGTTACATAATTTGACTTAGTTTAAACGTTTAATCATAAATGTACATTACATGTTTAGAATTAGTGTAAATGTTCATATATCAAAGTACGTTACATACTTTAACTTAGTGTAAATGTCCATTTATCATGGTACATTACATACTTTAACTTAGTGTAAAGATTTTTTTTAACAAAGTACATTACCTACTTTGACTTAGTGAAAAGGTCTATTTATAGTTGTGCATTACATACTTTGACTTAGTTTAAAGGTTCATTCATCAAGTTACATTACATAATTTTAATAATTGTAAAGGTCCATTTATTATGGTATGTTACATATTTTGACTAAGTACTTTTAATATGTATTAGTGTAATAGTTATTTCATCAATTTATATGACATGCTTTGAATTAGTGTAAATGTCCATTTTTCACGGTACATTACATTGCATATTATAATTTAAAGTTAATGTTCATTCATTAATGTACGTTACATACTTTGACTTAGTTTAAACGTTCAATCATCAATGTACATTACATGTTTGTAATTAGTATAATGTTCATATATCAAAGTACGTTACATACTTTAACTTAGTGTAAATGTCCATTTATCATGGTACATTACATACTTAGACTTAATGTAAAGATACATTCAACAAGGTATATTACATACTTTGACTTGGTATAAAGGTCCAAATATCAATGTACATTATATACTTTGACTTAGTTTAAAGGTTCTTTCATCAAGGTACATTACATACTTTTAATAAGTATAAATTCCATTCATTATGGAACGTTGCATATTTTGACTAAGTACTTTTAATATGTATTAGCGTAATAGTTATTTCATCAATTTACATTACATACTTTAAATTAGTGTAAAGGTCCATTTATCACGGTACATTACATGCGTTGAATTAGTGTAAATGTCCATTTATCACGGTACATTACATTGCATACTATAATTTAAAGTTAATGGTCATTCATCAAAGTAAGTTACATACTTTGACTTAGTTTAAACGTTTAATCATCAATGTACATTACATGTTTGGAATTAGTGTAAATGTTCATATATCAAAGTACGTTACATACTTTAACTTAGTGTAAATGTCCATTTATCATGGTACATTTACATACTTTAACTTAGTGTAAAGATTTTTTTTTAACAAAGTACATTACCTACTTTGACTTAGTGAAAAGGTCTATTTATAGTTGTGCATTATATACTTTGACTTAGTTTAAAGGTTCATCCATCAAGGTACATTACATACTTTTAATAAGTGTAAAGGTCCATTCATTATGGTGTGTTACATATTTTGACTAAGTACTTTTAATATGTATTAGTGTAATAGTTATTTCATCAATTTATATTACATACTTTAAATTAGTGTAAAGGTCCATTTATCACGGTACATTATATTGCATACTATAATTTAAAGTTAATGTTCATTCATCAATTTACATTACATACTTTGACTTAGTTTAAACTTTCATTCATCAATGTACATTACATGCTTGGAGTTAGTGTAAATGTTCATTCATCAAAGTACGTTACATACTTTAACTTAGTGTAAATGTCCATTTATCATGGTACATTACATACTTTGACTTAATGTAAAGATCCATTCAAAAAGGTACATTACATACTTTGACTTGGTATAAAGGTCCATATATCAATGTACATTGCATACTTTGATTTAGTGTAAAGGTTCTTTCAACAAGGTAAATTACATACTTTTAATAAGTATAAAGGTCCATTCATTATGGTACGTTACATATTTTGACTAAGTACTTTTAATATGTATTAGTGTAATAGTTATTTCATCAATTTACATTACATACTTTAAATTAGTGTAAAGGTCCATTTATCATGGTACATTACATGCTTTGAATTAATGTAAATGTCCATTTATCATGGTACATTACATTGCATACTATAATTTAAAGTTAATGGTCATTCATCAATGTACGTTCCATACTTTAACTTAGTTTAAACGTTCAATCATCAATTTACATTACATGTTTGTAATTAGTATAATGTTCATATAATAAAGTACGTTACATACTTTAATTTAGTGTAAATGTCCATTTATCATGGTACATTACATACTTTGACTTAATGTAAAGATACATTCAACAAGGTATATTACATAATTTGACTTGGCATAAAGGTCCATATATCAATGTACAGTACAGACTTTGACTTAGTGTAAAGGTTCTTTCATCAAGGTACATTACATACTTTTAATATGTATAAAGGTCCATTCATTATGGTACATTGGATATTTTGACTAAGTACTTTTAATGTGTATTAGTGTAATAGTTATTTCATCAATTTACATTATATACTTTAAATAAGTGTAAAGGTCCATTTATCACGGTACATTACATGCTTTGAATTAGTGTAAATGTCCATTTATAACGGTACATTACATTGCATACTATAATTTAAATTTAATGTTCATTCATTAATGTAAGTTACATAATTTGACTTAGTTTAAACGTTTAATCATCAATGTACATTACATGTTTGGAATTAGTGTAAATGTTCATATATCAAAGTACGTTACATACTTTAACTTAGTGTAAATGTCCATTTATCATGGTACATTACATACTTAGACTTAATGTAAAGATACATTCAACAAGGTATATTACATACTTTGACTTGGTATAAAGGTCCAAATATCAATGTACATTATATACTTTGACTTAGTTTAAAGGTTCTTTCATCAAGGTACATTACATACTTTTAATAAGTATAAATTCCATTCATTATGGAACGTTGCATATTTTGACTAAGTACTTTTAATATGTATTAGCGTAATAGTTATTTCATCAATTTACATTACATACTTTAAATTAGTGTAAAGGTCCATTTATCACGGTACATTACATGCGTTGAATTAGTGTAAATGTCCATTTATCACGGTACATTACATTGCATACTATAATTTAAAGTTAATGGTCATTCATCAAAGTAAGTTACATACTTTGACTTAGTTTAAACGTTTAATCATCAATGTACATTACATGTTTGGAATTAGTGTAAATGTTCATATATCAAAGTACGTTACATACTTTAACTTAGTGTAAATGTCCATTTATCATGGTACATTTACATACTTTAACTTAGTGTAAAGATTTTTTTTTAACAAAGTACATTACCTACTTTGACTTAGTGAAAAGGTCTATTTATAGTTGTGCATTATATACTTTGACTTAGTTTAAAGGTTCATCCATCAAGGTACATTACATACTTTTAATAAGTGTAAAGGTCCATTCATTATGGTATGTTACATATTTTGACTAAGTACTTTTAATATGTATTAGTGTAATAGTTATTTCATCAATTTATATTACATACTTTAAATTAGTGTAAAGGTCCATTTATCACGGTACATTATATTGCATACTATAATTTAAAGTTAATGTTCATTCATCAATTTACATTACATACTTTGACTTAGTTTAAACTTTCATTCATCAATGTACATTACATGCTTGGAATTAGTGTAAATGTTCATTCATCAAAGTACGTTACATACTTTAACTTAGTGTAAATGTCCATTTATCATGGTACATTACATACTTTGACTTAATGTAAAGATCCATTCAAAAAGGTACATTACATACTTTGACTTGGTATAAAGGTCTATATATCAATGTACATTGCATACTTTGATTTAGTGTAAAGGTTCTTTCAACAAGGTAAATTACATACTTTTAATAAGTATAAAGGTCCATTCATTATGGTACGTTACATATTTTGACTAAGTACTTTTAATATGTATTAGTGTAATAGTTATTTCATCAATTTACATTACATACTTTAAATTAGTGTAAAGGTCCATTTATCATGGTACATTACATGCTTTGAATTAATGTAAATGTCCATTTATCACGGTACATTACATTGCATACTATAATTTAAAGTTAATGGTCATTCATCAATGTACGTTCCATACTTTAACTTAGTTTAAACGATCAATCATCAATTTACATTACATGTTTGTAATTAGTATAATGTTCATATAATAAAGTACGTTACATACTTTAATTTAGTGTAAATGTCCATTTATCATGGTACATTACATACTTTGACTTAATGTAAAGATACATTCAACAAGGTATATTACATAATTTGACTTGGCATAAAGGTCCATATATCAATGTACAGTACAGACTTTGACTTAGTGTAAAGGTTCTTTCATCAAGGTACATTACATACTTTTAATATGTATAAAGGTCCATTCATTATGGTACATTGGATATTTTGACTAAGTACTTTTAATGTGTATTAGTGTAATAGTTATTTCATCAATTTACATTATATACTTTAAATAAGTGTAAAGGTCCATTTATCACGGTACATTACATGCTTTGAATTAGTGTAAATGTCCATTTATAACGGTACATTACATTGCATACTATAATTTAAAGTTAATGTTCATTCATTAATGTAAGTTACATAATTTGACTTAGTTTAAACGTTTAATCATAAATGTACATTACATGTTTAGAATTAGTGTAAATGTTCATATATCAAAGTACGTTACATACTTTAACTTAGTGTAAATGTCCATTTATCATGGTACATTACATACTTTAACTTAGTGTAAAGATTTTTTTTAACAAAGTACATTACCTACTTTGACTTAGTGAAAAGGTCTATTTATAGTTGTGCATTACATAGTTTGACTTAGTTTAAAGGTTCATTCATCAAGTTACATTACATAATTTTAATAATTGTAAAGGTCCATTTATTATGGTATGTTACATATTTTGACTAAGTACTTTTAATATGTATTAGTGTAATAGTTATTTCATCAATTTATATTACATGCTTTGAATTAGTGTAAATGTCCATTTTTCACGGTACATTACATTGCATATTATAATTTAAAGTTAATGTTCATTCATTAATGTACGTTACATACTTTGACTTAGTTTAAACGTTCAATCATCAATGTACATTACATGTTTGTAATTAGTATAATGTTCTTATATCAAAGTACGTTACATACTTTAACTTAGTGTAAATGTCCATTTATCATGGTACATTACATACTTAGACTTAATGTAAAGATACATTCAACAAGGTATATTACATACTTTGACTTGGTATAAAGGTCCAAATATCAATGTACATTATATACTTTGACTTAGTTTAAAGGTTCTTTCATCAAGGTACATTATATACTTTTAATAAGTATAAATTCCATTCATTATGGAACGTTGCATATTTTGACTAAGTACTTTTAATATGTATTAGCGTAATAGTTATTTCATCAATTTACATTACATACTTTAAATTAGTGTAAAGGTCCATTTATCACGGTACATTACATGCGTTGAATTAGTGTAAATGTCCATTTATCACGGTACATTACATTGCATACTATAATTTAAAGTTAATGGTCATTCATCAAAGTAAGTTACATACTTTGACTTAGTTTAAACGTTTAATCATCAATGTACATTACATGTTTGGAATTAGTGTAAATGTTCATATATCAAAGTACGTTACATACTTTAACTTAGTGTAAATATCCATTTATCATGGTACATTTACATACTTTAACTTAGTGTAAAGATTTTTTTTTAACAAAGTACATTACCTACTTTGACTTAGTGAAAAGGTCTATTTATAGTTGTGCATTATATACTTTGACTTAGTTTAAAGGTTCATCCATCAAGTTACATTACATAATTTTAATAATTGTAAAGGTCCATTTATTATGGTATGTTACATATTTTGACTAAGTACTTTTAATATGTATTAGTGTAATAGTTATTTCATCAATTTATATTACATGCTTTGAATTAGTGTAAATGTCCATTTTTCACGGTACATTACATTGCATATTATAATTTAAAGTTAATGTTCATTCATTAATGTACGTTACATACTTTGACTTAGTTTAAACGTTCAATCATCAATGTACATTACATGTTTGTAATTAGTATAATGTTCATATATCAAAGTACGTTACATACTTTAACTTAGTGTAAATGTCCATTTATCATGGTACATTACATACTTAGACTTAATGTAAAGATACATTCAACAAGGTATATTACATACTTTGACTTGGTATAAAGGTCCAAATATCAATGTACATTATATACTTTGACTTAGTTTAAAGGTTCTTTCATCAAGGTACATTACATACTTTTAATAAGTATAAATTCCATTCATTATGGAACGTTGCATATTTTGACTAAGTACTTTTAATATGTATTAGCGTAATAGTTATTTCATCAATTTACATTACATACTTTAAATTAGTGTAAAGGTCCATTTATCACGGTACATTACATGCGTTGAATTAGTGTAAATGTCCATTTATCACGGTACATTACATTGCATACTATAATTTAAAGTTAATGGTCATTCATCAAAGTAAGTTACATACTTTGACTTAGTTTAAACGTTTAATCATCAATGTACATTACATGTTTGGAATTAGTGTAAATGTTCATATATCAAAGTACGTTACATACTTTAACTTAGTGTAAATATCCATTTATCATGGTACATTTACATACTTTAACTTAGTGTAAAGATTTTTTTTTAACAAAGTACATTACCTACTTTGACTTAGTGAAAAGGTCTATTTATAGTTGTGCATTATATACTTTGACTTAGTTTAAAGGTTCATGCATCAAGGTACATTACATACTTTTAATAAGTGTAAAGGTCCATTCATTATGGTATGTTACATATTTTGACTAAGTACTTTTAATATGTATTAGTGTAATAGTTATTTCATCAATTTATATTACATACTTTAAATTAGTGTAAAGGTCCATTTATCATGGTACATTATATTGCATACTATAATTTAAAGTTAATGTTCATTCATCAATTTACATTACATACTTTGACTTAGTTTAAACTTTCATTCATCAATGTACATTACATGCTTGGAATTAGTGTAAATGTTCATTCATCAAAGTACGTTACATACTTTAACTTAGTGTAAATGTCCATTTATCATGGTACATTACATACTTTGACTTAATGTAAAGATCCATTCAAAAAGGTACATTACATACTTTGACTTGGTATAAAGGTCCATATATCAATGTACATTGCATACTTTGATTTAGTGTAAAGGTTCTTTCAACAAGGTAAATTACATACTTTTAATAAGTATAAAGGTCCATTCATTATGGTACATTACATATTTTGCCTAAGTACTTTTAATATGTATTAGTGTAATAGTTATTTCATCAATTTACATTACATACTTTAAATTAGTGTAAAGGTCCATTTATCATGGTACATTACATGCTTTGAATTAATGTAAATGTCCATTTATCACGGTACATTACATTGCATACTATAATTTAAAGTTAATGTTCATTCATCAATGTACGTACCATACTTTAACTTAGTTTAAACGTTCAATCATCAATTTACATTACATGTTTGTAATTAGTATAATGTTCATATAATAAAGTACGTTACATACTTTAATTTAGTGTAAATGTCCATTTATCATGGTACATTACATACTTTGACTTAATGTAAAGATACATTCAACAAGGTATATTACATAATTTGACTTGGCATAAAGGTCCATATATCAATGTACAGTACAGACTTTGACTTAGTGTAAAGGTTCTTTCATCAAGGTACATTACATACTTTTAATAAGTATAAAGGTCCATTCATTATGGTACATTGGATATTTTGACTAAGTACTTTTAATGTGTATTAGTGTAAAAGTTATTTCATCAATTTACATTATATACTTTAAATAAGTGTAAAGGTCCATTTATCACGGTACATTACATGCTTTGAATTAGTGTAAATGTCCATTTATAACGGTACATTACATTGCATACTATAATTTAAAGTTAATTTTCATTCATTAATGTAAGTTACATAATTTGACTTAGTTTAAACGTTTAATCATCAATGTACATTACATGTTTGGAATTAGTGTAAATGTTCATATATCAAAGTACGTTACATACTTTAACTTAGTGTAAATGTCCATTTATCATGGTACATTACATACTTTAACTTAGTGTAAATATTTTTTTTAACAAAGTACATTACCTACTTTGACTTAGTGAAAAGGTCCATTTATAGTTGTGTATTACATACTTTGACTTAGTTTAAAGGTTCATTCATCAAGTTACATTACATAATTTTAATAATTGTAAAGGTCCATTTATTATGGTATGTTACATATTTTGACTAAGTACTTTTAATATGTATTAGTGTAATAGTTATTTCATCAATTTATATTACATGCTTTGAATTAGTGTAAATGTCCATTTTTCACGGTACATTACATTGCATATTATAATTTAAAGTTAATGTTCATTCATTAATGTACGTTACATACTTTGACTTAGTTTAAACGTTCAATCATCAATGTACATTACATGTTTGTAATTAGTATAATGTTCATATATCAAAGTACGTTACATACTTTAACTTAGTGTAAATGTCCATTTATAATGGTACATTACATACTTTGACTTAATGTAAAGATACATTCAACAAGGTATATTACATATTTTGACTTGGTATAAAGGTCCAAATATCAATGTACATTATATACTTTGACTTAGTTTAAAGGTTCTTTCATCAAGGTACATTACATACTTTTAATAAGTATAAATTCCATTCATTATGGAACGTTGCATATTTTGACTAAGTACTTTTAATATGTATTAGCGTAATAGTTATTTCATCAATTTACATTACATACTTTAAATTAGTGTAAAGGTCCATTTATCACGGTACATTACATGCTTTGAATTAGTGTAAATGTCCATTTATCACGGTACATTACATTGCATACTATAATTTAAAGTTAATGGTCATTCATCAATGTAAGTTACATACTTTGACTTAGTTTAAACGTTTAATCATCAATGTACATTACATGTTTGGAATTAGTGTAAATGTTCATATATCAAAGTACGTTACATACTTTAACTTAGTGTAAATGTCCATTTATCATGGTACATTTACATACTTTAACTTAGTGTAAAGATTTTTTTTTAACAAAGTACATTACCTACTTTGACTTAGTGAAAAGGTCTATTTATAGTTGTGCATTATATACTTTGACTTAGTTTAAAGGTTCATCCATCAAGGTACATTACATACTTTTAATAAGTGTAAAGGTCCATTCATTATGGTATGTTACATATTTTGACTAAGTACTTTTAATATGTATTAGTGTAATAGTTATTTCATCAATTTATATTACAGACTTTAAATTAGTGTAAAGGTCCATTTATCACGGTACATTATATTGCATACTATAATTTAAAGTTAATGTTCATTCATCAATTTACATTACATACTTTGACTTAGTTTAAACTTTCATTCATCAATGTACATTACATGCTTGGAATTAGTGTAAATGTTCATTCATCAAAGTACGTTACATACTTTAACTTAGTGTAAATGTCCATTTATCATGGTACATTACATACTTTGACTTAATGTAAAGATCCATTCAAAAAGGTACATTATATACTTTGACTTGGTATAAAGGTCCATATATCAATGTACATTGCATACTTTGATTTAGTGTAAAGGTTCTTTCAACAAGGTAAATTACATACTTTTAATAAGTATAAAGGTCCATTCATTATGGTACGTTACATATTTTGACTAAGTACTTTTAATATGTATTAGTGTAATAGTTATTTCATCAATTTACATTACATACTTTAAATTAGTGTAAAGGTCCATTTATCATGGTACATTACATGCTTTGAATTAATGTAAATGTCCATTTATCACGGTACATTACATTGCATACTATAATTTAAAGTTAATGTTCATTCATCAATGTACGTTCCATACTTTAACTTAGTTTAAACGTTCAATCATCAATTTACATTACATGTTTGTAATTAGTATAATGTTCATATAATAAAGTACGTTACATACTTTAATTTAGTGTAAATGTCCATTTATCATGGTACATTACATACTTTGACTTAATGTAA
Organism: Vicia faba; assembly: GCA_948472305.1. Classification (NCBI taxonomy): domain Eukaryota; kingdom Viridiplantae; phylum Streptophyta; class Magnoliopsida; order Fabales; family Fabaceae; genus Vicia; species Vicia faba. The sequence goes on along the minus strand of OX451735.1, from coordinate 1,537,033,038 downwards.
AGATACATTCAACAAGGTATATTACATAATTTGACTTGGCATAAAGGTCCATATATCAATGTACAGTACAGACTTTGACTTAGTGTAAAGGTTCTTTCATCAAGGTACATTACATACTTTTAATAAGTATAAAGGTCCATTCATTATGGTACATTGGATATTTTGACTAAGTACTTTTAATGTGTATTAGTGTAATAGTTATTTCATCAATTTACATTATATACTTTAAATAAGTGTAAAGGTCCATTTATCACGGTACATTACATGCTTTGAATTAGTGTAAATGTCCATTTATAACGGTACATTACATTGCATACTATAATTTAAAGTTAATGTTCATTCATTAATGTAAGTTACATAATTTGACTTAGTTTAAACGTTTAATCATCAATGTACATTACATGTTTGGAATTAGTGTAAATGTTCATATATCAAAGTACGTTACATACTTTAACTTAGTGTAAATGTCCATTTATCATGGTACATTACATACTTTAACTTAGTGTAAAGATTTTTTTTAACAAAGTACATTACCTACTTTGACTTAGTGAAAAGGTCCATTTATACTTGTGCATTACATACTTTGACTTAGTTTAAAGGTTCATTCATCAAGGTACATTACATAATTTTAATAAGTGTAAAGGTCCATTCATTATGGTATGTTACATATTTTGACTAAGTACTTTTAATATGTATTAGTGTAATAGTTATTTCATCAATTTATATTACATGCTTTGAATTAGTGTAAATGTCCATTTATCACGGTACATTACATTGCATACTAAAATTTAAAGTTAATGTTCATTCATTAATGTACGTTATATACTTTGACTTAGTTTAAACGTTCAATCATCAATGTAAATTACATGTTTGTAATTAGTATAATGTTCATATATCAAAGTACGTTACATACTTTAACTTAGTGTAAATGTCCATTTATCATGGTACATTACATACTTAGAATTAATGTAAAGATACATTCAACTAGGTACATTACATACTTTAACTTAGTGTAAATGTCCATTTATCATGGTACATTACATACTTTTAATAAGTGTAATGGTTCATTCATCAAGGTACATTACATGCTTTTAATAAGTGTAAAGGTCCATTCATTATGGTTTGTTACATATTTTGACTAAGTACTTTTAATATGTATTAATGTAATAGTTATTTCATCAATTTATATTACATACTTTAAATTAGTGTAAAGATCCATTTATCACGGTACATTATATTGCATACTATAAATTAAAGTTAATGTTCATTCATCAATTTACATTACATACTTTGACTTAGTTTAAACGTTCATTCATCAATGTACATTACATGCTTGGAATTAGTGTAAATGTTCATTCATCAAAGTACGTTACATAATTTAACTTAGTGTAAATGTCTATTTATCATGGAACATTACATACTTTGACTTAATGTAAAGATCCATTCAACAAGGTAGATTACATACTATGACTTGGTATAAAGGTCCATATATCAATGTAAATTGCATACTTTGATTTAGTGTAAAGGTTCTTTCAACAAGGTACATTACATACTTTTAATAAGTATAAAGGTCCATTCATTATGGTACGTTACATATTTTGACTAAGTACTTTTAATATGTATTAGTGTAATAGTTATTTCATCAATTTATATTACATACTTTAAATTAGTGTAAAGGTCCATTTATCACGGTACATTATATTGCATACTATAATTTAAACTTAATGTTCATTCATCAATTTACATTACATACTTTGACTTAGTTTAAACGTTCATTCATCAATGTACATTACATGCTTGGAATTAGTGTAAATGTTCATTCATCAAAGTACGTTACATACTTTAACTTAGTGTAAATGTTCATTTATCATGGTACATTACATACTTTGACTTAATGTAAAGATCCATTCAAAAGGTACATTACATACTTTGACTTGGTATAAAGGTCCATATATCAATATACATTGCATACTTTGATTTAGTGTAAAGGTTCTTTCAACAAGGTAAATTACATACTTTTAATAAGTATAAAGGTCTATTCATTATGATACGTAACATATTTTGACTAAGTACTTTTAATATGTATTAGTGTAATTGTTATTTCATCAATTTACATTACATACTTTAAATTAGTGTAAAGGTCCATTTATCATGGTACATTACATGCATTGAATTAATGTAAATGTCCATTTATCACGGTACATTAGATTGCATACTATAATTTAAGGTTAATGTTCATTCATCAATGTACGTTCCATACTTTGACTTAGTTTAAACGTTCAATCATCAATTTACATTACATGTTTGTAATTAGTATAATGTTCATATAATAAAGTACGTTACATACTTTAATTTAGTGTAAATGTCCATTTATCATGGTACATTACATACTTTGACTTAATGTAAAGATACATTCAACAAGGTATATTACATAATTTGACTCGGCATAAAGGTCCATATATCAATGTACAGTACCGATTTTGACTTAGTGTAAAGGTTCTTTCATCAAGGTACATTACATACTTTTAATAAGTATAAAGGTCCATTCATTATGGTACATTGGATATTTTGACTAAGTACTTTTAATATGTATTAGTGTAATAGTTATTTCATCAATTTACATTACATACTTTAAATAAGTGTAAAGGTCCATTTATCACGGTACATTACATGCTTTGAATTAGTGTAAATGTCCATTTATCACGGTACATTACATTGCATACTATAATTTAAAGTTAATGTTCATTCATTAATGTAAGTTACATAATTTGACTTAGTTTAAACGTTTAATCATCAATGTACATTACATGTTTGGAATTAGTGTAAATGTTCATATATCAAAGTACGCTACATACTTTAACTTAGTGTAAATGTCCATTTATCATGGTACATTACATACTTTAACTTAGTGTAAAGATTTTTTTTAACAAAGTACATTACCTACTATGACTTAGTGAAAAGGTCCATTTATAGTTGTGCATTACATACTTTGACTTAGTTTAAAGGTTCATTCATCAAGGTACATTACATAATTTTAATAAGTGTAAAGGTCCATTCATTATGGTATGTTACATATTTTGACTAAGTACTTTTAATATGTATTAGTGTAATAGTTATTTCATCAATTTATATTACATGCTTTGAATTAGTGTAAATGTCCATTTATCACGGTACATTACATTGCATACTATAATTTAAAGTTAATGTTCATTCATTAATGTACGTTACATAATTTGACTTAGTTTAAACGTTCAATCATCAATGTACATTACATGTTTGTAATTAGTATAATGTTCATATATCAAAGTACGTTACATACTTTAACTTAGTGTAAATGTCCATTTATCATGGTACATTACATACTTAGTCTTAATGTAAAGATACATTCAACTAGGTACATTACATACTTTGACTTGGTATAAAGGTCCAAATATCAATGTACATTATATACTTTGATTTAGTTTAAAGGTTCTTTCATCAAGGTACATTACATACTTTTAATAAGTATAAATTCCATTCATTATGGAAGGTTGCATATTTTGACGAAGTACTTTTAATATGTATTAGCGTAATAGTTATTTCATCAATTTACATTACATACTTTAAATTAGTGTAAAGGTCCATTTATCACGGTACATTACATGCTTTGAATTAGTGTAAATGTCCATTTATCACGGTACATTACATTGCATACTATAATTTAAAGTTAATGGTCATTCATCAATGTAAGTTACATACTTTGACTTAGTTTAAACGTTTAATCATCAATGTACATTACATGTTTGGAATTAGTGTAAATGTTCATATATCAAAGTACGTTACATACTTTAACTTAGTGTAAATGTCCATTTATCATGGTACATTTACATACTTTAACTTAGTGTAAAGATTTTTTTTTAACAAAGTACATTACCTACTTTGACTTAGTGAAAAGGTCCATTTATAGTTGTGCATTACATACTTTGACTTAGTTTAAAGGTTCATCCATCAAGGTACATTTCATACTTTTAATAAGTGTAAAGGTCCATTCATTATGGTATGTTACATATTTTGTCTAAGTACTTTTAATATGTATTAGTGTAATAGTTATTTCATCAATTTATATTACATACTTTAAATAAGTGTAAAGGTCCATTTATCACGGTACATTATATTGCATACTATAATTTAAAGTTAATGTTCATTCATCAATTTACATTACATACTTTGACTTAGTTTAAACGTTCATTCATCAATGTACATTACATGCTTGGAATTAGTGTAAATGTTCATTCATCAAAGTACGTTACATACTTTAACTTAGTGTAAATGTCCATTTATCATGGTACATTACATACTTTGACTTAATGTAAAGATCCATTCAAAAAGGTACATTACATACTTTGACTTGGTATAAAGGTCCATATATCAATGTACATTGCATACTTTGATTTAGTGTAAAGGATCTTTCAACAAGGTAAGTTACATACTTTTAATAAGTATAAAGGTCCATTCATTACGGTACGTTACATATTTTGACTAAGTACTTTTAATATGTATTAGTGTAATAGTTATTTCATCAATTTACATTACATACTTTAAATTAGTGTAAAGGTCCATTTATCATGGTACATTACATGCTTTGAATTAATGTAAATGTCCATTTATCACGGTACATTACATTGCATACTATAATTTAAAGTTAATGTTCATTCATCAATGTACGTTCCATACTTTAACTTAGTTTAAACGTTCAATCATCAATTTACATTACATGTTTGTAATTAGTATAATGTTCATATAATAAAGTACGTTACATACTTTAATTTAGTGTAAATGTCCATTTATCATGGTACATTACATACTTTGACTTAATGTAAAGATACATTCAACAAGGTATATTACATAATTTGACTCGGCATAAAGGTCCATATATCAATGTACAGTACAGACTTTGACTTAGTGTAAAGGTTCTTTCATCAAGGTACATTACATACTTTTAATAAGTATAAAGGTCCATTCATTATGGTACATTGGATATTTTGACTAAGTACTTTTAATGTGTATTAGTGTAATAGTTATTTCATCAATTTACATTACATACTTTAAATAAGTGTAAAGGGTCCATTTATCACGGTACATTACATGCTTTGAATTAGTGTAAATGTCCATTTATAACGGTACATTACATTGCATACTATAATTTAAAGTTAATGTTCATTCATTAATGTAAGTTACATAATTTGACTTAGTTTAAACGTTTAATCATCAATGTACATTACATGTTTGGAATTAGTGTAAATGTTCATATATCAAAGTACGTTACATACTTTAACTTAGTGTTAATGTCCATTTATCATGGTACATTACATACTTTAACTTAGTGTAAAGATTTTTTTTAACAAAGTACATTTACTACTTTGACTTAGTGAAAAGGTCCATTTATAGTTGTGCATTACATACTTTGACTTAGTTTAAAGGTTCATTCATCAAGTTACATTACATAATTTTAATAATTGTAAAGGTCCATTTATTATGGTATGTTACATATTTTGACTAAGTACTTTTAATATGTATTAGTGTAATAGTTATTTCATCAATTTATATTACATGCTTTGAATTAGTGTAAATGTCCATTTATAACGGTACATTACATTGCATACTATAATTTAAATTTAATGTTCATTCATTAATGTAAGTTACATAATTTGACTTAGTTTAAACGTTTAATCATCAATGTACATTACATGTTTGGAATTAGTGTAAATGTTCATATATCAAAGTACGTTACATACTTTAACTTAGTGTAAATGTCCATTTATCATGGTACATTACATACTTAGACTTAATGTAAAGATACATTCAACAAGGTATATTACATACTTTGACTTGGTATAAAGGTCCAAATATCAATGTACATTATATACTTTGACTTAGTTTAAAGGTTCTTTCATCAAGGTACATTACATACTTTTAATAAGTATAAATTCCATTCATTATGGAACGTTGCATATTTTGACTAAGTACTTTTAATATGTATTAGCGTAATAGTTATTTCATCAATTTACATTACATACTTTAAATTAGTGTAAAGGTCCATTTATCACGGTACATTACATGCGTTGAATTAGTGTAAATGTCCATTTATCACGGTACATTACATTGCATACTATAATTTAAAGTTAATGGTCATTCATCAAAGTAAGTTACATACTTTGACTTAGTTTAAACGTTTAATCATCAATGTACATTACATGTTTGGAATTAGTGTAAATGTTCATATATCAAAGTACGTTACATACTTTAACTTAGTGTAAATGTCCATTTATCATGGTACATTTACATACTTTAACTTAGTGTAAAGATTTTTTTTTAACAAAGTACATTACCTACTTTGACTTAGTGAAAAGGTCTATTTATAGTTGTGCATTATATACTTTGACTTAGTTTAAAGGTTCATCCATCAAGGTACATTACATACTTTTAATAAGTGTAAAGGTCCATTCATTATGGTATGTTACATATTTTGACTAAGTACTTTTAATATGTATTAGTGTAATAGTTATTTCATCAATTTATATTACATACTTTAAATTAGTGTAAAGGTCCATTTATCACGGTACATTATATTGCATACTATAATTTAAAGTTAATGTTCATTCATCAATTTACATTACATACTTTGACTTAGTTTAAACTTTCATTCATCAATGTACATTACATGCTTGGAATTAGTGTAAATGTTCATTCATCAAAGTACGTTACATACTTTAACTTAGTGTAAATGTCCATTTATCATGGTACATTACATACTTTGACTTAATGTAAAGATCCATTCAAAAAGGTACATTACATACTTTGACTTGGTATAAAGGTCCATATATCAATGTACATTGCATACTTTGATTTAGTGTAAAGGTTCTTTCAACAAGGTAAATTACATACTTTTAATAAGTATAAAGGTCCATTCATTATGGTACGTTACATATTTTGACTAAGTACTTTTAATATGTATTAGTGTAATAGTTATTTCATCAATTTACATTACATACTTTAAATTAGTGTAAAGGTCCATTTATCATGGTACATTACATGCTTTGAATTAATGTAAATGTCCATTTATCACGGTACATTACATTGCATACTATAATTTAAAGTTAATGTTCATTCTTCAATGTACGTTCCATACTTTAACTTAGTTTAAACGTTCAATCATCAATTTACATTACATGTTTGTAATTAGTATAATGTTCATATAATAAAGTACGTTACATACTTTAATTTAGTGTAAATGTCCATTTATCATGGTACATTACATACTTTGACTTAATGTAAAGATACATTCAACAAGGTATATTACATAATTTGACTTGGCATAAAGGTCCATATATCAATGTACAGTACAGACTTTGACTTAGTGTAAAGGTTCTTTCATCAAGGTAAATTACATACTTTTAATAAGTATAAAGGTCCATTCATTATGGTACATTGGATATTTTGACTAAGTACTTTTAATGTGTATTAGTGTAATAGTTATTTCATCAATTTACATTATATACTTTAAATAAGTGTAAAGGTCCATTTATCACGGTACATTACATGCTTTGAATTAGTGTAAATGTCCATTTATAACGGTACATTACATTGCATACTATAATTTAAAGTTAATGTTCATTCATTAATGTAAGTTACATAATTTGACTTAGTTTAAACGTTTAATCATAAATGTACATTACATGTTTAGAATTAGTGTAAATGTTCATATATCAAAGTACGTTACATACTTTAACTTAGTGTAAATGTCCATTTATCATGGTACATTACATACTTTAACTTAGTGTAAAGATTTTTTTTAACAAAGTACATTACCTACTTTGACTTAGTGAAAAGGTCTATTTATAGTTGTGCATTACATAGTTTGACTTAGTTTAAAGGTTCATTCATCAAGTTACATTACATAATTTTAATAATTGTAAAGGTCCATTTATTATGGTATGTTACATATTTTGACTAAGTACTTTTAATATGTATTAGTGTAATAGTTATTTCATCAATTTATATTACATGCTTTGAATTAGTGTAAATGTCCATTTTTCACGGTACATTACATTGCATATTATAATTTAAAGTTAATGTTCATTCATTAATGTACGTTACATACTTTGACTTAGTTTAAACGTTCAATCATCAATGTACATTACATGTTTGTAATTAGTATAATGTTCTTATATCAAAGTACGTTACATACTTTAACTTAGTGTAAATGTCCATTTATCATGGTACATTACATACTTAGACTTAATGTAAAGATACATTCAACAAGGTATATTACATACTTTGACTTGGTATAAAGGTCCAAATATCAATGTACATTATATACTTTGACTTAGTTTAAAGGTTCTTTCATCAAGGTACATTATATACTTTTAATAAGTATAAATTCCATTCATTATGGAACGTTGCATATTTTGACTAAGTACTTTTAATATGTATTAGCGTAATAGTTATTTCATCAATTTACATTACATACTTTAAATTAGTGTAAAGGTCCATTTATCACGGTACATTACATGCGTTGAATTAGTGTAAATGTCCATTTATCACGGTACATTACATTGCATACTATAATTTAAAGTTAATGGTCATTCATCAAAGTAAGTTACATACTTTGACTTAGTTTAAACGTTTAATCATCAATGTACATTACATGTTTGGAATTAGTGTAAATGTTCATATATCAAAGTACGTTACATACTTTAACTTAGTGTAAATATCCATTTATCATGGTACATTTACATACTTTAACTTAGTGTAAAGATTTTTTTTTAACAAAGTACATTACCTACTTTGACTTAGTGAAAAGGTCTATTTATAGTTGTGCATTATATACTTTGACTTAGTTTAAAGGTTCATCCATCAAGTTACATTACATAATTTTAATAATTGTAAAGGTCGATTTATTATGGTATGTTACATATTTTGACTAAGTACTTTTAATATGTATTAGTGTAATAGTTATTTCATCAATTTATATTACATGCTTTGAATTAGTGTAAATGTCCATTTTTCACGGTACATTACATTGCATATTATAATTTAAAGTTAATGTTCATTCATTAATGTACGTTACATACTTTGACTTAGTTTAAACGTTCAATCATCAATGTACATTACATGTTTGTAATTAGTATAATGTTCATATATCAAAGTACGTTACATACTTTAACTTAGTGTAAATGTCCATTTATCATGGTACATTACATACTTAGACTTAATGTAAAGATACATTCAACAAGGTATATTACATACTTTGACTTGGTATAAAGGTCCAAATATCAATGTACATTATATACTTTGACTTAGTTTAAAGGTTCTTTCATCAAGGTACATTACATACTTTTAATAAGTATAAATTCCATTCATTATGGAACGTTGCATATTTTGACTAAGTACTTTTAATATGTATTAGCGTAATAGTTATTTCATCAATTTACATTACATACTTTAAATTAGTGTAAAGGTCCATTTATCACGGTACATTACATGCGTTGAATTAGTGTAAATGTCCATTTATCACGGTACATTACATTGCATACTATAATTTAAAGTTAATGGTCATTCATCAAAGTAAGTTACATACTTTGACTTAGTTTAAACGTTTAATCATCAATGTACATTACATGTTTGGAATTAGTGTAAATGTTCATATATCAAAGTACGTTACATACTTTAACTTAGTGTAAATATCCATTTATCATGGTACATTTACATACTTTAACTTAGTGTAAAGATTTTTTTTTAACAAAGTACATTACCTACTTTGACTTAGTGAAAAGGTCTATTTATAGTTGTGCATTATATACTTTGACTTAGTTTAAAGGTTCATGCATCAAGGTACATTACATACTTTTAATAAGTGTAAAGGTCCATTCATTATGGTATGTTACATATTTTGACTAAGTACTTTTAATATGTATTAGTGTAATAGTTATTTCATCAATTTATATTACATACTTTAAATTAGTGTAAAGGTCCATTTATCACGGTACATTATATTGCATACTATAATTTAAAGTTAATGTTCATTCATCAATTTACATTACATACTTTGACTTAGTTTAAACTTTCATTCATCAATGTACATTACATGCTTGGAATTAGTGTAAATGTTCATTCATCAAAGTACGTTACATACTTTAACTTAGTGTAAATGTCCATTTATCATGGTACATTACATACTTTGACTTAATGTAAAGATCCATTCAAAAAGGTACATTATATACTTTGACTTGGTATAAAGGTCCATATATCAATGTACATTGCATACTTTGATTTAGTGTAAAGGTTCTTTCAACAAGGTAAATTACATAATTTTAATAAGTATAAAGGTCCATTCATTATGGTACGTTACATATTTTGACTAAGTACTTTTAATATGTATTAGTGTAATAGTTATTTCATCAATTTACATTACATACTTTAAATTAGTGTAAAGGTCCATTTATCATGGTACATTACATGCTTTGAATTAATGTAAATGTCCATTTATCACGGTACATTACATTGCATACTATAATTTAAAGTTAATGTTCATTCATCAATGTACGTTCCATACTTTAACTTAGTTTAAACGTTCAATCATCAATTTACATTACATGTTTGTAATTAGTATAATGTTCATATAATAAAGTACGTTACATACTTTAATTTAGTGTAAATGTCCATTTATCATGGTACATTACATACTTTGACTTAATGTAAAGATACATTCAACAAGGTATATTACATAATTTGACTTGGCATAAAGGTCCATATATCAATGTACAGTACAGACTTTGACTTAGTGTAAAGGTTCTTTCATCAAGGTACATTACATACTTTTAATAAGTATAAAGGTCCATTCATTATGGTACATTGGATATTTTGACTAAGTACTTTTAATGTGTATTAGTGTAATAGTTATTTCATCAATTTACATTATATACTTTAAATAAGTGTAAAGGTCCATTTATCACGGTACATTACATGCTTTGAATTAGTGTAAATGTCCATTTATAACGGTACATTACATTGCATACTATAATTTAAAGTTAATGTTCATTCATTAATGTAAGTTACATAATTTGACTTAGTTTAAACGTTTAATCATCAATGTACATTACATGTTTGGAATTAGTGTAAATGTTCATATATCAAAGTACGTTACATACTTTAACTTAGTGTAAATGTCCATTTATCATGGTACATTACATACTTTAACTTAGTGTAAAGATTTTTTTTAACAAAGTACATTACCTACTTTGACTTAGTGAAAAGGTCCATTTATACTTGTGCATTACATACTTTGACTTAGTTTAAAGGTTCATTCATCAAGGTACATTACATAATTTTAATAAGTGTAAAGGTCCATTCATTATGGTATGTTACATATTTTGACTAAGTACTTTTAATATGTATTAGTGTAATAGTTATTTCATCAATTTATATTACATGCTTTGAATTAGTGTAAATGTCCATTTATCACGGTACATTACATTGCATACTAAAATTTAAAGTTAATGTTCATTCATTAATGTACGTTATATACTTTGACTTAGTTTAAACGTTCAATCATCAATGTAAATTACATGTTTGTAATTAGTATAATGTTCATATATCAAAGTACGTTACATACTTTAACTTAGTGTAAATGTCCATTTATCATGGTACATTACATACTTAGAATTAATGTAAAGATACATTCAACTAGGTACATTACATACTTTGACTTGGTATAAAGGTCCAAATATCAATGTACATTATATACTTTGACTTAGTTTAAAGGTTCTTTCATCAAGGTACATTACATACTTTTAATAAGTATAAATTCCATTCATTATGGAATGTTGCATATTTTGACTAAGTACTTTTAATATGTATTAGCATAATAGTTATTTCATCAATTTACATTACATACTTTAAATTAGTGTAAAGGTCCATTTATCACGGTACAATACATCCTTTGAATTAGGGTAAATGTCAATTTATCACGGTACATTACATTGCATACTATAATTTAAAGTTAATGGTCATTCATCAATGTAAGTTACATACATTGACTTAGTTTAAACGTTTAATCATCAATGTACATTACATGTTTGGAATTAGTGTAAATGTTCATATATCAAAGTACGTTACATACTTTAAATTAGTGTAAATGTCCATTTATCATGGTACATTTACATACTTTAACTTAGTGTAAAGATTTTTTTTTAACAAAGTACATTACCTACTTTGACTTAGTGAAAAGGTCCATTTATAGTTGTGCATTACATACTTTGACTTAGTTTAAAGGTTCATCCCTCAAGGTACATTACATACTTTTAATAAGTGTAAAGGTCCATTCATTATGGTATGTTACATATTTTGACTAAGTACTTTTAATATGTATTAGTGTAATAGTTATTTCATCAATTTATATTACATACTTTAAATTAGTGTAAAGGTCCATTTATCACGGTACATTATATTGCATACTATAATTTAAAGTTAATGTTCATTAGTCAATTTACATTACATACTTTGACTTAGTTTAAACGTTCATTCATCAATGTACATTACATGCTTGGAATTAGTGTAAATTTTCATTCATCAAAGTACGTTACATACTTTAACTTAGTGTAAATGTCCATTTATCATGGTACATTACATACTTTGACTTAATGTAAAGATCCATTCAAAAAGGCACATTACATACTTTGACTTGGTATAAAGGTCCATATATCAAAGTACATTGCATACTTTGATTTAGTGTAAAGGTTCTTTCAACAAGGTAAATTACATACTTTTAATAAGTATAAAGGTCCATTCATTATGGTACGTTACATATTTTGACTAAGTACTTTTAATATGTATTAGTGTAATAGTTATTTCATCAATTTACATTACATACTTTAAATTAGTGTAAAGGTCCATTTATCATGGTACATTACATGCTTTGAATTAATGTAAATGTCCATTTATCACGGTACATTACATTGCATACTATAATTTAAAGTTAATGTTCATTCATCAATGTACGTTCCATACTTTAACTTAGTTTAAACGTTCAATCATCAATTTACATTACATGTTTGTAATTAGTGTAATGTTCATATAATAAAGTACGTTACATACTTTAATTTAGTGTAAATGTCCATTTATCATGGTACATTACATACTTTGACTTAATGTAAAGATACATTCAACAAGGTATATTACATAATTTGACTTGGCATAAAGGTCCATATATCAATGTACAGTACAGACTTTGACTTAGTGTAAAGGTTTTTTCATCAAGGTACATTACATAATTTTAATAAGTATAAAGGTCCATTCATTATGGTACATTGGATATTTTGACTAAGTACTTTTAATATGTATTAGTGTAATAGTTATTTCATCAATTTACATTACATACTTTAAATAAGTGTAAAGGTCCATTTATCACGGTACAATACATGCTTTGAATTAGTGTAAATGTCCATTTATCACGGTACATTACATTGCATACTATAATTTAAAGTTAATGTTCATTGATTAATGTAAGTTACATAATTTGACTTAGTTTAAACGTTTAATCATCAATGTACATTACATGTTTGGAATTAGTGTAAATGTTCATATATCAAAGTACGTTACATACTTTAACTTAGTGTAAATGTCCATTTATCATGGTACATTACATACTTTAACTTAGTGTAAAGATTTTTTTTAACAAAGTACATTACCTACTTTGACTTAGTGAAAAGGTCCATTTATAGTTGTGCATTACGTACTTTGACTTAGTTTAAAGGTTCATTCATCAAGGTACATTACATAATTCTAATAAGTGTAAAGGTCCATTCATTATGGTATGTTACATATTTTGACTAAGTACTTTTAATATGTATTAGTGTAATAGTTATTTCATCAATTTATATTACATGCTTTGAATTAGTGTAAATATCCATTTATCACGGTACATTACATTGCATACAATAATTTAAAGTTAATGTTCATTCATTAATGTACGTTACATACTTTGACTTAGTTTAAACGTTCAATCATCAATGTACATTACATGTTTGTAATTAGTATAATGTTCATATATCAAAGTACGTTACATACTTTAACTTAGTGTAAATGTCCATTTATCATGGTACATTACATACTTAGTCTTAATGTAAAGATACATTCAACTAGGTACATTACATACTTTGACTTGGTATAAAGGTCCAAATATCAATGTACATTATATACTTTGATTTAGTTTAAAGGTTCTTTCATCAAGGTACATTACATACTTTTAATAAGTATAAATTCCATTCATTATGGAACGTTGCATATTTTGACGAAGTACTTTTAATATGTATTAGCGTAATAGTTATTTCATCAATTTACATTACATACTTTAAATTAGTGTAAAGGTCCATTTATCACGGTACATTACATGCTTTGAATTAGTGTAAATGTCCATTTATCACGGTACATTACATTGCATACTATAATTTAAAGTTAATGGTCATTCATCAATGTAAGTTACATACTTTGACTTAGTTTAAACGTTTAATCATCAATGTACATTACATGTTTGGAATTAGTGTAAATGTTCATATATCAAAGTACGTTACATACTTTAACTTAGTGTAAATGTCCATTTATCATGGTACATTTACATACTTTAACTTAGTGTAAAGATTTTTTTTTAACAAAGTACATTACCTACTTTGACTTAGTGAAAAGGTCTATTTATAGTTGTGCATTATATGCTTTGACTTAGTTTAAAGGTTCATCCATCAAGGTACATTACATACTTTTAATAAGTGTAAAGGTCCATTCATTATGGTATGTTACATATTTTGACTAAGTACTTTTAATATGTATTAGTGTAATAGTTATTTCATCAATTTATATTACATACTTTAAATTAGTGTAAAGGTCCATTTATCACGGTACATTATATTGCATACTATAATTTAAAGTTAATGTTCATTCATCAATTTACATTACATACTTTGACTTAGTTTAAACTTTCATTCATCAATGTACATTACATACTTGGAATTAGTGTAAATGTTCATTCATCAAAGTACGTTACATACTTTAACTTAGTGTAAATGTCCATTTATCATGGTACATTACATACTTTGACTTAATGTAAAGATCCATTCAAAAAGGTACATTACATACTTTGACTTGGTATAAAGGTCCATATATCAATGTACATTGCATACTTTGATTTAGTGTAAAGGTTCTTTCAACAAGGTAAATTACATACTTTTAATAAGTATAAAGGCCCATTCATTATGGTACGTTACATATTTTGACTAAGTACTTTTAATATGTATTAGTGTAATAGTTATTTCATCAATTTACATTACATACTTTAAATTAGTGTAAAGGTCCATTTATCATGGTACATTACATGCTTTGAATTAATGTAAATGTCCATTTATCACGGTACATTACATTGCATACTTTAATTTAAAGTTAATGTTCATTCATCAATGTACGTTCCATACTTTAACTTAGTTTAAACGTTCAATCATCAATTTACATTACATGTTTGTAATTAGTATAATGTTCATATAATAAAGTACGTTACATACTTTAATTTAATGTAAATGTCCATTTATCATGGTACATTACATACTTTGACTTAATGTAAAGATACATTCAACAAGGTATATTACATAATTTGACTCGGCATAAAGGTCCATATATCAATGTACAGTACCGAATTTGACTTAGTGTAAAGGTTCTTTCATCAAGGTACATTACATACTTTTAATAAGTATAAAGGTCCATTCATTATGGTACATTGGATATTTTGACTAAGTACTTTTAATATGTATTAGTGTAATAGTTATTTTATCAATTTACATTACATACTTTAAATAAGTGTAAAGGTCCATTTATCACGGTACATTACATGCTTTGAATTAGTGTAAATGTCCATTTATCACGGTACATTACATTGCATACTATAATTTAAAGTTAATGTTCATTGATTAATGTAAGTTACATAATTTGACTTAGTTTAAACGTTTAATCATCAATGTACATTACATGTTTGGAATTAGTGTAAATGTTCATATATCAAAGTACGTTACATACTTTAACTTAGTGTAAATGTCCATTTATCATGGTACATTACATACTTTAACTTAGTGTAAAGATTTTTTTTAACAAAGTACATTACCTACTTTGACTTAGTGAAAAGGTCCATTTATACTTGTGCATTACATACTTTGACTTAGTTTAAAGGTTCATTCATCAAGGTACATTACATAATTTTAATAAGTGTAAAGGTCCATTCATTATGGTATGTTACATATTTTGACTAAGTACTTTTAATATGTATTAGTGTAATAGTTATTTCATCAATTTATATTACATGCTTTGAATTAGTGTAAATGTCCATTTATCACGGTACATTACATTGCATACTAAAATTTAAAGTTAATGTTCATTCATTAATGTACGTTATATACTTTGACTTAGTTTAAACGTTCAATCATCAATGTACATTACATGTTTGTAATTAGTATAATGTTCATATATCAAAGTACGTTACATACTTTAACTTAGTGTAAATGTCCATTTATCATGGTACATTACATACTTAGAATTAATGTAAAGATACATTCAACTAGGTACATTACATACTTTGACTTGGTATAAAGGTCCAAATATCAATGTACATTATATACTTTGACTTAGTTTAAAGGTTCTTTCATCAAGGTACATTACATACTTTTAATAAGTATAAATTCCATTCATTATGGAATGTTGCATATTTTGACTAAGTACTTTTAATATGTATTAGCATAATAGTTATTTCATCAATTTACATTACATACTTTAAATTAGTGTAAAGGTCCATTTATCACGGTACAATACATCCTTTGAATTAGGGTAAATGTCAATTTATCACGGTACATTACATTGCATACTATAATTTAAAGTTAATGGTCATTCATCAATGTAAGTTACATACATTGACTTAGTTTAAACGTTTAATCATCAATGTACATTACATGTTTGGAATTAGTGTAAATGTTCATATATCAAAGTACGTTACATACTTTAAATTAGTGTAAATGTCCATTTATCATGGTACATTTACATACTTTAACTTAGTGTAAAGATTTTTTTTTAACAAAGTACATTACCTACTTTGACTTAGTGAAAAGGTCCATTTATAGTTGTGCATTACATACTTTGACTTAGTTTAAAGGTTCATCCCTCAAGGTACATTACATACTTTTAATAAGTGTAAAGGTCCATTCATTATGGTATGTTACATATTTTGACTAAGTACTTTTAATATGTATTAGTGTAATAGTTATTTCATCAATTTATATTACATACTTTAAATTAGTGTAAAGGTCCATTTATCACGGTACATTATATTGCATACTATAATTTAAAGTTAATGTTCATTAGTCAATTTACATTACATACTTTGACTTAGTTTAAACGTTCATTCATCAATGTACATTACATGCTTGGAATTAGTGTAAATTTTCATTCATCAAAGTACGTTACATACTTTAACTTAGTGTAAATGTCCATTTATCATGGTACATTACATACTTTGACTTAATGTAAAGATCCATTCAAAAAGGCACATTACATACTTTGACTTGGTATAAAGGTCCATATATCAATGTACATTGCATACTTTGATTTAGTGTAAAGGTTCTTTCAACAAGGTAAATTACATACTTTTAATAAGTATAAAGGTCCATTCATTATGGTACGTTACATATTTTGACTAAGTACTTTTAATATGTATTAGTGTAATAGTTATTTCATCAATTTACATTACATACTTTAAATTAGTGTAAAGGTCCATTTATCATGGTACATTACATGCTTTGAATTAATGTAAATGTCCATTTATCACGGTACATTACATTGCATACTATAATTTAAAGTTAATGTTCATTCATCAATGTACGTTCCATACTTTAACTTAGTTTAAACGTTCAATCATCAATTTACATTACATGTTTGTAATTAGTGTAATGTTCATATAATAAAGTACGTTACATACTTTAATTTAGTGTAAATGTCCATTTATCATGGTACATTACATACTTTGACTTAATGTAAAGATACATTCAACAAGGTATATTACATAATTTGACTTGGCATAAAGGTCCATATATCAATGTACAGTACAGACTTTGACTTAGTGTAAAGGTTTTTTCATCAAGGTACATTACATAATTTTAATAAGTATAAAGGTCCATTCATTATGGTACATTGGATATTTTGACTAAGTACTTTTAATATGTATTAGTGTAATAGTTATTTCATCAATTTACATTACATACTTTAAATAAGTGTAAAGGTCCATTTATCACGGTACAATACATGCTTTGAATTAGTGTAAATGTCCATTTATCACGGTACATTACATTGCATACTATAATTTAAAGTTAATGTTCATTGATTAATGTAAGTTACATAATTTGACTTAGTTTAAACGTTTAATCATCAATGTACATTACATGTTTGGAATTAGTGTAAATGTTCATATATCAAAGTACGTTACATACTTTAACTTAGTGTAAATGTCCATTTATCATGGTACATTACATACTTTAACTTAGTGTAAAGATTTTTTTTAACAAAGTACATTACCTACTTTGACTTAGTGAAAAGGTCCATTTATAGTTGTGCATTACATACTTTGACTTAGTTTAAAGGTTCATTCATCAAGGTACATTACATAATTCTAATAAGTGTAAAGGTCCATTCATTATGGTATGTTACATATTTTGACTAAGTACTTTTAATATGTATTAGTGTAATAGTTATTTCATCAATTTATATTACATGCTTTGAATTAGTGTAAATATCCATTTATCACGGTACATTACATTGCATACAATAATTTAAAGTTAATGTTCATGCATTAATGTACGTTACATACTTTGACTTAGTTTAAACGTTCAATCATCAATGTACATTACATGTTTGTAATTAGTATAATGTTCATATATCAAAGTACATTACATACTTTAACTTAGTGTAAATGTCCATTTATCATGGTACATTACATACTTAGTCTTAATGTAAAGATACATTCAACTAGGTACATTACATACTTTGACTTGGTATAAAGGTCCAAATATCAATGTACATTATATACTTTGATTTGGTTTAAAGGTTCTTTCATCAAGGTACATTACATACTTTTAATAAGTATAAATTCCATTCATTATGGAACGTTGCATATTTTGACGAAGTACTTTTAATATGTATTAGCGTAATAGTTATTTCATCAATTTACATTACATACTTTAAATTAGTGTAAAGGTCCATTTATCACGGTACATTACATGCTTTGAATTAGTGTAAATGTCCATTTATCACGGTACATTACATTGCATACTATAATTTAAAGTTAATGGTCATTCATCAATGTAAGTTACATACTTTGACTTAGTTTAAACGTTTAATCATCAATGTACATTACATGTTTGGAATTAATGTAAATGTTCATATATCAAAGTACGTTACATACTTTAACTTAGTGTAAATGTCCATTTATCATGGTACATTTACATACTTTAACTTAGTGTAAAGATTTTTTTTTTAACAAAGTACATTACCTACTTTGACTTAGTGAAAAGGTCCATTTATAGTTGTGCATTACATACTTTGACTTAGTTTAAAGGTTTATCCATCAAGGTACATTACATACTTTTAATAAGTCTAAAGGTCCATTCATTATGGTATGTTACATATTTTGACTAAGTACTTTTAATATGTATTAGTGTAATAGTTATTTCATCAATTTATATTACATACTTTAAATTAGTGTAAAGGTCCATTTATCACGGTACATTTTATTGCATACTATAATTTAAAGTTAATGTTCATTCATCAATTTACATTACATACTTTGACTTAGTTTAAACTTTTATTCATCAATGTACATTACATACTTGGAATTAGTGTAAATGTTCATTCATCAAAGTACATTACATACTTTAACTTAGTGTAAATGTCCATTTATCATGGTACATTACATACTTTGACTTAATGTAAAGATCCATTCAAAAAGGTACATTACATACTTTGACTTGGTATAAAGGTCCATATATCAATGTACATTGCATACTTTGATTTAGTGTAAAGGTTCTTTCAACAAGGTAAATTACATACTTTTAATAAGTATAAAGGTCCATTCATTATGGTACGTTACATATTTTGACTAAGTACTTTTAATATGTATTAGTGTAATAGTTATTTCATCAATTTACATTGCATACTTTAAATTAGTGTAAAGGTCCATTTATCATGGTACATTACATGCTTTGAGTTAATGTAAATGTCCATTTATCACGGTACATTACATTGCATACCATAATTTAAAGTTAATGTTCATTCATCAATGTACGTTCCATACTTTAACTTAGTTTAAACGTTCAATCATCAATTTACATTACATATTTGTAATTAGTATAATGTTCATATAATAAAGTACGTTACATACTTTAATTTAGTGTAAATGTCCATTTATCATGGTACATTACATACTTTGACTTAATGTAAAGATACATTCAACAAGGTATATTACATAATTTGACTCGGCATAAAGGTATATATATCAATGAACAGTACCGACATTGACTTAGTGTAAAGGTTCTTTCATCAAGGTACATTACATACTTTTAATAAGTATAAAGGTCCATTCATTATGGTACATTGGATATTTTGACTAAGTACTTTTAATATGTATTAGTGTAATAGTTATTTCATCAATTTACATTACATACTTTAAATAAGTGTAAAGGTCCATTTATCACGGTACATTACATGCTTTGAATTAGTGTAAATGTCCATTTATCACGGTACATTACATTGCATACTATAATTTAAAGTTAATGTTCATTCATTAATGTAAGTTACATAATTTGACTTAGTTTAAACGTTTAATCATCAATGTACATTACATGTTTGGAATTAGTGTAAATGTTCATATATCAAAGTACGTTACATACTTTAACTTAGTGTAAATGTCCATTTATCATGGTACATTACATACTTTAACTTAGTGTAAAGATTTTTTTTAACAAAGTACATTACCTACTTTGACTTAGTGAAAAGGTCCATTTATACTTGTGCATTACATACTTTGACTTAGTTTAAAGGTTCATTCATCAAGGTACATTACATAATTTTAATAAGTGTAAAGGTCCATTCATTATGGTATGTTACATATTTTGACTAAGTACTTTTAATATGTATTAGTGTAATAGTTATTTCATCAATTTATATTACATGCTTTGAATTAGTGTAAATGTCCATTTATCACGGTACATTACATTGCATACTAAAATTTAAAGTTAATGTTCATTCATTAATGTACGTTACATACTTTGACTTAGTTTAAACGTTCAATCATCAATGTACATTACATGTTTGTAATTAGTATAATGTTCATATATCAAAGTACGTTACATACTTTAACTTAGTGTAAATGTCCATTTATCATGGTACATTACATACTTAGACTTAATGTAAAGATACATTCAACTAGGTACATTACATACTTTGACTTGGTATAAAGGTCCAAATATCAATGTACATTATATACTTTGACTTAGTTTAAAGGTTCTTTCATCAAGGTACATTACATACTTTTAATAAGTATAAATTCCATTCATTATGGAACGTTGCTTATTTTGACTAAGTACTTTTAATATGTATTAGCGTAATAGTTATTTCATCAATTTACATTACATACTTTAAATTAGTGTAAAGGTCCATTTATCACGGTACATTACATGCTTTGAATTAGTGTAAATATCCATTTATCACGGTACTTTACATTGCATACTATAATTTAAAGTTAATGGTCATTCATCAATGTAAGTTACAAACTTTGACTTAGTTTAAACGTTTAATCATCATTGTACATTACATGTTTTGAATTAGTGTAAATGTTCATATATCAAAGTACGTTACGTACTTTAACTTAGTGTAAATGTCCATTTATCATGGTACATTTACATACTTTAATTTAGTGTAAAGATTTTTTTTTAACAAAGTACATTACCTACTTTGACTTAGTGAAAAGTTCCATTTATAGTTTTGCATTATATACTTTGACTTAGTTTAAAGGTTCATTCATCAATGTACATTACATACTTTTAATAAGTGTAAAGGTCCATTCATTATAGTATGTTACATATTTTTACTAAGTACTTTTAATATGTATTAGTGTAATAGTTATTTCATCAATTTATATTACATACTTTAAATTAGTGTAAAGGTCCATTTATCACGGTACATTACATTGCATACTATAATTTAAAATTAATTTTCATTCATCAATTTACATTACATACTTTGACTTAGTTTAAACGTTCATTCATCAATGTACATTACATGCTTGGAATTAGTGTAAATGTTCATTCATCAAAGTACGTTACATACTTTAACTTAGTGTAAATGTCCATTTATCATGGTACATTACATACTTTGACTTAATGTAAAGATCCATTCAACAAGGTACATTACATACTTTGACTTGGTATAAAGGTCCATATATCAATGTACATTGCATACATTGATTTAGTGTAATGGTTCTTTCAACAAGGTACATTACATACTTTTAATAAGTATAAAGGTCCATTCATTATGGTACTTTACATATTTTGACTAAGTACTTATAATATGTATTAGTGTAATAGTTATTTCATCAATTTACATTACATACTTTAAATTAGTGTAAAGGTCCATTTATCACGGTACATTACATGCTTTGAATTAGTGTAAATGTCCATTTATCATGGTACATTACATTGCATACTATAATTTAAAGTTAATGTTCATTCATCAATTTACGTTACATACTTGACTTAGTTTAAACGTTTAATCATCAATGTACATTACATGTTTGGAATTAGTGTAAATGTTCATATATCAAAATACGTTACATAATTTAACTTAGTGTAAATGTCCATTTATCATGGTACATTACATACTTTGAATCAATGTAAAGATACATTCAACTAGGTACATTACATACTTTGACTTGGTATAAAGGTCCAAATATCAATGTACATTATATACTTTGACTTAGTTTAAAAGTTCTTTCATCAAGGTACATTACATACTTTTAATAAGTATAAAGGTCCATTCTTTATGGAACGTTGCATATTTTGGCTAAGTACTTTTAATATGTATTAGCGTAATAGTTATTTCATCAATTTACATTACATACTTTAAATTAGTGTAAAGGTCCATTTATCACGATACATTACATGCTTTGAATTAGTGTAAATGTCCATTTATCACGGAACATTACATTGCATACTATAATTTAAAGTTAATGTTCATTCATCAATGTACGTTACGTACTTTAACTTAGTTTAAACGTTCAATCATCAATGTACATTACATGTTTGTAATTAGTATAATGTTCATATATCAAAGTACGTTACATAATTTAACTTACTGTAAATGTCCATTTATCATGGTACATTACATACTTTGACTTAATGTAAAGATACATTCAACAAGGTACATTACATACTTTGACTTGGTATAAGGGTCCATATATCAATGTACATTACTGACTTTGACTTAGTGTAAAGGTTCTTCCATCAAGGTACATTACATACTTTTAATAAGTATAAAGGTCCATTCATTATGGTACATTGCATATTTTGACTAAGTACTTTTAATATGTATTAGTGTAATAGTTATTTCATCAATTTACATTACATACTTTAAATAAGTGTAAAGGTCCATTTATCACGGTACATTACATTGCATACTATAATTTAAAGTTAATGTTCATTCATCAATTTACATTACCTACTTTGTCTTAGTTTAAACGTTCATTCATCAATGTACATTACATGCTTCGAATTAGTGTAAATGTTCATTCATCAAAGTACGTTACATACTTTAACTTAGTATAAATGTCCATTTATCATGGTACATTACATACTTTGAATCAATGTAAAGATACATTCAACTAGGTACATTACATACTTTGACTTGGTATAAAGGTCCAAATATCAATGTACATTATATACTTTGACTTAGTTTAAAAGTTCTTTCATCAAGGTACATTACATACTTTTAATAAGTATAAAGGTCCATTCTTTATGGAACGTTGCATATTTTGGCTAAGTACTTTTAATATGTATTAGCGTAATAGTTATTTCATCAATTTACATTACATACTTTAAATTAGTGTAAAGGTCCATTTATCACGATACATTACATGCTTTGAATTAGTGTAAATGTCCATTTATCACGGAACATTACATCGCATACTATAATTTAAAGTTAATGTTCATTCATCAATGTACGTTACGTACTTTGACTTAGTTTAAACGTTCAATCATCAATGTACATTAAATGTTTGTAATTAGTATAATGTTCATATATCAAAGTACATTACATAATTTAACTTACTGTAAATGTCCATTTATCATGGTACATTACATACTTTGACTTAATGTAAAGATACATTCAACAAGGTACATTACATACTTTGACTTGGTATAAGGGTCCATATATCAATGTACATTACTGACTTTGACTTAGTGTAAAGGTTCTTCCATCAAGGTACATTACATACTTTTAATAAGTATAAAAGTCCATTCATTATGGTACATTGCATATTTTGACTAAGTACTTTTAATATGTATTAGTGTAATAGTTATTTCATCAATTTACATTACATACTTTAAATAAGTGTAAAGGTCCATTTATCATGGTACATTGCATGCTTTGAATTAGTGTAAATGTCCATTTATCACGGTACATTACATTGCATACTATAATTTAAAGTTAATGTTCATATATCAATGTAAGTTACATACTTTGACTTAGTTTAAACGTTTAATCATCAATGTACATTACATGTTTGGAATTAGTGTAAATATTCATATATTAAAGTACATTACATACTTTAACTTAATGTAAAGATTTTTTTTTAACAAAGTACATTACCTACTTTGACTTAGTGAAAAGGTCCATTTATAGTTGTGCATTACATACTTTGACTTAGTTTAAAGGTTCATTCATCAAGGTACATTACATACTTTTAATAAGTGTAAAGGTCCATTCATTATGGTATGTTACATATTTTGACTAAGTACTTTTAATATGTATTAGTGTAATAGTTATTTCATCAATTTGTATTACATACTTTAAATTAGTGTAAAGGTCCATTTATCACGGTACATTACATTGCATACTATAATTCATAGTTAATTTTCATTCATCAATTTACATTAAATACTTTGACTTAGTTTAAACGTTCATTCATCAATGTACATTACATGCTTGGAATTAGTGTAAATGTTCATTCATCAAAGTACATTACATATTTTCACTTAGTTTAAATGTCCATTTATCATGGTACATTACATACTTTGACTTAATGTAAAGATCCATTCAACAAGGTACATTACATACCTTGACTTGGTATAAAGGTCCATATATCAATGTACATTGCATACTTTGATTTAGTGTAAAGGTTCTTTCAACAAGGTACATTACATACTTTTAATAAGTATAAAGGTCCATTCATTATGGTACGTTACATATTTTGACAAAGTACTTTTAATATGTATTAGTGTAAAAGTTATTTCATCAATTTACATTACATACTTTAAATTAGTGTAAAGGTCCATTTATCACGGTACATTACATGCTTTGAATTAATGTAAATGTCCATTTATCATGGTACATTACATTGCATACTATAAGTTAAAGTTAATGTTAATTCATCAATTTACATTACCTACTTTGACTTAGTTTAAATGTTCATTCATAAATGTACATTACATGCTTTGAATTAGTGTAAATGTTCATTCATCAAAGTACGTTACATACTTTAACTTAGTGTAAATGTCCATTTATCATGGTACATTACATACTTTGACTCAATGTAAAGATACATTCAACTAGGTACATTACATACTTTGACTTGGTATAAAGGTCCAAATATCAATGTACATTATATACTTTGACTTAGTTTAAAAGTTCTTTCATCAAGGTACATTACATACTTTTAATAAGTATAAAGGTCCATTCTTTATGGAACGTTGCATATTTTGGCTAAGTACTTTTAATATGTATTAGCGTAATAGTTATTTCATCAATTTACATTACATACTTTAAATTAGTGTAAAGGTCCATTTATCACGGTACATTACATGCTTTGAATTAATGTAAATGTCCATTTATCATGGTACATTATATTGCATACTATAATTTAAAGTTAATCTTCATTCATCAATTTACGTTACATACTTGACTTAGTTTAAATGTTTAATCATCAATGTACATTACATGTTTGGAATTAGTGTAAATGTTCATATATCAAAATACGTTACATACTTTAACTTAGTGTAAATGTCCATTTATCATGGTACATTAAATACTTTGACTTAGTGTAAAGATTTTTTAAACAAGGTACATTACCTACTTTGACTTAGTGTAAAGGTCCATTTATAGTTGTACATTACATACTTTGACTTATTTTAAAGGTTCATTCATCAAGGTACATTACATACTTTTAATAAGTGTAAAGGTTCATTCATTATGGTACATTGCATATTTTGACTTAGTACTTTTAATATGTATTAGTGTAATAGTTATTTCATCAATTTACATTACATACTTTAAATTAGTGTAAAGGTCCATTTATCACGGTACATTACATACTTTGGATTAGTGTAAAGGTCCATTTATCACGGTACATTACATTGCATACTATAATTTAAAGTTAATGTTCATTCATCAAATTACATTACCTACTTTGACTTAGTTTAAACGTTCATTCATAAATGTACATTACATGCTTCGAATTAGTGTAACTGTTCATTCATCAAAGTACGTTACATACTAAAACTTAGTGTAAATGTCCATTTATCATGGTACATTACATACTTTGACTCAATGTAAAGATACATTCAACTAGGTACATTACATACTTTGACTTGGTATAAAGGTCCAAATATCAATGTACATTATATACTTTGACTTAGTTTAAAATTTCTTTCATCAAGGTACATTACATACTTTTAATAAGTATAAAGGTCCATTCTTTATGGAACGTTGCATATTTTGGCTAAGTACTTTTAATATGTATTAGCGTAATAGTTATTTCATCAATTTACATTACATACTTTAAATTAGTGTAAAGGTCCATTTATCACGATACATTACATGCTTTGAATTAGTGTAAATGTCCATTTATCACGAAACATTACATTGCATACTATAATTTAAAGTTAATATTCATTCATCAATGTACGTTACATACTTTGACTTAGTTTAAACGTTCAATCATCAATGTACATTACATGTTTGTAATTAGTATAATGTTCATATATCAAAGTACGTTACATACTTTAACTTAGTGTAAATGTCCATTTATCATGGTACATTACATACTTTGACTTAATGTAAAGATACATTCAACAAGGTACATTACATACTTTGACTTGGTATAAGGGTCCATATATCAATGTACATTACTGACTTTGACTTAGTGTAAAGGTTCTTCCATCAAGGTACATTACATACTTTTAATATGTATAAAGGTCCATTAATTATGGTACATTGCATATTTTGACTAAGTACTTTTAATATGTATTAGTGTAATAGTTATTTCATCAATTTACATTACATATTTAAATAAGTGTAAAGGTCCATTTATCACGGTACATTGCATGCTTTGAATTAGTGTAAATGTCCATTTATCACGGTACATTACATTGCATACTATAATTTAAAGTTAATGTTCATATATCAATGTAAGTTACATACTTTGACTTAGTTTAAACGTTTAATCATCATTGTACATTACATGTTTGGAATTAGTGTAAATATTCATATATCAAAGTACATTACATACTTTAACTTAGTGTAAAGATTTTTTTTAACGAAGTACATTACCTACTTTGACTTAGTGAAAAGGTCCATTTATAGTTGTGCATTACATACTTTGACTTAGTTTAAAGGTCCATTCATCAAGGTACATTACATTCTTTTAATAAGTGTAAAGGTCCATTCATTATGGTATGTTACATATTTTGACTAAGTACTTTTAATATGTATTAGTGTAATAGTTATTTCATCAATATATATTACATACTTTAAATTAGTGTAAAGGTCCATTTATCACGGTACATTATATTGCATTCATCAATGTACATTACATGCTTGGAATTAGTGTAAATGTTCATTCATCAAAGTACGTTACATATTTTAACTTAGTTTAAATGTCCATTTATCATGGTACATTACATACATTGACTTAATGTAAAGATCCATTCAACAAGGTACATTACATACTTGTACTTGGTATAAAGGTCCATATATCAATGTACATTGCATACTTTGATTTAGTGTAAAGTTTCTTTCAACAAGGTACATTACATACTTTTAATAAGTATAAAGGTCCATTCATTATGGTACGTGACATATTTTTTGACAAAGTACTTTTAATATGTGTTAGTGTAATAGTTATTTCATCAATTTACATTACATACTTTAAATTAGTGTAAAAGTCCATTTGTCACGGTACATTACATGCTTTGAATTAGTGTAAAGGTCCATTTATCACGGTACATTACATGCTTTAAATTAATGTAAATGTCCATTTATCATGGTACATTACATTGCATACTATAATTTAAAGTTAATGTTCATTCATCAATTTACGTTACATACTTTGACTTAGTTTAAATGTTTTATCATCAATGTACATTACATGTTTGGAATTAGTGTAAATGTTCATATATCAAAATACGTTACATACTTTAACTTAGTGTAAATGTCCATTTATCATGGTACATTACATACTTTGACTTAGTGTAAAGATTTTTTAAACAAGGTACATTACCTACTTTGACTTAGTGTAAAGGTCCATTTATAGTTGTACATTACATACTTTGACTTATTTTAAAGGTTCATTCATCAAGGTACATTACATGCTTTTAATAAGTCTAAAGGTCCATTCATCAATGTACATTACATGCTTGGAATTAGTGTAAATGTTCATTCATCAAAGTACGTTACATATTTTAACTTAGTTTAAATGTCCATTTATCATGGTACATTACATACATTGACTTAATGTAAAGATCCATTCAACAAGGTACATTACATACTTGTACTTGGTATAAAGGTCCATATATCAATGTACATTGCATACTTTGATTTAGTGTAAAGGTTCTTTCAACAAGGTACATTACATACTTTTAATAAGTATAAAGGTCCATTCATTATGGTACGTGACATATTTTTTGACAAAGTACTTTTAATATGTGTTAGTGTAATAGTTATTTCATCAATTTACATTACATACTTTAAATTAGTGTAAAAGTCCATTTGTCACGGTACATTACATGCTTTGAATTAGTGTAAAGGTCCATTTATCACGGTACATTACATGCTTTAAATTAATGTAAATGTCCATTTATCATGGTACATTACATTGCATACTATAATTTAAAGTTAATGTTCATTCATCAATTTACGTTACATACTTTGACTTAGTTTAAATGTTTTATCATCAATGTACATTACATGTTTGGAATTAGTGTAAATGTTCATATATCAAAATACGTTACATACTTTAACTTAGTGTAAATGTCCATTTATCATGGTACATTACATACTTTGACTTAGTGTAAAGATTTTTTAAACAAGGTACATTACCTACTTTGACTTAGTGTAAAGGTCCATTTATAGTTGTACATTACATACTTTGACTTATTTTAAAGGTTCATTCATCAAGGTACATTACATGCTTTTAATAAGTGTAAAGGTCCATTCATTATGGTACATCGCATATTTTGACTTAGTACTTTTAATATGTATTAGTGTAATAGTTATTTCATCAATTTACATTACATACTTTAAATTAGTGTAAAGGTCCATTTATCACGGTACATTATATTGCATACTATAATTTAAAGTTAATGTTCATTCATCAATTTACATTACATACTTTGACTTAGTTTAAACTTTCATTCATCAATGTACATTATATGCTTGGAAATAGTGTAAATGTTCATTCATCAAAGTACGTTACATACTTTAACTTAGTGTAAATGTTCATTTATCATGGTACATTACATACTTTGACTTAATATAAAGATCCATTCCACAAGGTACATTACATACTTTGACTTGGTATAAAGGACCATATATCAATGTACATTACATACTTTGATTTAATGTAAAGGTTCTTTCAACAAGGTAAATTACATACTTTTAATAAGTATAAAGGTCCATTCATTATGTTACGTTACATATTTTGACTAAGTACTTTTAATATGTATTAGTGTAATAGTTATTTCATCAATTTACATTAAATAATTTAAATTAGTGTAAAGGTCTATTTATCACGGTACATTACATACTTTGAATTAGTGTAAATGTCCATTTATGACGGTACATTACATTGCATACTATAATTTAAAGTTAATGTTCACTCATCAATTTACGTTACATACTTTGACTTAGTTTAAACGTTTAATCATCAATGTATATTACATGTTTGAAATTAGTGTAAATGTTCATATATCAAAGTACGTTACATACTTTAACTTAGTGTAAATGTCCATTTATCATGGTACATTACATACTTTGACATAGTGTAAAGATCCTTTCAACAAGGTACATTACCTACTTTGACTTAGTGTAAAAGTCTATTTATAGTTGTACATACTTTAACTTCGTTTAAAGGTTCATTCATCAAGGTATATTACATACTTTAACTTAGTGTAAATGTCCATTTATCATGTTACATTACATGCTTTGACTTAATGTAAAGATACATTCAACAAGGTACATTACATACTTTGACTTTGTATAAAGGTCCATATATCTATGTACATTACACACTTTGACTTAGTGTAAAGGTTCTTTCATTAAGGTACATTACATACTTCTAATAAGTATAAAGGTCCATTCATTATGGTACGTTGCATATTTTGACTAAATACTTTTAATATGTATTAGTGTAATAGTTATTTCATCAATTTACATTACTTACTTTAAGTTAGTGTAAAGGTCCATTTATCACGGTATATTACACACTTCGAATTAGTGTAAATTTCCATTTATCACGATACATTACATTGCATACTATAATTTAAAGTTAATGTTCATTCATCAATTTACATTACATACTTTGACTTAGTTTAAACGTTCATTCATCAGTGTACATTACATGCTTGGATTTAGTGCATATGTTCATTCTTCAAAGTATGTTACATACTTTAACTTAGTGTAAATGTCCATTTATCATGGTACATTACATACTTTGACTTAATGTAAAGATACATTCAACAAGGTACATTACATGCTTTGACTTGGTATAAGGTCCATATATCAATGTATATTACATACTTTGACTTAGTGTAAAGGTTCTTTCATCAAGGTAAATTACATACTTTTAATAAGTATAATGGTCCATTCATTATGGTACATTGCATATTTTGACTAAGTACTTTTAATATATATTAGTGTAATATTTATTTCATCAATTTACATTACATACTTTAAATTAGTGTAAAAGTCCATTTATCACGGTACATTACATGCTTTGAATTAGTGTAAATGTCCATTTATCATGGTACATTAAATTGCATACTATAATTTAAAGTTAATGTTTATTCATCGATGTACGTTACATACTTTGACTTAGTTTAAACGTTCATTCATCAATGTACATTACGTGCTTGGATTTAGTGCATATGTTCATTCGTCAAAGTATGTTACATACTTTAACTTAGTGTAAATGTCCATTTATCATGGTACATTACATACTTTGACTTAATGTAAAGATACATTCAACAAGGTACATTAGATACTTTGACTTGGTATAAGGTCCATATATCAATGTATATTACATACTTTGAGTTAGTGTAAAGGTTCTTTCATCAAGGTATATTACATACTTTTAATAAGTATAAAGGTCCATTCATTATGGTACATTGTATATTTTGACTAAATACTTTTAATATATATTAGTGTAATAGTTATTTCATCAATTTACATTACATACTTTAAATTAGTGTAAAAGTCCATTTATCACGGTACATTACATGCTTTGAATTAGTGTAAATGTCCATTAATCACGATACATTACATTGCATACTATAATTTAAAGTTAATGTTCATTCAATAATATAAGTTACATACTTTGACTTAGTTTAAAAGTTTAATCATCAATGTACATTACATGCTTGGAATTAGTGTAAATGTTCATTCATCGAAGTACGTTACATACTTTAACTTAGTGTAAATGTCCATTTATCATGGTACATTACATGCTTTGACTTAATATAAAGATACATTCGACAAGGTACATTACATACTTTGACTTGGTATAAATGTCCACATATCAATGTACATTACATACTTTGACTTAGTGTAAAGGTTCTTTCATCAAGGTACATTACATACTTGGTATAAAGGTCCACATATTTTGACTAAGTACTTTTAATATGTATTAGTGTAATAGTTATTTCATCAATTTACATTACTTACTTTAAATTAGTGTAAAGGTCCATTTATCACGGTATATTACACACTTCGAATTAGTGTAAATTTCCATTTATCACGGTACATTACATTGCATACTATAATTTAAAGTTAATGTTCATTCATCAATTTACATTACATACTTTGACTTAGTTTAAACGTTCATTCATCAGTGTACATTACATGCTTGGATTTAGTGCATATGTTCATTCATCAAAGTATGTTACATACTTTAACTTAGTGTAAATGTCCATTTATCATGGTACATTACATACTTTAACCTAATGTAAAGATACATTCAACAAGGTACATTACATGCTTTGACTTGGTATAAGGTCCATATATCAATGTATATTACATACTTTGACTTAGTGTAAAGGTTCTTTCATCAAGGTACATTACATACTTTTAATAAGTATAAAGGTCCATTCATTATGGTACATTGCATATTTTGACTAAGTACTTTTAATATGTATTAGTGTAATAGTTATTTCATCAATTTAGATTACATACTTTAAATTAGTGAAAAGGTCCATTTATCATGGTACATTACATGCTTTGAATTAGTGTAAATTTCCACTTATCACGGTACATTAAATTGCATACTATAATTTAAAGTTAATGTTTATTCATCGATGTACGTTACATACTTTGACTTAGTTTAAACGTTCATTCATCAATGTACATTACGTGCTTGGATTTAGTGCATATGTTCATTCGTCAAAGTATGTTACATACTTTAACTTAGTGTAAATGTCCATTTATCATGGTACATTACATACTTTGACTTAATGTAAAGATACATTCAACAAGGTACATTAGATACTTTGACTTGGTATAAGGTCCATATATCAATGTATATTACATACTTTGAGTTAGTGTAAAGGTTCTTTCATCAAGGTACATTACATACTTTTAATAAGTATAAAGGTCCATTCATTATGGTACATTGTATATTTTGACTAAATACTTTTAATATATATTAGTGTAATAGTTATTTCATCAATTTACATTACATACTTTAAATTAGTGTAAAAGTCCATTTATCACGGTACATTACATGCTTTGAATTAGTGTAAATGTCCATTAATCACGATACATTACATTGCATACTATAATTTAAAGTTAATGTTCATTCAATAATGTAAGTTACATACTTTGACTTAGTTTAAAAGTTTAATCATCAATGTACATTACATGCTTGGAATTAGTGTAAATGTTCATTCATCGAAGTACGTTACATACTTTAACTTAGTGTAAATGTCCATTTATCATGGTACATTACATGCTTTGACTTAATATAAAGATACATTCGACAAGGTACATTATATACTTTGACTTGGTATAAATGTCCACATATCAATGTACATTACATACTTTGACTTAGTGTAAAGGTTCTTTCATCAAGGTACGTTACATACTTGGTATAAAGGTCCACATATTTTGACTAAGTACTTTTAATATGTATTAGTGTAATAGTTATTTCATCAATTTACATTACTTACTTTAAATTAGTGTAAAGGTCCATTTATCACGGTATATTACACACTTCGAATTAGTGTAAATTTCCATTTATCACGGTACATTACATTGCATACTATAATTTAAAGTTAATGTTCATTCATCAATTTACATTACATACTTTGACTTAGTTTAAACGTTCATTCATCAGTGTACATTACATGCTTGGATTTAGTGCATATGTTCATTCATCAAAGTATGTTACATACTTTAACTTAGTGTAAATGTCCATTTATCATGGTACATTACATACTTTAACTTAATGTAAAGATACATTCAACAAGGTACATTACATGCTTTGACTTGGTATAAGGTCCATATATCAATGTATATTACATACTTTGACTTAGTGTAAAGGTTCTTTCATCAAGGTACATTACATACTTTTAATAAGTATAAAGGTCCATTCATTATGGTACATTGCATATTTTGACTAAGTACTTTTAATATATATTAGTGTAATATTTATTTCATCAATTTACATTACATACTTTAAATTAATGTAAAAGTCCATTTATCACGGTACATTACATGCTTTGAATTAGTGTAAATGTCCATTTATCACGGTACATTACATTGCATACTATAATTTAAAGTTAATGTTTATTCAATAATATAAGTTACATACTTTGACTTAGTTTAAAAGTTTAATCATCAATGTACATTACATGCTTGGAATTAGTGTAAATGTTCATTCATCGAAGTACGTTACATACTTTAACTTAGTGTAAATGTCCATTTATCATGGTACATTACATGCTTTGACTTAATATAAAGATACATTCAACAAGGTACATTACATACTTTGACTTGGTATAAATGTCCACATATCAATGTACATTACATACTTTGACTTAGTGTAAAGGTTCTTTCATCAAGGTACATTACATACTTGGTATAAAGGTCCACATATTTTGACTAAGTACTTTTAATATGTATTAGTGTAATAGTTATTTCATCAATTTACATTACTTACTTTAAATTAGTGTAAAGGTCCATTTATCACGGTATATTACACACTTCGAATTAGTGTAAATTTCCATTTATCACGGTACATTACATTGCATACTATAATTTAAAGTTAATGTTCATTCATCAATTTACATTACATACTTTGACTTAGTTTAAACGTTCATTCATCAGTGTACATTACATGCTTGGATTTAGTGCATATGTTCATTCATCAAAGTATGTTACATACTTTAACTTAGTGTAAATGTCCATTTATCATGGTACATTACATACTTTAACTTAATGTAAAGATACATTCAACAAGGTACATTACATGCTTTGACTTGGTATAAGGTCCATATATCAATGTATATTACATACTTTGACTTAGTGTAAAGGTTCTTTCATCAAGGTACATTACATACTTTTAATAAGTATAAAGGTCCATTCATTATGGTACATTGCATATTTTGACTAAGTACTTTTAATATGTATTAGTGTAATAGTTATTTCATCAATTTAGATTACATACTTTAAATTAGTGAAAAGGTCCATTTATCATGGTACATTACATGCTTTGAATTAGTGTAAATTTCCATTTATCACGGTACATTAAATTGCATACTATAATTTAAAGTTAATGTTTATTCATCGATGTACGTTACATACTTTGACTTAGTTTAAACGTTCATTCATCAATGTACATTACGTGCTTGGATTTAGTGCATATGTTCATTCGTCAAAGTATGTTACATACTTTAACTTAGTGTAAATGTCCATTTATCATGGTACATTACATACTTTGACTTAATGTAAAGATACATTCAACAAGGTACATTAGATACTTTGACTTGGTATAAGGTCCAGATATCAATGTATATTACATACTTTGAGTTAGTGTAAAGGTTCTTTCATCAAGGTACATTACATACTTTTAATAAGTATAAAGGTCCATTCATTATGGTACATTGTATATTTTGACTAAATACTTTTAATATATATTAGTGTAATAGTTATTTCATCAATTTACATTACATACTTTAAATTAGTGTAAAAGTCCATTTATCACGGTACATTACATGCTTTGAATTAGTGTAAATGTCCATTAATCACGATACATTACATTGCATACTATAATTTAAAGTTAATGTTCATTCAATAATGTAAGTTACATACTTTGACTTAGTTTAAAAGTTTAATCATCAATGTACATTACATGCTTGGAATTAGTGTAAATGTTCATTCATCGAAGTACGTTACATACTTTAACTTAGTGTAAATGTCCATTTATCATGGTACATTACATGCTTTGACTTAATATAAAGATACATTCGACAAGGTACATTATATACTTTGACTTGGTATAAATGTCCACATATCAATGTACATTACATACTTTGACTTAGTGTAAAGGTTCTTTCATCAAGGTACATTACATACTTGGTATAAAGGTCCACATATTTTGACTAAGTACTTTTAATATGTATTAGTGTAATAGTTATTTCATCAATTTACATTACTTACTTTAAATTAGTGTAAAGGTCCATTTATCACGGTATATTACACACATCGAATTAGTGTAAATTTCCATTTATCACGGTACATTACATTGCATACTATAATTTAAAGTTAATGTTCATTCATCAATTTACATTACATACTTTGACTTAGTTTAAACATTCATTCATCAGTGTACATTACATGCTTGGATTTAGTGCATATGTTCATTCATCAAAGTATGTTACATACTTTAACTTAGTGTAAATGTCCATTTATCATGGTACATTACATACTTTAACTTAATGTAAAGATACATTCAACAAGGTACATTACATGCTTTGACTTGGTATAAGGTCCATATATCAATGTATATTACATACTTTGACTTAGTGTAAAGGTTCTTTCATCAAGGTACATTACATACTTTTAATAAGTATAAAGGTCCATTCATTATGGTACATTGCATATTTTGACTAAGTACTTTTAATATATATTAGTGTAATATTTATTTCATCAATTTACATTACATACTTTAAATTAATGTAAAAGTCCATTTATCACGGTACATTACATGCTTTGAATTAGTGTAAATGTCCATTTATCACGGTACATTACATTGCATACTATAATTTAAAGTTAATGTTTATTCAATAATGTAAGTTACATACTTTGACTTAGTTTAAAAGTTTAATCATCAATGTACATTACATGCTTGGAATTAGTGTAAATGTTCATTCATCGAAGTACGTTACATACTTTAACTTAGTGTAAATGTCCATTTATCATGGTACATTACATGCTTTGACTTAATATAAAGATACATTCAACAAGGTACATTACATACTTTGACTTGGTATAAATGTCCACATATCAATGTACATTACATACTTTGACTTAGTGTAAAGGTTCTTTCATCAAGGTACATTACATACTTTTAATAAGTATAAAGGTCCATTCATTATGGTACATTGCATATTTTGACTAAGTACTTTTAATATGTATTAGTGTAATAGTTATTTCATCAATTTACATTACATACTTTAAATTAGTGTAAAGGTCCATTTATCACCGTACATTACATGCTTTGAATTAGTGTGAATGTCCATTTATCACGGTACATTACATTGCATACTATAATTTAAAGTTAATGTTCATTCAATAATGTACGTTACATACTTTGACTTAGTTTAAACGTTTACTCATCAATGTACATTACATGTTTGGAATTCGTGTAAATGTTCATATATCAAAGTATGTTACATACTTTAACTTAGTGTAAATGTCCATTTATCATGGTACATTATATACTTTGACTTAGTGTAAAGATCCTTTCAATAAGGTACATTACATACTTTGACTTGGTATAAAGGTCCATGTACATTACATACTTTGACTTAGTGTAAAGGTTCTTTCATCAAGGTACATTACATACTTTTAATAAGTATAAAGGTCCATTCATTATGGTACGTTGCATATTTTGACTAAGTACTTTTAATATGTATTAGTGTAATAGTTATTTCATCAATTTACATTACATACTTTAAATTAGTGTATAAGTCCATTTATCACAGTACATTACATACTTTGAATTAGTGTAAAGGTCCGTTTATCACGGTACATTACATGGCATACTATTAATTAAAGTTAATGTTCATTCAATAATGTAAGTTACATATTTTGACTTAGTTTAAACGTTTAATCATCAATGTACATTACATGCTTGGAATTAGTGTAAATATTCATTCATCGAAGTACATTACATACTTTAACTTAGTGTAAATGTCCATTTAACATGTTACATTACATGCTTTGACTTAATCTAAAGATACATTCAACAAGGTACATTACATACTTTGACTTGGTATAAAGGTCCACATATCAATGTACATTACATACTTTGACTTAGTGTAAAGGTTCTTTCATCAAGGTACATTACATACTTTTAATAAGTATAAAGGTCCATTCATTATGGTACGTTGCATATTTTGACTAAGTACTTTTAATATGTATTAGTGTAATAGTTATTTCATCAATTTACATTACTTACTTAAAATTAGTGTAAAGGTCCATTTATCACATTATATTACACACTTCGAATTAGTGTAAATTTCCATTTATCACAGTACATTACATTGCATACTGTAATTTAAAGTTAATGTTCATTCATCAATTTACATTACATACTTTGACTTAGTTTAAACGTTCATTCATCAATGTACATTACATGCTTGGATTTAGTGCATATGTTCATTCATCAAAGTACGTTACATACTTTAACTTAGTGTAAATGTCCATTTATCATGGTACATTACATACTTTGACTTAATGTAAAGATACATTCAACAAGGTACATTACATACTTTGACTTGGTATAAGGTCCATATATCAATGTATATTACATACTTTGACTTAGTGTAAAGGTTCTTTCATCAAGGTACATTACATACTTTTAATAAGTATAAAGGTCCATTCATTATGGTACATTGCATATTTTGACTAAGTACTTTTAATATATATTAGTGTAATATTTATTTCATCAATTTACATTACATACTTTAAATTAATGTAAAAGTCCATTTATCACGGTACATTACATGCTTTGAATTAGTGTAAATGTCCATTTATCACGGTACATTACATTGCATACTATAATTTAAAGTTAATGTTTATTCAATAATATAAGTTACATACTTTGACTTAGTTTAAAAGTTTAATCATCAATGTACATTACATGCTTGGAATTAGTGTAAATGTTCATTCATCGAAGTACGTTACATACTTTAACTTAGTGTAAATGTCCATTTATCATGGTACATTACATGCTTTGACTTAATATAAAGATACATTCAACAAGGTACATTACATACTTTGACTTGGTATAAATGTCCACATATCAATGTACATTACATACTTTGACTTAGTGTAAAGGTTCTTTCATCAAGGTACATTACATACTTGGTATAAAGGTCCACATATTTTGACTAAGTACTTTTAATATGTATTAGTGTAATAGTTATTTCATCAATTTACATTACTTACTTTAAATTAGTGTAAAGGTCCATTTATCACGGTATATTACACACTTCGAATTAGTGTAAATTTCCATTTATCACGGTACATTACATTGCATACTATAATTTAAAGTTAATGTTCATTCATCAATTTACATTACATACTTTGACTTAGTTTAAACGTTCATTCATCAGTGTACATTACATGCTTGGATTTAGTGCATATGTTCATTCATCAAAGTATGTTACATACTTTAACTTAGTGTAAATGTCCATTTATCATGGTACATTACATACTTTAACTTAATGTAAAGATACATTCAACAAGGTACATTACATGCTTTGACTTGGTATAAGGTCCATATATCAATGTATATTACATACTTTGACTTAGTGTAAAGGTTCTTTCATCAAGGTACATTACATACTTTTAATAAGTATAAAGGTCCATTCATTATGGTACATTGCATATTTTGACTAAGTACTTTTAATATGTATTAGTGTAATAGTTATTTCATCAATTTAGATTACATACTTTAAATTAGTGAAAAGGTCCATTTATCATGGTACATTACATGCTTTGAATTAGTGTAAATTTCCATTTATCACGGTACATTAAATTGCATACTATAATTTAAAGTTAATGTTTATTCATCGATGTACGTTACATACTTTGACTTAGTTTAAACGTTCATTCATCAATGTACATTACGTGCTTGGATTTAGTGCATATGTTCATTCGTCAAAGTATGTTACATACTTTAACTTAGTGTAAATGTCCATTTATCATGGTACATTACATACTTTGACTTAATGTAAAGATACATTCAACAAGGTACATTAGATACTTTGACTTGGTATAAGGTCCAGATATCAATGTATATTACATACTTTGAGTTAGTGTAAAGGTTCTTTCATCAAGGTACATTACATACTTTTAATAAGTATAAAGGTCCATTCATTATGGTACATTGTATATTTTGACTAAATACTTTTAATATATATTAGTGTAATAGTTATTTCATCAATTTACATTACATACTTTAAATTAGTGTAAAAGTCCATTTATCACGGTACATTACATGCTTTGAATTAGTGTAAATGTCCATTAATCACGATACATTACATTGCATACTATAATTTAAAGTTAATGTTCATTCAATAATGTAAGTTACATACTTTGACTTAGTTTAAAAGTTTAATCATCAATGTACATTACATGCTTGGAATTAGTGTAAATGTTCATTCATCGAAGTACGTTACATACTTTAACTTAGTGTAAATGTCCATTTATCATGGTACATTACATGCTTTGACTTAATATAAAGATACATTCGACAAGGTACATTATATACTTTGACTTGGTATAAATGTCCACATATCAATGTACATTACATACTTTGACTTAGTGTAAAGGTTCTTTCATCAAGGTACATTACATACTTGGTATAAAGGTCCACATATTTTGACTAAGTACTTTTAATATGTATTAGTGTAATAGTTATTTCATCAATTTACATTACTTACTTTAAATTAGTGTAAAGGTCCATTTATCACGGTATATTACACACATCGAATTAGTGTAAATTTCCATTTATCACGGTACATTACATTGCATACTATAATTTAAAGTTAATGTTCATTCATCAATTTACATTACATACTTTGACTTAGTTTAAACGTTCATTCATCAGTGTACATTACATGCTTGGATTTAGTGCATATGTTCATTCATCAAAGTATGTTACATACTTTAACTTAGTGTAAATGTCCATTTATCATGGTACATTACATACTTTAACTTAATGTAAAGATACATTCAACAAGGTACATTACATGCTTTGACTTGGTATAAGGTCCATATATCAATGTATATTACATACTTTGACTTAGTGTAAAGGTTCTTTCATCAAGGTACATTACATACTTTTAATAAGTATAAAGGTCCATTCATTATGGTACATTGCATATTTTGACTAAGTACTTTTAATATATATTAGTGTAATATTTATTTCATCAATTTACATTACATACTTTAAATTAATGTAAAAGTCCATTTATCACGGTACATTACATGCTTTGAATTAGTGTAAATGTCCATTTATCACGGTACATTACATTGCATACTATAATTTAAAGTTAATGTTTATTCAATAATGTAAGTTACATACTTTGACTTAGTTTAAAAGTTTAATCATCAATGTACATTACATGCTTGGAATTAGTGTAAATGTTCATTCATCGAAGTACGTTACATACTTTAACTTAGTGTAAATGTCCATTTATCATGGTACATTACATGCTTTGACTTAATATAAAGATACATTCAACAAGGTACATTACATACTTTGACTTGGTATAAATGTCCACATATCAATGTACATTACATACTTTGACTTAGTGTAAAGGTTCTTTCATCAAGGTACATTACATACTTTTAATAAGTATAAAGGTCCATTCATTATGGTACATTGCATATTTTGACTAAGTACTTTTAATATGTATTAGTGTAATAGTTATTTCATCAATTTACATTACATACTTTAAATTAGTGTAAAGGTCCATTTATCACCGTACATTACATGCTTTGAATTAGTGTGAATGTCCATTTATCACGGTACATTACATTGCATACTATAATTTAAAGTTAATGTTCATTCAATAATGTACGTTACATACTTTGACTTAGTTTAAACGTTTACTCATCAATGTACATTACATGTTTGGAATTCGTGTAAATGTTCATATATCAAAGTATGTTACATACTTTAACTTAGTGTAAATGTCCATTTATCATGGTACATTATATACTTTGACTTAGTGTAAAGATCCTTTCAATAAGGTACATTACATACTTTGACTTGGTATAAAGGTCCATGTACATTACATACTTTGACTTAGTGTAAAGGTTCTTTCATCAAGGTACATTACATACTTTTAATAAGTATAAAGGTCCATTCATTATGGTACGTTGCATATTTTGACTAAGTACTTTTAATATGTATTAGTGTAATAGTTATTTCATCAATTTACATTACATACTTTAAATTAGTGTATAAGTCCATTTATCACAGTACATTACATACTTTGAATTAGTGTAAAGG
This sequence comes from Vicia faba, assembly GCA_948472305.1. Lineage (NCBI taxonomy): Eukaryota > Viridiplantae > Streptophyta > Magnoliopsida > Fabales > Fabaceae > Vicia > Vicia faba. Next base: position 1,536,990,416 of record OX451735.1, on the reverse strand, counting down.
TCCGTTTATCACGGTACATTACATGGCATACTATTAATTAAAGTTAATGTTCATTCAATAATGTAAGTTACATATTTTGACTTAGTTTAAACGTTTAATCATCAATGTACATTACATGCTTGGAATTAGTGTAAATATTCATTCATCGAAGTACATTACATACTTTAACTTAGTGTAAATGTCCATTTATCATGTTACATTACATGCTTTGACTTAATCTAAAGATACATTCAACAAGGTACATTACATACTTTGACTTGGTATAAAGGTCCACATATCAATGTACATTACATACTTTGACTTAGTGTAAAGGTTCTTTCATCAAGGTACATTACATACTTTTAATAAGTATAAAGGTCCATTCATTATGGTACGTTGCATATTTTGACTAAGTACTTTTAATATGTATTAGTGTAATAGTTATTTCATCAATTTACATTACTTACTTAAAATTAGTGTAAAGGTCCATTTATCACATTATATTACACACTTCGAATTAGTGTAAATTTCCATTTATCACAGTACATTACATTGCATACTGTAATTTAAAGTTAATGTTCATTCATCAATTTACATTACATACTTTGACTTAGTTTAAACGTTCATTCATCAATGTACATTACATGCTTGGATTTAGTGCATATGTTCATTCATCAAAGTACGTTACATACTTTAACTTAGTGTAAATGTCCATTTATCATGGTACATTACATACTTTGACTTAATGTAAAGATACATTCAACAAGGTACATTACATACTTTGACTTGGTATAAGGTCCATATATCAATGTATATTACATACTTTGACTTAGTGTAAAGGTTCTTTCATCAAGGTACATTACATACTTTTAATAAGTATAAAGGTCCATTCATTATGGTACATTGAATATTTTGACTAAGTACTTTTAATATGTATTAGTGTAATAGTTATTTCATCAATTTACATTACATACTTTAAATTAGTGTAAAGGTCCATTTATCACGGTACATTACATGCTTTGAATTAGTGTGAATGTCCATTTATCACGGTACATTACATTGCACACTATAATTTAAAGTTAATGTTCATTCAATAATGTACGTTACATACTTTGACTTAGTTTAAACGTTTAATCATCAATGTACATTACATGTTTGGAATTAGTGTAAATGTTCATATATCAAAGTATGTTACATACTTTAACTTAGTGTAAATGTCCATTTATCATGGTACATTACATACTTTGACTTAGTGTAAAGATCCTTTCAATAAGGTACATTACATACTTTGACTTGGTATAAAGGTCCATGTACATTACATACTTTGACTTAGTGTAAAGATCCTTTCAATAAGGTACATTACATACTTTGACTTGGTATAAAGGTCCATGTACATTACATACTTTGACTTAGTGTAAAGGTTCTTTAATCAAGGTACATTACATACTTTTATTGAGTATAAAGGTCCATTCATTATGGGACGTTGCATATTTTGACTAAGTACTTTTAATATGTATTAGTGTAATAGTTATTTCAGCAATTTACATTACATACTTTAAATTAAAGTATAAGTCTATTTATCACAGTACATTACATACTTTGAATTAATGTAAAGGTCCGTTTATCACGGTACATTACATGGCATACTATAAATTAAAGTTAATGTTCATTCATCAATTTACATTACATACTTTGACTTAATTTAAACGTTCATTCATCAATGTACATTACATGCTTGGAATTAGTGTAAATATTCATTCATCGAAGTACGTTACATACTTTAACTTAGTGTAAATGTCCATTTATCATGTTACATTACATGCTTTGACTTAATCTAAAGATACATTCAACAAGGTACATTACATACTTTGACTTGGTATAAAGGTCTACATATCAATGTACATTACATACTTTGACTTAGTGTAAAGGTTCTTTCATCAAGGTACATTACATACTTTTAATAAGTATAAAGGTCCATTCATTATGGTACGTTGCATATTTTGACTAAGTACTTTTAATATGTATTAGTGTAATAATTATTTCATCAATTTACATTACTTACTTTAAATTAGTGTAAAGGTCCATTTATCACGGTATATTACACACTTCGAATTAGTGTAAATTTCCATTTATCACGGTACATTACATTGCATACTATAATTTAAAGTTAATTTTCATTCATCAATTTACATTACATACTTTGACTTAGTTTAAACGTTCATTCATCAATGTACATTACATGCTTGGATTTAGTGCATATGTTCATTCATCAAAGTACGTTACATACTTTAACTTGGTGTAAATGTCCATTTATCATGGTACATTACATACTTTGACTTAATGTAAAGATACATTCAACAAGATACATTACATACTTTGACTTGGTATAAGGTCCATATATCAATGTATATTACATACTTTGACTTAGTGTAAAGGTTCTTTCATCAAGGTACATTAAATACTTTTAATAAGTATAAAGGTCCATTCATTATGGTACATTGAATATTTTGACTAAGTACTTTTAAAATGTATTAGTGTAATAGTTATTTCATCAATTTACATTACATACTTTAAATTAGTGTAAAGGTCCATTTATCACGGTACATTACATGCTTTGAATTAGTGTGAATGTCCATTTATCACGGTACATTACATTGCATACTATAATTTAAAGTTAATGTTCATTCAATAATGTACGTTACATACTTTGACTTAGTTTAAACGTTTAATCATCAATGTACATTACATGTTTGGAATTAGTGTAAATGTTCATATATCAAAGTATGTTACATACTTTAACTTAGTGTAAATCTCCATTTATCATGGTACATTACATACTTTGACTTAGTTTAAAGGTTCTTTAATCAAGGTACATTACATACTTTTATTGAGTATAAAGGTCCATTCATTATGGGACGTTGCATATTTTGACTAAGTACTTTTAATATGTATTAGTGTAATGGTTATTTCATCAATTTACATTACATACATTAAATTAGTGTATAAGTCTATTTATCACAGTACATTACATACCTTGAATTAGTGTAAAGGTCCGTTTATCACGGTACATTACATGGCATACTATAAATTAAAGTTAATGTTCATTCATCAATTTACATTACATACTTTGACTTAATTTAAACGTTCATTCATCAATGTACATTACATGCTTGGAATTAGTGTAAATGTTCATTCATCAGAGTATGTTACATACTTAAACTTAGTGTAAAGGTCCATTTATCATGGTATATTTCATACTTTGACTTAATGTAAAGATACATTCAACAAGGTACATTACATACTTTGACATTGTATAAAGGTCCATATATCTATGTACATTACACACTTTGACTTAGTGTAAAGGTTCTTTCATTAAAGTACATTACATACTTCTAATAAGTATAAAGGTCCATTCATTATGGTACGTTGCATATTTTGACTAAGTACTTTTAATATGTATTAGTGTAATAGTTATTTCATCAATTTACATTACTTACTTTAAATTAGTGTAAAGGTCCATTTTTCACGGTATATTACACACTTCGAATTAGTGTAAATTTCCATTTATCACGGTACATTACATTGCATACTATAATTTAAAGTTAATGTTCATTCATCAATTTACATTACATACTTTGACTTAGTTTAAACGTTCATTCATCAATGTACATTACATGCTTGGATTTAGTGCATATGTTCATTCATCAAAGTATGTTACATACTTTAACTTAGTGTAAATGTCCATTTATCATGGTACATTACATACTTTGACTTAATGTAAAGATACATTCAACAAGGTACATTACATACTTTGACTTGGTATAAGGTCCATATATCAATGTATATTACATACTTTGACTTAGTCTAAAGGTTCTTACATCAAGGTACATTACATACTTTTAATAAGTATAAAGGTCCATTCATTATGGTACATTGCATATTTTGACTAAGTACTTTTAATATATATTAGTGTAATATTTATTTCATCAATTTACATTACATACTTTAAATTAGTGTAAAAGTCCATTTATCACGGTACATTACATGCTTTGAATTAGTGTAAATGTCCATTTATCACGGTACATTACATTGCATACTATAATTTAAAGTTAATGTTCATTCGATAATGTAAGTTACATACTTTGACTTAGTTTAAAAGTTTAATCATCAATGTACATTACATGCTTGGAATTAGTGTAAATGTTCATTCATCGAAGTACGTTACATACTTTATCTTAGTGTAAATGTACTATTATCATGGTATATTACATGCTTTGACTTAATATAAAGTTACATTCAACAAGGTACATTACATACTTTGACTTGGTATAAATGTCCACATATCAATGTACATTAAATACTTTGACTTAGTGTAAAGGTTCTTTCATCAAGGTACATTACATACTTTTAATAAGTATAAAGGTCCATTCATTATGGTACATTGCATATTTTGACTAAGTACTTTTAATATGTATTAGTGTAATAGTTATTTCATCAATTTACATTACATACTTTAAATTAATGTATAAGTCTATTTATCACAGTACATTACATACTTTGAATTAGTGTAAAGGTCCGTTTATCACAGTACATTACATGGCATACTATAAATTAAAGTTAATGTTCATTCATCAATTTACATTACATACTTTGACTTAATTTAAACGTTCATTCATCAATGTACATTACATGCTTGGAATTAGTGTAAATGTTCATTCATCAAAGTATGTTACATAATTAAACTTAGTGTAAAGGTCCATTTATCATGGTATATTTCATACTTTGACTTAATGTAAAGATACATTCAACAAGGTACATTACATACTTTGACATTGTATAAAGGTCCATATATCTATGTACATTACACACTTTGACTTAGTGTAAAGGTTCTTTCATTAAGGTACATTACATACTTCTAATAAGTATAAAGGTCCATTCATTATGGTACGTTGCATATTTTGACTAAGTACTTTTAATATGTATTAGTGTAATAGTTATTTCATCAATTTACATTACTTACTTTAAATTAGTGTAAAGGTCCATTTATCACGATATATTACACACTTCGAATTAGTGTAAATTTCCATTTATCACGGTACATTACATTGCATACTATAATTTAAAGTTAATGTTCATTCATCAATTTACATTAAGTACTTTGACTTAGTTTTAACGATCATTCATCAATGTACATTACATGCTTGGATTTAGTGCATATGTTCATTCGTCAAAGTATGTTACATACTTTAACTTAGTGTAAATGTCCATTTATCATGGTACATTATATACTTTGACTTAATGTAAAGATACATTCAACAAGGTACATTACATACTTTGACTTGGTATAAGGTCCATATATCAATGTATATTACATACTTTGACTTAGTGTAAAGGTTCTTTCATCAAGGTACATTACATACTTTTAATAAGTATAAAGGTCCATTCATTATGGTACATTGAATATTTTGACTAAGTACTTTTAATATGTATTAGTGTAATAGTTATTTCATCAATTTACATTACATACTTTAAATTAGTGTAAAGGTCCATTTATCACGGTACATTACATGCTTTGAATTAGTGTGAATGTCCATTTATCACGGTACATTACATTGCACACTATAATTTAAAGTTAATGTTCATTCAATAATGTACGTTACATACTTTGACTTAGTTTAAACGTTTAATCATCAATGTACATTACATGTTTGGAATTAGTGTAAATGTTCATATATCAAAGTATGTTACATACTTTAACTTAGTGTAAATGTCCATTTATCATGGTACATTACATACTTTGACTTAGTGTAAAGATCCTTTCAATAAGGTACATTACATACTTTGACTTGGTATAAAGGTCCATGTACATTACATACTTTGACTTAGTGTAAAGATCCTTTCAATAAGGTACATTACATACTTTGACTTGGTATAAAGGTCCATGTACATTACATACTTTGACTTAGTGTAAAGGTTCTTTAATCAAGGTACATTACATACTTTTATTGAGTATAAAGGTCCATTCATTATGGGACGTTGCATATTTTGACTAAGTACTTTTAATATGTATTAGTGTAATAGTTATTTCAGCAATTTACATTACATACTTTAAATTAAAGTATAAGTCTATTTATCACAGTACATTACATACTTTGAATTAATGTAAAGGTCCGTTTATCACGGTACATTACATGGCATACTATAAATTAAAGTTAATGTTCATTCATCAATTTACATTACATACTTTGACTTAATTTAAACGTTCATTCATCAATGTACATTACATGCTTGGAATTAGTGTAAATATTCATTCATCGAAGTACGTTACATACTTTAACTTAGTGTAAATGTCCATTTATCATGTTACATTACATGCTTTGACTTAATCTAAAGATACATTCAACAAGGTACATTACATACTTTGACTTGGTATAAAGGTCTACATATCAATGTACATTACATACTTTGACTTAGTGTAAAGGTTCTTTCATCAAGGTACATTACATACTTTTAATAAGTATAAAGGTCCATTCATTATGGTACGTTGCATATTTTGACTAAGTACTTTTAATATGTATTAGTGTAATAATTATTTCATCAATTTACATTACTTACTTTAAATTAGTGTAAAGGTCCATTTATCACGGTATATTACACACTTCGAATTAGTGTAAATTTCCATTTATCACGGTACATTACATTGCATACTATAATTTAAAGTTAATTTTCATTCATCAATTTACATTACATACTTTGACTTAGTTTAAACGTTCATTCATCAATGTACATTACATGCTTGGATTTAGTGCATATGTTCATTCATCAAAGTACGTTACATACTTTAACTTGGTGTAAATGTCCATTTATCATGGTACATTACATACTTTGACTTAATGTAAAGATACATTCAACAAGATACATTACATACTTTGACTTGGTATAAGGTCCATATATCAATGTATATTACATACTTTGACTTAGTGTAAAGGTTCTTTCATCAAGGTACATTAAATACTTTTAATAAGTATAAAGGTCCATTCATTATGGTACATTGAATATTTTGACTAAGTACTTTTAAAATGTATTAGTGTAATAGTTATTTCATCAATTTACATTACATACTTTAAATTAGTGTAAAGGTCCATTTATCACGGTACATTACATGCTTTGAATTAGTGTGAATGTCCATTTATCACGGTACATTACATTGCATACTATAATTTAAAGTTAATGTTCATTCAATAATGTACGTTACATACTTTGACTTAGTTTAAACGTTTAATCATCAATGTACATTACATGTTTGGAATTAGTGTAAATGTTCATATATCAAAGTATGTTACATACTTTAACTTAGTGTAAATCTCCATTTATCATGGTACATTACATACTTTGACTTAGTTTAAAGGTTCTTTAATCAAGGTACATTACATACTTTTATTGAGTATAAAGGTCCATTCATTATGGGACGTTGCATATTTTGACTAAGTACTTTTAATATGTATTAGTGTAATGGTTATTTCATCAATTTACATTACATACATTAAATTAGTGTATAAGTCTATTTATCACAGTACATTACATACCTTGAATTAGTGTAAAGGTCCGTTTATCACGGTACATTACATGGCATACTATAAATTAAAGTTAATGTTCATTCATCAATTTACATTACATACTTTGACTTAATTTAAACGTTCATTCATCAATGTACATTACATGCTTGGAATTAGTGTAAATGTTCATTCATCAGAGTATGTTACATACTTAAACTTAGTGTAAAGGTCCATTTATCATGGTATATTTCATACTTTGACTTAATGTAAAGATACATTCAACAAGGTACATTACATACTTTGACATTGTATAAAGGTCCATATATCTATGTACATTACACACTTTGACTTAGTGTAAAGGTTCTTTCATTAAAGTACATTACATACTTCTAATAAGTATAAAGGTCCATTCATTATGGTACGTTGCATATTTTGACTAAGTACTTTTAATATGTATTAGTGTAATAGTTATTTCATCAATTTACATTACTTACTTTAAATTAGTGTAAAGGTCCATTTTTCACGGTATATTACACACTTCGAATTAGTGTAAATTTCCATTTATCACGGTACATTACATTGCATACTATAATTTAAAGTTAATGTTCATTCATCAATTTACATTACATACTTTGACTTAGTTTAAACGTTCATTCATCAATGTACATTACATGCTTGGATTTAGTGCATATGTTCATTCATCAAAGTATGTTACATACTTTAACTTAGTGTAAATGTCCATTTATCATGGTACATTACATACTTTGACTTAATGTAAAGATACATTCAACAAGGTACATTACATACTTTGACTTGGTATAAGGTCCATATATCAATGTATATTACATACTTTGACTTAGTCTAAAGGTTCTTACATCAAGGTACATTACATACTTTTAATAAGTATAAAGGTCCATTCATTATGGTACATTGCATATTTTGACTAAGTACTTTTAATATATATTAGTGTAATATTTATTTCATCAATTTACATTACATACTTTAAATTAGTGTAAAAGTCCATTTATCACGGTACATTACATGCTTTGAATTAGTGTAAATGTCCATTTATCACGGTACATTACATTGCATACTATAATTTAAAGTTAATGTTCATTCGATAATGTAAGTTACATACTTTGACTTAGTTTAAAAGTTTAATCATCAATGTACATTACATGCTTGGAATTAGTGTAAATGTTCATTCATCGAAGTACGTTACATACTTTATCTTAGTGTAAATGTACTATTATCATGGTATATTACATGCTTTGACTTAATATAAAGTTACATTCAACAAGGTACATTACATACTTTGACTTGGTATAAATGTCCACATATCAATGTACATTAAATACTTTGACTTAGTGTAAAGGTTCTTTCATCAAGGTACATTACATACTTTTAATAAGTATAAAGGTCCATTCATTATGGTACATTGCATATTTTGACTAAGTACTTTTAATATGTATTAGTGTAATAGTTATTTCATCAATTTACATTACATACTTTAAATTAATGTATAAGTCTATTTATCACAGTACATTACATACTTTGAATTAGTGTAAAGGTCCGTTTATCACAGTACATTACATGGCATACTATAAATTAAAGTTAATGTTCATTCATCAATTTACATTACATACTTTGACTTAATTTAAACGTTCATTCATCAATGTACATTACATGCTTGGAATTAGTGTAAATGTTCATTCATCAAAGTATGTTACATAATTAAACTTAGTGTAAAGGTCCATTTATCATGGTATATTTCATACTTTGACTTAATGTAAAGATACATTCAACAAGGTACATTACATACTTTGACATTGTATAAAGGTCCATATATCTATGTACATTACACACTTTGACTTAGTGTAAAGGTTCTTTCATTAAGGTACATTACATACTTCTAATAAGTATAAAGGTCCATTCATTATGGTACGTTGCATATTTTGACTAAGTACTTTTAATATGTATTAGTGTAATAGTTATTTCATCAATTTACATTACTTACTTTAAATTAGTGTAAAGGTCCATTTATCACGATATATTACACACTTCGAATTAGTGTAAATTTCCATTTATCACGGTACATTACATTGCATACTATAATTTAAAGTTAATGTTCATTCATCAATTTACATTAAGTACTTTGACTTAGTTTTAACGATCATTCATCAATGTACATTACATGCTTGGATTTAGTGCATATGTTCATTCGTCAAAGTATGTTACATACTTTAACTTAGTGTAAATGTCCATTTATCATGGTACATTATATACTTTGACTTAATGTAAAGATACATTCAACAAGGTACATTACATACTTTGACTTGGTATAAGGTCCATATATCAATGTATATTACATACTTTGACTTAGTGGAAAGGTTCTTTCATCAAGGTACATTACATACTTTTAATAAGTATAAAGGTCCATTCATTATGGTACATTGCATATTTTGACTAAGTACTTTTAATATATATTAGTGTAATAGTTATTTCATCAATTTACATTACATACTTTAAATTAGTGTAAAAGTCCATTTATCAGGGTACATTACATGCTTTGAATTAGTGTGAATGTCCATTTATCACGGTACATTACATTGCATAATATAATTTAAAGTTAATGTTCATTCAATAATATACGTTACATACTTTGACTTAGTTTAAACGTTTAATCATCAATGTACATTACATGTTTGGAATTCGTGTAAATGTTCATATATCAAAGTATGTTAAATACTTTAACTTAGTGTAAATGTCCATTTATCATGGTACATTATATACTTTGACTTAGTGTAAAGATCCTTTCAATAAGGTACATTACATACTTTGACTTGGTATAAAGGTCCATGTACATTACATACTTTGACTTAGTGTAAAGGTTCTTTAATCAAGGTACATTACATACTTTTATTGAGTATAAAGGTCCATTCATTATGGTACGTTGCATATTTTGACTAAGTACTTTTAATATGTATTAGTGTAATAGTTATTTCATCAATTTACATTACATACTTTAAATTAGTGTATAAGTTTATTTATCACAGTACATTACATACTTTGAATTAGTGTAAAGGTCCATTTATCACGGTACATTACATGGCATACTATAAATTAAAGTTAATGTTCATTCATCAATTTACATTACATACTTTGACTTAATTTAAACGTTCATTCATCAATGTAAATTACATGCTTTGAATTAGTGTAAATGTTCATTCATCAAAGTATGTTACATACTTAAACTTAGTGTAAAGGTCCATTTATCATGGTATATTTCATACTTTGACTTAATGTAAAGATACATTCAACAAGGTACATTACATACTTGGACTTTGTATAAAGGTCTATATATCTATGTACATTACACACTTTGACTTACTGTAAAGGTTCTTTCATTAAGGTACATTACATACTTCTAATAAGTATAAAGATCCATTCATTATTGTACATTGCATATTTTGACTAAGTACTTTTAATACATATTAGTGTAATAGTTATTTCATCAATTTACAATACATACTTTAAATTAGTGTAAAGGTCCATTTATCACGGTACATCACATGCTTTGAATTAGGGTGAATGTCCATTTATCACGGTACATTACATTGCATACTATAATTTAAAGTTAATGTTCATTCAATAATGTACGTTACATACTTTGACTTAGTTTAAACTTTTAATCATCAATGTACATTACATGTTTGGAATTCGTGCAAATGTTCATATATCAAAGTATGTTAAATACTTTAACTTAGTGTAAATGTCCATTTATCATGGTACATTATATACTTTGACTTAGTGTAAAGATCCTTTCAATAAGGTACATTACATACTTTGACTTGGTATAAAGGTCCATGTACATTACATACTTTGACTTAGTGTAAAGGTTCTTTAATCAAGGTACATTACATACTTCTAATAAGTATAAAGGTCCATTCATTATGGTACGTTGCATATTTTGACTAAGTACTTTTAATATGTATTAGTGTAATAGTTATTTCATCAATTTACATTACATACTTTAAATTAGTGTATAAGTCCATTTATCACAGTACATTACATACTTTGAATTAGTGTAAAGGTCCGTTTATCACGGTACATTACATGGCATACTATAAATTAAAGTTAATGTTCATTCAATAATGTAAGTTACATACTTTGACTTAGTTTAAACGTTTAATCATCAATGTACATTACATGCTTGGAATTAGTGTAAATGTTCATTCATCGAAGTACGTTCATACTTTAACTTAGTGTAAATGTCCATTTATCATGTTACATTACATGCTTTGACTTAATGTAAAGATACATTCAACACGGTATATTTACATACTTTGACTTGGTATAAAGGTCCACATATCAATGTACATTACATACTTTGACTTAGTGTAAAGGTTCTTTCATCAAGGTACATTACATACTTTTAATAAGTATAAAGGTCCATTCATTATGGCACGTTGCATATTTTGACTAAGTACTTTTAATATGTATTAGTGTAATAGTTATTTCATCAATTTACATTACTTACTTTAATTTAGTGTATAAGTCTATTTATCACAGTACATTACATACTTTGAATTAGTGTAAAGGTCCGTTTATCACGGTACATTACAAGGCGTACTATAAATTAAAGTTAATATTCATTCATCAATTTACATTACATACTTTGAATTAGTGTGAATGTCCATTTATCACGGTACATTACATGCTTTGAATTAGTGTGAATGTCCATTTATCACGGTACATTACATTGCATACTATAATTTACATTACATTACATGCTTTGAATTAGTGTGAATGTCCATTTATCACGGTACATTACATGCTTTGAATTAGTGTGAATGTCCATTTATCACGGTACATTACATTGCATACTATAATTTAAAGTTAATGTTCATTCAATAATGTACGTTACATACTTTGACTTAGTTTAAACGTTTAATCATCAATGTACATTACATGTTTGGAATTAGTGTTCATGTTCATATATCAAAGTATGTTACATACTTTAACTTAGTGTAAATGTCCATTTATCATGGTACATTATATACTTTGACTTAGTGTAAAGTTGCTTTCAATAAGGTACATTACATACTTTGACTTGGTATAAAGGTCCATGTACATTACATACTTTGACTTAGTGTAAAGGTTCTTTAATCAAGGTACATTACATACTTTTAATAAGTATAAAGGTCCATTCATTATGGTACGTTGCATATTTTGACTAAATACTTTTAATATGTATTAGCGTAATAGTTATTTCATCAATTTACATTACATACTTTAAATTAGTGTATAAGTCCATTTATCACAGTACATTACATACTTTGAATTAGTGTAAAGGTCCGTTTATCACGGTACATTACATGGCATACTATAAATTAAAGTTAATGTTCATTCATCAATTTACATTACATACTTTGACTTAATTTAAACATTCATTCATCAACGTATATTACATGCTTGGAATTAGTGAAAATGTTCATTCATCAAAGTATGTTACATACTTTAACTTAGTGTAAAGGTCCATTTATCATGGTATATTAGATACTTTGACTTAATGTAAAGATACATTCAACAAAGTACAATACATACTTTGACTTGGTATAAAGGTCCATTTATCTATGTACATTACACACTTTAACTTAGTGTAAAGGATCTTTCATCAAGGTACATTACATACTTTTAATAAGTATAAAGGTCATTCATTATGGTACGTTACATATTTTGACTAAGTACATTTAATATGTATTAGTGTAATAGTTAATTCATCAATTTACATTACATACTTTAAATTAGTGTAAAGGTCCATTTATCACGGTATATTACACACTTCGAATTAGTGTAAATTTCCATTTATCACGGTACATTAAATTGCATACTATAATTTAAATTTAATGTTCATTCATCAATTTACATTACATAATTTGACTTAGTTTAAACGTTCATTCATCAATGTACATTACATGCTTGGAATTAGTGTAAATGTTCATTCATCAAAGTATTACATACTTTAACTTAGTGTAAATGTCCATTTATCATGGTACATTACATACTTTGACTTAATGTAAAGATACATTCATCAAGGTACATTACATACTTTGACTTCGAATAAGGATACTTTAACTTAGTGTAAATGTCCATTTATCATGGTACATTACATACTTTGATTTAATGTAAAGATACATTCATCAAGGTACATTACATACATTGACTTGGTATAAGGTCCATATATCAATGTATATTACATACTTTGACTTAGTGTAAAGGTTCTTTCATCAAGGTACATTACATACTTTTAATAAGTATAAAGGTCCATTCATTATCGTACGTTGCATATTTTGACTAAGTACTTTTAATATATATTAGTGTAATAGTTATTTCATTAATTTACATTACATACTTTAAATTAGTGTAAAAGTCCATTTATCACGGTACATTACATGCTTTGAATTAGTGTAAATGTACATTTATCACGGTACATTACATTGCATACTATAATTTAAAGTTAATGTTCATTCAATAATGTAAGTTACAAAGTTTGACTTAGTTTAAACGTTTAATCATCAATGTACATTACATGCTTGATATTAGTGTAAATGTTCATTCATCGAAGTACGTTACATACTTTAACTTAGTGTAAATGTCCATTTATCATGGTACATTACATGCTTTGACTTAATTTAAATATACATTCAACAAGGTACATTACATACTTTGACTTGGTATAAATGTCCACATATCAATGTACATTACATACTTTGACTTAGTGTAAAGGTTCTTTCATCAAGGTAAATTACATACTTTTAATAAGTATAAAGGTCCATTCATTATGGTACATTGCATATTTTGACTAAGTACTTTTAATATGTATTAGTGTAATATTTATTTCATCAATTTACATTACATACTTTAAATTAGTGTAAAGGTCCATTTATCATGGTATATTACACACTTCGAATTAGTGTAAATTTCCATTTATCACGGTACATTACATTGCATACTATAATTTAATGTTAATGTTCATTCATCAATTTACATTACATACTTTGACTTAGTTTAAATGTTCATTCATCAATGTACATTACATGCTTGGAATTAGTGTATATGTTCATTCATCAAAGTATGTTACATACTTTAACTTAGTGTAAAGATACATTCAACAAGGTACATTACATACTTTGACTTGGTATAAAGTCCATATATCAATGTATATTACATACTTTAACTTAGTGTAAAGGTTCTTTCATCAAGGTACATTACATACTTTTAATAAGTATAAAGGTCCATTCATTACGGTACATTGCATATTTTGAATAAGTATTTTTAATATATATTAGTGTAATAGTTATTTCATCAATTTACATTACATACTTTAAATTAGTGTAAAAGTCCATTTATCACGGTAAATTACATGCTTTGAATTAGTGTAAATGTTCATTTATCACGGTACATTACATTGCATACTATAATTTAAAGTTAATGTTCATTCAATAATGTAAGTTACATACTTTGACTTAGTTTAAATGTTTAATCATCAATGTACATTACATGCTTGGAATTAGTGTAAATGTTCATTCATCGAAGTACGTTACATACTTTAACTTAGTGTAAATGTCCATTTATCATGGTACATTACATGCTTTGACTTAATATAAAGATACATTCAACAAGGTACATTACATACTTTGACTTGGTATAAATGTCTACATATCAATGTACATTACATACTTTGACTTAGTGTAAAGGTTCTTTCATCAGGGTACATTACATACTTTTAATAAGTATAAAGGTCCATTCATTATGGTACATTGCATATTTTGACTAAGTACTTTTAATATGTATTAGTGTAATAGTTATTTCATCAATTTACTTTACATACTTTAAATTAGTGTAAAGGTCCATTTATCACGGTACATTACATGCTTTGAATTAGTGTAAATGTCCATTTATCACGGTACATTACATTGCATACTATAATTTAAAGTTAATGTTCGTTCAATAATGTACGTTACATACTTTGACTTAGTTTAAACGTTTAATCATCAATGTACATTACATGTTTGGAATTAGTGTAAATGTTCATATATCAAAGTATGTTACATACTTTAACTTAGTGTAAATGTCCATTTATCATGGTACATTACATACTTTGACTTAGTGTAAAGATCCTTTCAATAAGGTACATTACATACTTTGACTTGGTATAAAGGTCCATGTACATTACATACTTTGACTTAGTGTAAAGGTTCTTTAATCAAGGTACATTACATACTTTTAATAAGTATAAAGGTCCATTCATTATGGTACGTTGCATATTTTGACTAAGTAATTTTAATATGTATTAGTGTAATAGTTATTTCATCAATTTACATTACATACTTTAAATTAGTGTATAAGTCCATTTATCACAGTACATTACATACTTTGAATTAGTGTAAAGGTCCATTTATCACGGTACATTACATGGCATACTATAAATTAAAGTTAATGTTCATTCATCAATTTACATTACATACTTTGAATTAATTTAAACGTTCATTCATCAATGTACATTACATGCTTGGAATTAGTGTAAATGTTCATTCATCAAAGTATGTTACATACTTTAACTTAGTGTAAAGGTCCATTTATCATGGTATATTTCATACTTTAACTTAATGTAAAGATACATTCAACAAGGTACATTACATACTTTGACTTTGTATAAAGGTCCATATATCTATGTACATTACACAATTTGACTTAGTGTAAAGGTTCTTTCATTAAGGTACATTACATACTTCTAATAAGTATAATGGTCCATTCATTATGGTACGTTGCATATTTTGACTAAGTACTTTTAATATCTATTAGTGTAATAGTTATTTCATCAATTTACATTACATACTTTAAATTAGTGTATAAGTCCATTTATCCCAGAACATTACATACTTTGAATTAGTGTAAAGGTCCATTTATCACGGTACATTACATTGCATACTATAAATTAAAGTTAATGTTCATTCATCAATTTACATTACATACTTTGACTTAATTTAAATGTTCATTCATGAAAGTACATTACATGCTTGGAATTAGTGTAAATGTTCATTCATCAAAGTATGTTACATACTTTAACTTAGTGTAAAGGTCCATTTATCATGGTATATTTCATACTTTGACTTAATGTAAAGATACATTCAACAAGGTACATTACATATTTTGACTTTTTATAAAGGACCATATATCTATGTACATTACACACTTTGACTTAGTGTAAAGGTTCTTTCATTAAGGTACATTACATACTTCTAATAAGTATAAAGGTTCATTCATTATGGTACGTTGCATATTTTGACTAAGTACTTTTAATATCTATTAGTGTAATAATTATATCATCAATTTACATTACATACTTTAAATTAGTGTATAAGTCCATTTATCACAGTACATTACATACTTTGAATTAGTGTAAAGGTCCATTTATCACGGTACATTACATTGCATACTATAAATTAAAGTTAATGTTCATTCATCAATTTACATTACATACTTTGACTTAATTTAAATGTTCAGTCATCAATGTACATTACATTCTTGGAATTAGTGTAAATGTTCATTCATCAAAGTATGTTACATACTTTAACTTAGTGTAAAGGTCCATTTATCATGGTATATTACATACTTTGACTTAATGTAAAGATACATTCAACAAGGTACATTACATACTTTGACTTGGTATAAAGGTCCATTTATCTATGTACATTACACACTTTAACTTAGTGTAAAGGATCTTTCATCAAGGTAAATTACATACTTTTAATAAGTATAAAGGTCCATTCATTATGGTACGTTACATATTTTTAGTAAGTACATTTAATATGTATTAGTGGAATAGTTAATTCAGCAATTTACATTACATACTTTAAATTAGTGTAAAGGTCCATTTATCACGGTATATTACACACTTCGAATTAGTGTAAATTTCCATTTATCACGGTACATTACATTGCATACTATAATTTAAAATTTATGTTCATTCATCAATTTACATTACATAGTTTGACTTAGTTTAAACGTTCATTCATCAATGTACATTACATGCTTGGAATTAGTGTAAATGTTCATTCATCAAAGTATGTTACATACTTTAACTTAGTGTAAATGTCCATTTATCATGGTACATTACATACTTTGACTTAATATAAAGATACATTCATCAAGGTACATTACATACTTTGACTTGGTATAAGGTTACTTTAACTTAGTGTAAATGTCCATTTATCCTGGTACATTACATACTTTGACTTAATGTAAATATTCATTCATCAACGTACATTACATACTTTGACTTAATGTAAATATTCATTCATCAACGTACATTACATACTTTGACTTGGTATAAGGTCCATATATCAATGTATATTACATACTTTGACTTAGTGTAAAGGTTCTTTCATCAAGGTACATTACATACTTTTAATAAGTATAAAGGTCCATTCATTATCGTACGTTGCATATTTTGACTAAGTACTTTTAATATATATTAGTGTAATAGTTATTTCTTTAATTTTCATTACATACTTTAAATTAGTGAAAAGTCCATTTATCACGGTACATTACATGCTTTGAATTAGTGTAAATGTCCATTTATCACGGTACATTACATTGCATACTATAATTTAAAGTTAATGTTCATTCAATAATGTAAGTTACATACTTTGACTTAGTTTAAACGTTTAATCATCAATGTACATTACATGCTTGGAATTAGTGTAAATGTTCATTCATCGAAGTGCGTTACATACTTTAACTTAGTGTAAATGTCCATTTATCATGGTACATTACATGCTTTAACTTAATCTAAAGATACATTCAACAAGGTACATTACTGTTGTACCCCAAAATTTTCCCTCCCATATTCTTCAAAGTTTTGACAAGCATCATCTAAATTTGCTCAAATCTACTCAAGGGTTGCATAGTTCAAACACCCTCCTAAGCCAGTCAAATTAGGGTTTTGGTTCTTGCAAGGAAGTTGAGGTTTTCAAGGGCTCAAACAAGTCCCATAGGCCTATACACATTGTCAGGCATCTACATGCCAAGTTTCAAGGCTCACAGCATCAAGTTGCACAGTCAAAAGCCCTAATTGCTTCACAATCAACTGTAGGGGTAAAATGGTCATTTTACAGTCAAAAGTCAAAATTTTTGGTCAACATATTATTTTGAAGCCACAATCATCATTTGATCAAGTCTTGATCATGATTCCACAAGAATGGCTCAAAAATCATCAAGATGCAAAAGTTTCCATTTTTGGACAGTTGAAAAGTTAACTGTAACTTGACCAAAGCATAACTTTTTCATGGTTCATCAGAAAAATCCCATCCAATGTTCATTTTGAAGGGGATGACATTTCCTACAACTCATCTTCAAATTCCAAGTCCAAGAAATGCTCTCAAAAAAAGTTATCAATTTCAACATTATAGGTCATTTTCAAAAGTCAACAAAAATGCACTTTAAGTCAAAGACCATAACTTGAGATTGGTAAATCCAAATGACATGGGACCAAAGGCATTGGTTAGAGGACTTCAAGACATTTCCAAAATGTCCAAGAACATGTTCATAAGATCAAAATTGAGCAAGATATGCATTGGAGAAGTTGGGAAAGTTTTGTGAAATGGCAAAAGTCAACTATCCTTAAAACTTCAATTTTTGACAAAAGGGCCCACTTTCTTCCTCTTGATTCAGCCTTGTCATGCCATACACGTGTCCCATGCTTAATTTCAAGGTCAAACATTTATTTTTCTATTTTATTTATTTTTTATTGATTTAATTCATTTTAAATCCATAATAATTCAAATAAAATCCAAAAATTAATGGAATGGCATCTTTATGGTTTGAATAGCTTTTATGTGTCATGAGCCAGCTACCAAATTCGTGCTAGGCTATTTTGTGCATAAAATCATGGTTTTGCTTCAAGTATGGAAAGGTCTTTAATGGTGATCAACAAAAATCTCAAGACATCAATACAATGGATCCCAAGCTCAGCTGTTGACCTAATTTCATTGATACATACATAAGAAAGCGTGCCAGACCTAATTCAAGACCTAAGCACTGCACAAACGGCCAAACCATATTCAAAAAATCCAACCAAAAAATCAAATCTGTTTTCTCACTTCAAGGTCCTTTCAAGCCAATTTGAGGATTCAAACATATTGCCAGCATTCCCAGGAACGTGCAGAGATCAAAACCACACGCTAACACTCAAGGAATCCCAAGAACCAGTCACACGGTTTGACTATTTTTTTCTTAATCGTAATTCAATATTTATGCATCCTTAACATGTTATGATCATTGATTTACATTGCTAACACTCTTCTGAAGCTAATGGTATAAGACAATTGCATTATGGAGCCCTGAATCACAAACCACCATGGATGATTTTTAGGGTTTCAAAGCTTCCAATTTAGGGATTCCCAGCACAGGAAAAATTGGACCTTGAGACGCATATGGTTGAATTCGTCAAGGCCAGACGAATCCAACCCAACCCTCGCGAACAATTTCTGATCATCAGGGGCCTAATCGTTATTTTATGTCATCTTGTTTTGTGGGGGTTAAAAACCCCCGCTATTTGATTTTTTGTTACAGGTAAAAGGAAGAAGACGAAGGACGTGGAAGCTTGGGAGTGGTCCATTCAAATAATCAGCGCGCGTTTTTTTTTCCAGGCATATGTTTGATTTATTAATATAATATTTACGTTTGGTTTTAATTTCAATTGAACAAAGCAGCTCAGTTGGTGGACGTGTCACTGAATCATCCCTTGGGACCTGGGTTCGATTCCCAGGTCCCCCAAATGCTTGTTCTATTTTTTCATAACATGTTCTAATGCAGCGCTTTCTAGTGACGTCCACCATGCACATCCCAATCCTAGGTGCCATGTGTCCTGAAGCATAGATCTGATGGCTATGAGATGCTGGACACCATGCTCCAAGTCAAAGCACGTGCAGGATATTCCCAAAGTCAACAGGGCTTGGAGTGCTATTGGGCCTCAGAAATTCCAGATCCACCTCCATTTTGGGTCCAGCACCCCTGGTTTATTATTCTCTTTTCATTTTCTTTTTCCTTTTATTTTCTTTAATAACTATTATTATTATTATTTAATTCATAGATAATTATTTTCATAAACAAAAAATCAGAAAAACTAATATTTTTATTATTATTATTTATTAATTTCACTACTAATTATTTTTGTAAATAAATTCTAACATTAGTTAATTTAGTTGTTTAATTAGGACAATTTTAATCTTTTTCATAATAAATAAAATTAATATAGAAATTAGGGTTTTTACTAATTTTCAACTTTTAATTCCTTTTTATTTTATTTCGTTAAAAACATAAAACCACAAAAATACTTTTCTTGTAAATAATTAATTAATTAGTAATTAGGCTTAATTTCATTAATTGTAAAAAGGACAAATCTCATTCTTTCTCAAAAAAGGGTCAAAACCCTAGGACGTTCCTGATTCAATCTTTCGCGCGTATTTATTTTAATTCATTATTTTGTATCTGCTCAGGAAATGTAATAATTAATTAGAACTTTACCGCTTTATTTATTTTTCTCGCACTTTATTTTCAAAATGGGTTTTTGTTTTTGGCGATGTATAGACCCGCGCCTTGTAATAGCTAGATTTACCTTTCCGCACTTTATTTCCTGCAAATCATTTAACTGTTAATATGCCTGCAGGAATGTATGGAAAATAAAACCAATCCGTAGCTCACCAATAACATGTACAAGATAAGCTTAACTGAAAAACAACACACATGCACATGCCACTCTTAGGGTACGCTTCACTGGTTGCCTCGACGTGGTCGTCAAGTATAGGGTGTTTTAGAGGCCGCCCTCCTGTCTAAAGATCCAGTCGCCTCGAAACGGTTGCCTCGGATACAAAGGATCTAGGACATTAGGGTTACCACTAAGGCGTCCTACTATTGCTTTGGTGACCACACATGTCCCTCATAATCGAATTGACCCGAATAACTCCAACGATGGTGCTACCTACCTCTCAATAGTGGGATAACACTGTCTAAAGGACTCTTACACAGCCTAATTCCTTAGAGTAGGTAGATTCTCGTGGGTACTTGCTCTTTCAAACAAACAAAAACATCTTTTCACACTTACACTTTCAAAAAGTTTTCAAACAAATTTTTCATACACTCTTGAGGACAGACACAAGAGTTACTTAGAAATTTTTCAAACGAAACTTTTTCAAAACCCACACACACTTGAAAAGCAAACAAATTTTGAAAACATAAGAGCAAGTACCTAAGAGCCCGTGGATAACCACGGATAGAAAGGGTGCTAACACCTTCCCTTTCTATAAATCTACCTCCCGAACCGAGAGACATCTCAAATAAGGAATTTTGCTGTGCTTTTGTCCTTTCCATCTTGGAGAACATAAAAGACGGTGGCGACTCTTGCTTACCGCGACATTTCGCGAACCAGCTTAAAAAACAGTCAGTTCTATTTCCACCGATCACAGAACTGGCGACTCTGCTGGGGACTATTATAAGTGAGGTGTACCTTAGGATTAGACCACTCTTATGTTTTCAATTGCTTGCTTTGCTTGATTTAATATTGTGGGTTTGCCTTGGAGTTACATAGATCCTAACCCGGATATGGGGGATACCTTTTAGAAAGTAGTAACAAATTGTGAGGGAACTGTGCGGGGTATACCGACACGATTGAAGCAGTTTGCTAGGTTGATGTGGCACTTTGATGAGTACCGATAACCCTTGAGTCAAGTCAAGGAGAGTACGGGGCCGCCGCATGGTGTCGTGAAGCATCAACTGACCTTAGGAACCTTACTTGACCATCCTAGCCTCTTTAGGGGTAGTGAGATGACCGACTTTGGTGCAGTCCGAAGTTGGTAGATACTCGATACTACACTCATTGAGGGTTGTTTTCTTGGAATATTTTGATCACCAGTTCAGTGGCTAAATCGAAATAATGAACATAGAAAACAACCCAATGATATTGAGCTCCTTAGAACCCGGTTACTTTTGATGGGACAGGTTTTGAGCCCACCAACTTCAAGAGGGTAGTACCCCAAACTTCATGCTGGCTTAAACTCTAAGGGCTGTCTGGTGTGACTTGTGTGCCTTATCATGTTTGTTTTTTGTGAATACTTGTGGTGTGTTTTTATCATAACATCATAGCATCATAGAACATCATATGCATTTACTAACCACTTCAAGGGTTCTAATCTTCATCTTTGTTTTTGTTTTGTAGGACATGGAAACTATCCGCAGAAAGACAATTCAGATCAACCTTGTAAGGATCCCTCCTCAGCTTAAGGAGCTTACATCCAGGATTCCCGAGAATTCTTCCTTCAGTGAAAGGCATGGTAGACTCATCAGCTTGGTCAATACCAACATTGAAGAGGATATGGTGAAAGTGTTGTTCCAGTTCTTTGACCCTTTGCACCACTGTTTTACTTTCCCAGATTATCAATTGGTGCCTACCTTGGAAGAGTTTTCCCAGCTTCTGAAGATTCCTATCCTTAGTTAACTACCCTACAACGGTACGGAAAGGGAACCAAAACTTGAAGAGGTTGCTAAAGCATTACACCTACAACCATCTGACATCAAGGGGCATTGGGAAACCAGAAGTGGCATCAAAGGATTCTTGGCAAAGCTCCTGTTTGAGAAGGCCCAAGAATGTTGGAATTCCCTTGACCTACAAGCCTTTGAAGAAGTTGTGGCACTCCTTGTCTATGGGTTGGTGTTGTTCCCGAACCCAAATCAGCTTATAGATATCAATGCTGTCAAGATTTTCATGTCCAGGAACCCAATACCTATGTTGCTTGGGGACATCCTTCACTCATGTTACACTCGAACCATGAGAAAAAGAGGTGTTCTCATGTGCTGCACTCCTCTCCTGGCAAGGTGGTTTATTTCGCACCTTCCACAATCAGTTTTAAAGAATGAACATGGTTTGAGATGATCACAATGATTGATGACTCTTACACATGCTGATATACATTGGTGTTCTCGGTCCAGAGAAAATGTCACTATCATTGATCGTTGCGGAGAGTTTCCTAATGTTCCTTTACTTGGAATTAGGGGGGGCATTACTTACAACCCGTGTCTGGCTTTGAGACAGTTTGGATATGCTCGAAGGGACGGCCCTCATGACATGTTAATTCCTGACATAGTTTTTGACTTCGACAACGATGCACAAGGACTTCGCCAGAGATTCATCAGAGCTTGGAGGATGCCCAACAGGGTAGATAGTACAGCACTGGGACACAAGAACTCCATCCCCCTGGAGCCTTATCTCAAGTGGGTACGAGCCCGCTCCCAGAAGCTTGTAATGCCATATCCTCATATTCTCCCCGTAATCAAAGAGCCAGTTGTGGAAGGAGAGGTGCCCTACACCATTCTACATCCAGACATGCCAACATCTTGAGAAGAAATGCAAAAAAGCTGGATCCAACTCAAGGAAGAACGGAATTCTCTTGAAACCAGTCTGCATGCCAGTGAGAAGAAGGTCTTGGAGCTCACCCGCCTACTGCACGAGGAAAAGACTCTCAACACTTACATAGCTCCAAAGAGGATGCGCAGTGTCTTTTGGGATTAATTATTTTGTAATGTTTTGCCCATGAGGCCTGGATGTACTTAACAAATTATTTCTTAATACAATGTGTGTTCCTTTTTTGTCTACAACAAATTTGAACTTTCGAACCCTTGAATGCATTGCATAAATAGCATATCATGCATCATGTGCATAACAGGTACTCTTTTTCTACAGGTTTCTTAATCTTCTTCGTTGTTTATTTCAGCACTCACTCAATCATCATGAATCCTGAACCTACTACTGAACAAGCTATCAAGGCCCTCCAGGCCTAGAACGCCCAGTTCCAGGAGCTGGTCATGAGCTTAGCCCAAGGGCAACAGGAGTTGAAGACTATGCTCTTGAAGGAGAAGAAGAAGAAGAAGAAGAAGAGGACGGTGTTGTTTAACACTGGACGGAGGTTTGGGAATACACTGCAAAATGAGGCTGATCAGGCTACTTCCTCTGCAGAGAAGGATAGCTCACAAGGGAGAGAGGTTCCTAGTCCTGTGGTCTTCGACAACGAGACAGACTACAATGATGAGCAGTACCCTCCTGCTAAGGACAGGTACAAACAGCTGGAGGACCGATTAAATGCTATGGAGATTCAACGTGTGCCTGGGTTAGACTTTGGAGACTTAGGTTTATCTTCTGGGGTGGTGATCCCTCACAAGTTTAAGGCGCCTGCCTTTGTGAAGTACGACGGGGCTTCCTGTCCTAAGCTGTACCTCCTTTCTTATGTAAGGAAGATCCAACCTTACACTACAGACAAGAACCTATGGATCCATTTCTTCCAGGAGAGTCTTTCAGGGACTCAACTCGAATGGTTCTATCAGCTAGATGGAACCAATATTCGTAACTGGGAGGACTTGGCTACTGCATTTTATAAGCAATATCAGTACAATTCCGACCTCGCTCCTACGCGTACCCAACTCCAGGGTATGTCGCTAGGAACGGGTGAAGGTTTTAAGGAGTACGCGCAGAAGTGGAGAGACCTGGCTAGCAGGGTGCAGCCACCGTTGACTGACCGTGAACTCGTGGACATGTTCTTGGGGACCCTGTCTGGTCCATTCTTTAATCACCTGATTGGTAATTCCTCTGCAGGGTTTACAGACCTGATCCTGACGGGTGAGAGGA
Source organism: Vicia faba (assembly GCA_948472305.1). NCBI lineage: Eukaryota > Viridiplantae > Streptophyta > Magnoliopsida > Fabales > Fabaceae > Vicia > Vicia faba. Next base: position 1,536,965,141 of record OX451735.1, on the reverse strand, counting down.
TCGAAGCTGGTATCAAATCGGGGAAGATAAAGAAAGGTGCCTCCTCGAGTAATGAAAAGAAGCCCTTCAAGAAGGAAGCTAGTGCTGTGTATGGTCCCAGAAGACAGAATAAACCGGAGCGTCGCCAAGCTATCAACGTGGTGGTTATTTCTAAGCCTGCTGCTGCTCCTCAGCAATACAACCAGCCAAGAGGTGAGAGGCCCAAAAGGCAGTACACTCGGCTCAGCATGACCCTCTCTCAGATATTGCCGCAACTGCTGTCAACCAATCTGGTGACTGTCAAGGAAGCTCCGAAGGTAGTGAACACAACCTCTCCAAAGTACAGCCCCAACGCCCGTTGCGCTTATCACTCTAATAGCCCGGGGCATAACACAGATGATTGTTGGGCTCTGAGGAATAAGGTTCAAGACCTTATTGATGCTAAAGAGGTTCAGTTCGAGGCGCCCGAAAGGCCTAATGTGGTGACAGCTCCCATGCCCAATCATGGAGTAAATGCTATTAGGGATGAAGACGAAGTGGAGGAATCCGAATTTGACAGCTGGATCTACCCAACGACCGACGATGGACCAAGCAACTGGATTGCAAAAGACTCTGTACCTATTACTTTTGTCACTCAGTAATGACTTCCTTTGTTTTAAATTTGTAATGAACAATAATTTGAAACTTTATGGCCTGGTGTCTTACCCGGGGCACCGTGGTTTCATTTGTGAGGGCTTATTATTTGTCACTTTCATATATCATGAATAAAAGCATTGGACGTTTTTTCGCACTTCAAATCTTGCGCTCCGTTTCTTTCTTTATATATTGCAAAACAGTTGTATTTACACACACTCACTTATACAGGTTCCAATCCACTCTGGATCTCACTGGTAACGACTCTGCTACTGCCAGTTATGACTTCGAAAATCCGATCAACTTAGCCGAAGACGAAGGTGAAGATGATTGTGAAGTGCCTGGTGAGCTTGCAAGACTGCTACTCCAGGAAGAGAGGGCCTTTCAGCCACATGAAGAGCCAGTGGAAACGGTAAATCTGGGTACTGAGACAGACAGAAAGGAAGTCAAGATTGGTGCCAATCTGGAGCCTAGTATGAAACAACGGTTGATTCAGATGCTGCATTACTACGTGGAAATCTTTGCTTGGTCTTACGAAGACATGCCTGGGTTGGATACTGACATTGTGGTTCATCACCTGCCTACCAAGGAAGAATGCCCTCCGGTTAAACAGAAGGTCCGCCGTATGCGTCCAGAGATGTCCGAGAAAATCAAAGCTGAGGTTATGAAACAATTTGATGTCGGGTTTCTAGCAGTGACTTCTTACCCTTAGTGGGTTGCCAATGTGGTTCCAGTGCCGAAGAAAGATGGCAAGGTCAGGATGTGTGTTGATTATAGGGATTTGAATACGGCGAGCCCCAAGGATGACTTCCCTCTACCTCACATCGACGTTCTGGTCGACAATACTGCTCAGCATAAGGTATTCTCCTTCATGGATGGGTTCTCAGGTTATAATCAGATCAAGATGGCTCCTGAAGACATGGAGAAGACCACTTTCGTCACTCAGTGGGGCACCTTCTGCTACAAGGTCATGCCTTTTGGGTTGAAAAATGTTGGGGCAACCTACCAACGTGCCATGGTTGCTTTATTTCATGATATGATCCATCATGAGATCGAAGTGTATGTCGACGATATGATTGCAAGGTCCCAAACTGAGGAGCAACACCTTGGCCATCTACAGAAACTGTTTGACCGTCTAAAATTGTACAAGCTAAGGTTGAACCCGAACAAGTGTACCTTTGGGGTGAGATCTGGAAAACTACTAGGCTTCGCCGTAAGTGACAAAGGTATTCAAGTAAACCCTGCCAAAGTGAAAGCCATACAAGAGATGCCAGCTCCCAAGACAGAGAAGGAAGTCAGAGGCTTTCTGGGACGTCTGAACTACATTGCCCGATTCATCTCACATCTAACTGCTACCTGTGAACCAATCTTCAAGCTATTGAAGAAAGATCAAGTAGTACGTTGGAACGATGAATGTCAGACCGCTTTCGAAAGAATCAAAGAGTATTTCCAAGAACCACCCATTCTTATACCGCCGGTTGAAGGGAGACCTCTAATCTTATACTTGACAGTACTGGACAACTCAATGGGGTGTGTGCTGGGGCAGCATGACGAGTCTGGCCGAAAAGAGCACGCCATTTATTACCTTAGCAAAAAGTTTACCGACTGTGAGACCCGATACTCACTGCTCGAGAAAACTTGCTGCGCTTTGGTATGGGCTGCTCGCCGGCTGAGACAGTATATGTTGACTCACACTACCTTGTTGATTTCAAAAATGGATCCGATCAAGTATAGATTCGAAAAGCCCGCCTTGTCCGGAAGAATAGCAAGATGGCAGATGATCTTGACAGAATATGACATCCAGTACACGACTCAGAAAGCAATCAAGGAAAGTGTATTGGCAGACCATTTGGCACACCAGGCAGTGGACGATTACCAGTCGATGAACTTTGAATTTCCAGACGAGGATATCATGGTAGTGACTGATTGTGAAGTACCTGGACCGAATGAAGGACCTGAGGAAGGATCCCGATGGTCTATGCACTTTGATGGAGCCTCAAATGCTTTGGGTAACGGTATTGGCGCTGTGATCATATCTCCAAAAGGCTCTCATACTCCACTTACCGCCCGGCTATGTTTCAACTGCACCAACAACATGGCAGAGTATGAGGCATGCATCATGGGTCTTCAAGCTGCAATTGACTTAAGGATCAAGTTTCTGAGTGTCTTCGGAGATTCCACTCTCGTGATCAATCAGATCAAAGGCGAGTGGGATACGAAACACCCAAATCTTATTCCTTACGAAGAGTATATGTTGACGTTGATTCCCCATTTCGAGGAGATAACTTTTGAACACTTCCCAAGAGAAGAGAATCAGTTGGCGGACGCGCTGGCTACGATGTCTTCTATGTTCAAAGTCAAATGGGACAACGAGGCTCCCCGGATCATTATTTGGAAATTGGATGAACCTGTACATTGCTGTGATCTTGAGGCTGAAGAGGTAACAGAAAAGCCATGGTATCATGAAGTGAAGAGGTACTTGGAAGCTCAAGAATACCCCGAGGGTGCATCTGTTAATGACAAGAAGTTCCTGAGAAGGTTTGCTGCAAAGTTCTTCCTCAGCAATGGCATTCTATACAAGCGAAACCATGATTCAACTTTACTGCGTTGTGTGAATAAGACGGAAGCAGAAAGGATCATGGCAGAGCTACATGAAGGTACCTTCGGAACACATTCCAGTGGACATACTATGGCAAAGAAAATCCTTCGGGCAGGATATTTCTGGTCTACAATGGAAGCTGACTGTTACCAACATTCTCGGACGTGTCATAAATGCCAGATCTATGCTGATAAGGTGCACGTTCCTCCAGTCCCTCTGAATGTCTTGACAGTAACTTGGCCTTTTGCAATGTGGGGCATTGATATGATCGGCGAGATCAGACCTACGGCATCCAACGGGCATCGCTTCATCCTGGTAGCAATTGATTACTTCACGAAGTGGGTTGAAGCAGCTTCCTATGCTACCGTAACCAAGAACATCGTGGCACGGTTCATTCGGCACAACCTGATCTGTCGCTACGGTGTACCTGAGAGGATCATTACGGACAATGGTACCAATCTTAACAACAAGATGATCACTGAGCTCTGCGAGCAATTCAAGATACAGCACCACAACTCTTCTCCCTACCGGCCGAAGATGAATGGGGCTGTCGAAGTGGCTAATAAGAATATCAAAAAGATTGTGCAGAAGATGACAGTGACCTACAAAGATTGGCACGAGATGCTACCGTTTGCGCTTCATGGGTACCGTACCTCAGCAAGGACATCAACCGGGGCAACACCCTTTTCCTTGGTCTATGGCATGGAGGCAGCCTTGCCTATTGAAGTCCAGATACCCTCTCTCCGGATAATGAAGGATGCAGGTTTGAGCGAAGATGACTGGATCCAGACTCGGCTTGATCAACTGAACCTAATTGACGAAAAGAGACTCACCGCTATTTGTCATGGTCAAACGTACCAAAAACGGATGATCAGGGCATTTAACAAGAAAGTTAGACGCCAAGAGTATCAAGTCGGAGACCTGGTGATCAAGCGCATCATTCTTCCTCAAAGTGATCCCAGGGGAAAATGGACCCCTACGTACGAAGGGCCATTTGTGGTTAAATATATCTTCTCAGGAGGAGCCATGATTCTAACCACCATGGATGGTGACGACCTTCCTCACCCCGCCAATGCAGACATAGTAAAAAGATACTACGCATGAATTAAAGACCCGCTAGGTTGACACACCTAGGCAAAAATAAGGGCTTCCCGGCGAACCAAAAGGGTTCGGGCAAAAATAAGGGATGAAATGAAAAAAATCCGTACACCCGCCAAGTCGAAAACCTGAAAAGGCGGCTTGGGCAAAAATGGGTATCCCGGTGGACTGAAAACCCAAAAGGGCGGTCCAGGCAAAAGTTAGGGATTAAAGCATAATACTATGTCTCATTGGATCACCTTGCATCCAGAATCTGGCATCAACTATCAGGTTCAGACGGCATCAATCAATCAGCTTCATCTTCAACTAAGCAGCAAAGTGATGAGACGCTTGAAAACATAAAGGCGATAGCAGAGTTGGAACCCAGTGGGATTGTTCACATAGCTATTTTGTTTTCCTTTTCAAAATTGTATAAACTCTATGTTGTTCGGCGGCGTTCTCTTACTAGGACGTCAGCCTCTTGTACATAAACGCCTATTTACAGGCAAATTCCAAAAATCAATACAAATTCACTTTTTCAGACAAATTGCCAGTTGTTTTTCCTTTTTCTGTTTTGTCTTGCGAAGAACGTCCAATGTTCATTTTTTATATCTGCATTTGACATTAATTGCTAAATCATAAATATTTGCATGCGAAACAAAGGGCTAATTACAGGTAACATTAGAAACAGGGGCAATACGAATTGTCTAAGCGATCTAGTCGTTCTGTCCACCAAGGTACCAAGGTAAGTTCAACTGAAGAATGTAACAAAGATACTCCACTCCCCGCAGGGTAAGACAAGAACCAACAATACTCTCCTCAAGCAGAGTTGGTCTCCCATCAGCCCTAAAAGGGCACTGTATCTCCAGCAAGTCAGCGATACTCTCCCCAAGCAGAGTTAGTCTACTGTCCGCCTTAAGGAAGTTGTGTATCCCCAGAAAATCTCAATATTCCCCAGCGGAGTATACAAATGTTCCTCAGCAAGCATCCCCGGCAGTCTTAATCTAAGATTGTTCCCCGACGGAATACCAGACACCCCAGTGGAGCCACTTCCCCAATACAGTTCAAAAGTTCCCCCAGGAAAATTGAATCAATCTCCCCAGTAGGTTTTGGAAGCTTATACCCAGTAGATTCTGGAAGCTTATCCCCTGCAGAATACGAACGCGTCTCCCCGGTTTTATTCAAAGGTTATTCCCCACCAGAGCTTATAACTGGGTTATCCTCATCTAGTTACCACGGAAAGATCGTCCTCGGTGAAGTTCTTCCTATCCCCAGCGGAGTTCATCAAATTCCCCAACAAAGCTCATCAATGGAATCCCCAACGGAGTTATCATTGAAACCTCAGCAAAGTATCTCTTCCCACAGAGTAATTCCCTGCAGAGTAATCTCTCCAAAAAGTTTATTCCCCAACTGAGTCATCTTCTCCTACCGGTATTCTTGCAATCATCCCCAGCGGAAACGAAGAACTCTACTCTTCAACATCAGCCCAGGATTTAACTTCCTGGCATTCGTCAAGGATTTGTTTTCCTAGACGAAAATACATTCATAGACATTTCACATTTCATACATCCTGCTTACATACATAATGCATGCATATACGCATCACATCACACGATCTCATTTATTTTTAAGAACATCATGATATCATGCATTTCATACATCATGACATTGCATACAACTAATGTTCTGCCTTTTCAGGAAAAAGGTCAATCCAAAGATGATTACTATCAACTGTCCCGATTCCAGATTCGATTCTTGTATCTAGCCAGGGCATATCTGTGAGTAACTGATTGTAGATTCGACACCTGTATCCAGCCAAGGCATGTCTACATGAAGAGTTTAGAGATTCAATTCCTGTATCCAGCTAGGGCATATCTGTAGACGACCAATTCCAGATTCGATACCTGTATCTAGCCAGGGCATATCTGTGAGTGACTGATTATGGATTCGGTACCTGTATCCAGCCAGGGCATGTCTGCATGAAGAGTTTAGAGATTCGATTCCTGTATCCAGCTAGGGCATATCTGTAGACGACTAATTCTAGATTCGATTCCTGTATCTAGCCAGGGCATATCTGTGAGTAACTGATTGTAGATTTGATACCTGTATCCAGCCAGGGCATGTCTGCATGAAGAGTTTAGAGATTCGATTCCTGCATCTAGCCAGGGCATATCTGTAGACGACCAATTCCAGATTCGATTCCTGTATCTAGCCAGGGCATATCTGTGAGTAACTGATTGTAGATTCGACACCTGTATCCAGCCAGGGCATGTCTGCATGAAGAGTTTAGAGATTCGATTCCTGTATCCAGCCAGGGCATGTCTGTAGACGAAGAATTCCAGATTTGATTCCTGTATCTAGCCAGGGCATATCTGTGAGTAACTGATTGTAGATTCGATACCTATATCTAGCCAGGGCATATCTACATGAAGAGATTGAAGATCAACACCTGTAATAGGCCAGGAAACCATCTTCCTTTCTCAAAGCACGCAAGTTCTCGCTAAGGAACTCTTACGCGATCGACACCTTCCGATGGCATCTATAAGCCCATCTCCACAACTATCCATCACATTTTCAAATGGCATCTATAAGCCCATTCCCGACAAGGTTCTGTCACATCTCCAGATGGCATCTATAAGCCCATCCTCCTATCCACCATATCTCCAAATGGCATCTATAAGCCAATTCCCGCCATCACATTGCTGATACTCTACTATGCGAGTGCAAATTTCTGGGCACTCTAGTGTTCAATCATCTTCCACCTTCGGATCACGAAAGGCACACAAGCCAATCTACATCCTCAGGTCTAAGAAGATTGAACAGGGGCAACTGTTGTACCCCAAAATTTTCCCTCCCATATTCTTCAAAGTTTTGACAAGCATCAACTCAATTTGCTCAAATCTACTCAAGGGTTGCACAGTTCAAACACCCTCCTAAGCCAGTCAAATTAGGGTTTTGGTTCTTGCAAGGAAGTTGAGGTTTTCAAGGGCTCAAACAAGTCCCATAGGCCTATACACATTGTCAGGCATCTACATGCCAAGTTTCAAGGCTCACAGCATCAAGTTGCACAGTCAAAAACCCTAATTGCTTCACAATCAACTATAGGGGTAAAATGGTCATTTTACAGTCAAAAGTCAAAAAATTTGGTCAACATCTTATTTTGAAGCCACAATCATCATTTGATCAAGTATTGATCATGATTCCACAAGAATGGCTCAAAAATCATCAAGATGCAAAAGTTTCCATTTTTGGACAGTTGAAAAGTCAATTGTAACTTGACCAAGGCATAACTTTTTCATGGTTCATCAGAAAAATCCCATCCAATGTTCATTTTTAAGGGGATGACATTTCATACAACTCATCTTCACATTCCAAGTCCAAGAAATGCTCTCACAAAAAGTTATCAATTTCAACATTATAGGTCATTTTCAAAAGTCAACAAAAATGCACTTTAAGTCAAAGACCATAACTTGAGATTGGTAAATCCAAATGACATGGGACCAAAGGCATTGGTTAGAGGACTTCAAGACCTTTCCAAAATGTCCAAGAACATGTTCATATGATCAAAATTGAGCAAGATATGCATTGGAGAAGTTGGGAAATTTTTGTGAAATGGCAAAAGTCAACTATCCTTAAAACTTCAATTTTTGACAAAAGGGCCCACTTTCTTCCACTTGATTCAGCCTTGTCATGCCATACACGTGTCCCATGCTTAATTTCAAGATCAAACATTTATTTTTCTATTTTATTTAATTTTTATTGATTTAATTCATTTTAAATCCATAATAATTCAAATAAAATCCAAAAATTAATGGAATGACATCTTTATGGTTTGAATAGCTTTTATGTGTCATGAGCCAGCTACCAAATTCGTGCTAGGCTATTTTGTGCATAAAATCATGGTTTTGCTTCAAGTATGGAAAGGTCTTTAATGGTGATCAACAAAAATCTCAAGACATCAATACAATGGATCCTAAGCTCAGCTGCTGACCTAATTTCATTGATACATACATAAGCAAGTGTGCCAGACCTAAGTCAGGACCTAAGCACTGCACAAACGGCCAAACCATATTCAAAAAATACAAGCAAAAAATCAAATTTGTTTTCTCACTTCAAGGCCCTTTCAAGCCAATTTGAGGATTCAAACATATTGCCAGCATTCCCAAGAACGTGCAGAGATCAAAACCACACGCTAACACTCAAGGAATCCCAAGAACCAGTCACACGGTTTGACTATTTTTTTCTTAATCGTAATTCAATATTTATGCATCCTTAACATGTTATGATCATTGATTTACATTGCTAACACTCTTCTGAAGCTAATGGTATAAGACAATTGCATTATGGAGCCCTGAATCACAAACCACCATGGATGATTTTTAGGGTTTCAAAGCTTCCAATTTAGGGATTCCCAGCACAGGAAAAATTGGACCTTGAGACGCATATGGTTGAATTCGTCAAGGCCAGACGAATCCAACCCAACCCTCGCGAACAATTTCTGATCATCAGGGGCCTAATCGTTATTTTATGTCATCTTGTTTTGTGGGGGTTAAAAACCCCCGCTATTTGATTTTTTGTTACAGGTAAAAGGAAGAAGACGAAGGACGTGGAAGCCTGGGAGTGGTCCATTCAAATAATCAGCGCGCGTTTTTTTTTCCAGGCATATGTTTGATTTATTAATATAATATTTACGTTTGGTTTTAATTTCAATTGAACAAAGCAGCTCAGTTGGTGGACGTGTCACTGAATCATCCCTTGGGACCTGGGTTCGATTCCCAGGTCCCCCAAATGCTTGTTCTATTTTTTCATAACATGTTCTAATGCAGCGCTTTCTAGTGACGTCCACCATGCACATCCCAATCCTAGGTGCCATGTGTCCTGAAGCATAGATCTGATGGCTATGAGATGCTGGACACCATGCTCCAAGTCAAAGCACGTGTAGGATATTCCCAAAGTCAACAGGGCTTGGAGTGCTATTGGGCCTCAGAAATTCCAGATCCACCTCCATTTTGGGTCCAGCACCCCTGGTTTATTATTCTCTTTTCATTTTCTTTTTCCTTTTATTTTCTTTAATAACTATTATTATTATTATTTAATTCATAGATAATTATTTTCATAAACAAAAAATCAGAAAAACTAATATTTTTATTATTATTATTTATTAATTTCACTACTAATTATTTTTGTAAATAAATTCTAACATTAGTTAATTTAGTGGTTTAATTAGGACAATTTTAATCTTTTTCATAATAAATAAAATTAATATAGAAATTAGGGTTTTTACTAATTTTCAACTTTTAATTCCTTTTTATTTTATTTCATTAAAAACATAAAACCACAAAAATACTTTTCTTGTAAATAATTAATTAATTAGTAATTAGGCTTATTTATTTTAATTCATTATTTTGTATCTGCTCAGGAAATGTAATAATTAATTAGAACTTTACCGCTTTATTTACTTTTCTCGCACTTTATTTTCAAAACGGGTTTTTGTTTTTGGCGATGTATAGACCCGCGCCTTGTAATAGCTAGATTTACCTTTCCGCACTTTATTTCCTGCAAATCATTTAACTGTTAATATGCCTGCAAGAATGTATGGAAAATAAAACCAATCCGTAGCTCACCAATAACATGTACAAGATAAGCTTAACTGAAAAACAACACACATGCACATGCCACTCTTAGGGTACGCTTCACTGGTTGCCTCAACGTGGTCGTCAAGTATAGGGTGTTTTAGAGGTCGCCCTCCTGTCTAAAGATCCAGTCGCCTCGAAACGGTTGGCTCGGATACAAAGGATATAGGACATTAGGGTTACCACTAAGGCGTCCTACTATTGCTTTGGTGACCACACATGTCCCTCATAATCGAATTGACCCGAATAACTCCAACGATGGTGCTACCTACCTCTCAATAGTGGGATAGCACTGTCTAAAGGACTCTTACACAACCTAATTCCTTAGAGTAGGTAGATTCTCGTGGGTACTTGCTCTTTCAAACAAACAAAAAGCATCTTTTCACACTTAAACTTTCAAAAAGTTTTCAAACAAATTTTTCATACACTCTTGAGGACAGACACAAGAGTTACTTAGAAATTTTTCAAACGAAACTTTTTCAAAACCCACACACACTTGAAAAGCAAACAAATTTTGAAAACATAAGAGCAAGTACCTAAGAGCCCGTGGATAACCACGGATAGAAAGGGTGCTAACACCTTCCATTTCTATAAATCTACCTCCCGAACCGAGAGACATCTCAAATAACGAATTTTGTTGTGCTTTTGTCCTTTCCATCTTGGAGAACATAAAAGACGGTGGCGACTCTTGCTTACCGCGACATTTCGCGAACCAGCTTAAAAAACAGTCAGTTCTATTTCCACCGACCACAATTACATACTTTGACTTGGTATAAATGTCCACATATCAATGTACATTACATACTTTGACTTAGTGTAAAGGTTCTTTCATCAAGGTACATTACATACTTTTAATAAGTATAAAGGTCCATTCATTATGGTACATTGCATATTCTGACTAAGTACTTTTAATATGTATTAGTGTAATAGTTATTTCATCAATTTACTTTACATAATTTAAATTAGTGTAAAGGTCCATTTATCACGGTACATTACATGCTTTGAATTAGTGTAAATGTCCATTTATCACGGTACATTACATTGCATACTATAATTTAAAGTTAATGTTCATTCAATAATGTACGTTACATACTTTGACTTAGTTTAAACGTTTAATCATCAATGTACATTACATGTTTGGAATTAGTGTAAATGTTCATATATCAAAGTATGTTACATACTTTAACTTAGTGTAAATGTCCATTTATCATGGTACATTACATACTTTGACTTAGTGTAAAGATCCTTTCAATAAGGTACATTACATACTTTGACATGGTATAAAGGTCCATGTACATTACATACTTTGACTTAGTGTAAAGGTTCTTTAATCAAGGTACATTACATACTTTTAATAAGTATAAAGGTCCATTCATTATGGTACGTTGCATATTTTGACTAAGTACTTTTAATATGTATTAGTGTAATAGTTATTTCATTAATTTACATTACATACTTTAAATTAGTGTATAAGTCCATTTATCACAGTACATTACATACTTTGAATTAGTGTAAAGGTCCATTTATCACGGTACATTACATGGCATACTATAAATTAAAGTTAATGTTCATTCATCAATTTACATTACATACTTTGACTTACTTTAAATGTTCATTCATCAATGTACATTACATGCTTGGAATTAGTGTAAATGTTCATTCATCAAAGTATGTTACATACTTTAACTTAGTGTAAAGGTCCATTTATCATGGTATATTTCATACTTTGACTTAATGTAAAGATACATTCAACAAGGTACATTACATACTTTGACTTTGTATAAAGGTCCATATATCTAAGTACATTACACACTTTGACTTAGTGTAAAGGTTCTTTCATTAAGGTACACTACATACTTCTAATAAGTATAAAGGTCCATCCATTATGGTACGTTGCATATTTTGACTAAGTACTTTTAATATCTATTAGTGTAATAGTTATTTCATCAATATACATTACATACTTTAAATTAGTGTATAAGTCCATTTATCACAATACATTACATACTTTGAATTAGTGTAAAGGTCCATTTATCACGGTACATTACATTGCATACTATAAATTAAAGTTAATGTTCATTCATCAATTTACATATATAGTTTGACTTAATTTAAACGTTCATTCATCAATGTACATTACAAGCTTGGAATTAGTGTAAATGTTCATTCATCAAAGTATGTTACATACTTTAACTTAGTGTAAAGGTCCATTTATCATGGTATATTTCATACTTTGACTTAATGTAAAGATACATTCAACAAGGTACATTACATACTTTGACTTTGAATAAAGGTCCATATATCTATGTACATTACACACTTTGACTTAGTGTAAAGGTTCTTTCATTAAGGTACATTACATACTTCTAATAAGTATAAAGGTCCATTCATTATGGTACGTTGCATATTTTGACTAAGTAATTTTAATATGTATTAGTGTAATAGTTATTTCATCAATTTACATTACTTACTTTAAATTAGTGTAAAGGTCCATTTATCACGGTATATTACACACTTCGAATTAGTGTAAATTTCCATTTATCACGGTACATTACATTGCATACTATAATTTAAAGTTAATGTTCATTCATCAATTTACATTACATACTTTGACTTAGTTTAAACGTTCATTCATCAATGTACATTACATGCTTGGATTTAGTGCATATGTTCATTCATCAAAGTATGTTACATACTTTAACTTAGTGTAAATGTCCATTTATCATGGTATATTTTATACTTTGACTTAATGTAAAGATACATTCAATAAGGTACATTACATACTGTGACTTTGTATAAAGGTCCATATATCTATGTACATTACACACTTTGACTTAGTGTAAAGGTTATTTCATTAAGGTACATTACATACTTCTAATAAGTATAAAGGTCCATTCATTATGGTACGTTGCATATTTTGACTAAGTACTTTTAATAACTATTAGTGTAATAGTTATTTCATCAATTTACATTACATACTTTAAATTAGTGTAAAAGTCCATTTATCACGGTACATTACATGCCTTGAATTAGTGTATATGTCCATTTATCACGGTACATTACATTGCATACTATAATTTAAAGTTAATGTTCATTCAATAATGTAAGTTACATACTTTTACTTAGTTTAAACGTTTATTCATCAATGTACATTACATGCTTGGAATTAGTGTAAATGTTCATTCATCGAAGTACGTTACATACTTTAACTTAGTGTAAATGTCCATTTATCATGGTACATTACATGCTTTGACTTAATATAAAGATACATTCAACAAGGTACATTACATACTTTGACTTTGTATAAATGTCCACATATCAATGTACATTACATACTTTGACTTAGTGTAAAGGTTCTTTCATCAAGGTACATTACATACTTTTAATAAGTATAAAGGTCCATTCATTATGGTACATTGCATATTTTGACTAAGTACTTTTAATATGTATTAGTGTAATAGTTATTTCATCAATTTACATTACATACTTTAAATTAGTGTAAAGGTCCATTTATCACGGTACATTACATGCTTTGAATTAGTGTGAATGTCCATTTATCACGGTACATTACATTGCATACTATAATTTAAAGTTAATGTTCATTCAATAAAGTACGTTACATACTTTGACTTAGTTTAAACGTTTATTCCTCAATGTACATTACATGTTTGGAATTAGTGTAAATGTTCATATATCAAAGTATGTTACATACTTTAACTTAGTGTAAATGTCCATTTATCATGGTACATTACATACTTTGACTTAGTGTAAAGATCCTTTCAATAAGGTACATTACATACTTTGACTTGGTATAAAGGTCCATGTACATTACATACTTTGACTTAGTGTAAAGGTTCTTTAATCAAGGTACATTACATACTTTTAATAAGTATAAAGGTCCATTCATTATGGTACGTTGCATATTTTGACTAAGTACTTTTAATATGTATTAGTGTAATAGTTATTTCATCAATTTACATTACTTACTTTAAATTAGTGTAAAGGTCCATTTATCACGGTATATTACACACTTCGAATTAGTGTAAATTTCCATTTATCACGGTACATTACATTGCATACTATAATTTAAAGTTAATGTTCATTCATCAATTTATATTACATACTTTGACTTAGTTTAAACGTTCATTCATCAATGTACATTACATGCTTGGATTTAGTGCATATGTTCATTCATCAAAGTATGTTACATACTTTAACTTAGTGTAAATGTCCATTTATCATGGTATATTTTATACTTTGACTTAATGTAAAGATACATTTAATAAGGTACATTACATACTGTGACTTTGTATAAAGGTCCATATATCTATGTACATTACACACTTTGACTTAGTGTAAAGGTTCTTTCATTAAGGTACATTACATACTTCTAATAAGTATAAAGGTCCATTCATTATGGTACGTTGCATATTTTGACTAAGTACTTTTAATAACTATTAGTGTAATAGTTATTTCATCAATTTACATTTCATACTTTAAATTAGTGTAAAAGTCCATTTATCACGGTACATTACATGCCTTGAATTAGTGTATATGTCCATTTATCACGGTACATTACATTGCATACTATAATTTAAAGTTAATGTTCATTCAATAATGTAAGTTACATACTTTTACTTAGTTTAAACGTTTATTCATCAATGTACATTACATGCTTGGAATTAGTGTAAATGTTCATTCATCGAAGTACGTTACATACTTTAACTTAGTGTAAATGTCCATTTATCATGGTACATTACATGCTTTGACTTAATATAAAGATACATTCAACAAGGTACATTACATACTTTGACTTGGTATAAATGTCCACATATCAATGTACATTACATACTTTGACTTAGTGTAAAGGTTCTTTCATCAAGGTACATTACATACTTTTAATAAGTATAAAGGTCCATTCATTATGGTACATTGCATATTTTGACTAAGTACTTTTAATATGTATTAGTGTAATAGTTATTTCATCAATTTACATTACATACTTTAAATTAGTGTAAAGGTCCATTTATCACGGTACATTACATGCTTTGAATTAGTGTGAATGTCCATTTATCACGGTACATTACATTGCATACTATAATTTAAAGTTAATGTTCATTCAATAAAGTACGTTACATACTTTGACTTAGTTTAAACGTTTATTCCTCAATGTACATTACATGTTTGGAATTAGTGTAAATGTTCATATATCAAGGTATGTTACATACTTTAACTTAGTGTAAATGTCCATTTATCATGGTACATTACATACTTTGACTTAGTGTAAAGATCCTTTCAATAAGGTACATTACATACTTTGACTTGGTATAAAGGTCCATGTACATTACATACTTTGACTTAGTGTAAAGGTTCTTTAATCAAGGTACATTACATACTTTTAATAAGTATAAAGGTCCATTCATTATGGTACGTTGCATATTTTGACTAAGTACTTTTAATATGTATTAGTGTAATAGTTATTTCATCAATTTACATTACTTACTTTAAATTAGTGTAAAGGTCCATTTATCACGGTATATTACACACTTCGAATTAGTGTAAATTTCCATTTATCACGGTACATTACATTGCATACTATAATTTAAAGTTAATGTTCATTCATCAATTTATATTACATACTTTGACTTAGTTTAAACGTTCATTCATCAATGTACATTACATGCTTGGATTTAGTGCATATGTTCATTCATCAAAGTATGTTACATACTTTAACTTAGTGTAAATGTCCATTTATCATGGTATATTTTATACTTTGACTTAATGTAAAGATACATTTAATAAGGTACATTACATACTGTGACTTTGTATAAAGGTCCATATATCTATGTACATTACACACTTTGACTTAGTGTAAAGGTTCTTTCATTAAGGTACATTACATACTTCTAATAAGTATAAAGGTCCATTCATTATGGTACGTTGCATATTTTGACTAAGTACTTTTAATAACTATTAGTGTAATAGTTATTTCAGCAATTTACATTACATACTTTAAATTAGTGTAAAAGTCCATTTATCACGGTACATTACATGACTTGAATTAGTGTATATGTCCATTTATCACGGTACATTACATTGCATACTATAATTTAAAGTTAATGTTCATTCAATAATGTAAGTTACATACTTTTACTTAGTTTAAACGTTTATTCATCAATGTACATTATATGCTTGGAATTAGTGTAAATGTTCATTCATCGAAGTACGTTACATACTTTAACTTAGTGTAAATGTCCATTTATCATGGTACAGTACATGCTTTGACTTAATATAAAGATACATTCAACAAGGTACATTACATACATTGACTTGGTATAAATGTCCACATATCAATGTACATTACATACTTTGACTTAGTGTAAAGGTTCTTTCATCAAGGTACATTACATACTTTTAATAAGTATAAAGGTCCATTCATTATGGTACATTGCATATTTTGACTAAGTACTTTTAATATGTATTAGTGTAATAGTTATTTCATCAATTTACATTACATACTTTAAATTAGTGTAAAGGTCCATTTATCACGGTACATTACATGCTTTGAATTAGTGTGAATGTCCATTTATCACGGTACATTATATTGCATACTATAATTTAAAGTTAATGTTCATTCAATAAAGTACGTTACATACTTTGACTTAGTTTAAACGTTTATTCCTCAATGTACATTACATGTTTGGAATTAGTGTAAATGTTCATATATCAAAGTATGTTACATACTTTAACTTAGTGTAAATGTCCATTTATCATGGTACATTACATACTTTGACTTAGTGTAAAGATCCTTTCAATAAGGTACATTACATACTTTGACTTGGTATAAAGGTCCATGTACATTACATACTTTGACTTAGTGTAAAGGTTATTTAATCAAGGTACATTACATACTTTTAATAAGTATAAAGGTCCATTCATTATGGTACGTTGCATATTTTGACTAAGTACTTTTAATATGTATTAGTGTAATAGTTATTTCATCAATTTACATTACTTACTTTAAATTAGTGTAAAGGTCCATTTATCACGGTATATTACACACTTCGAATTAGTGTAAATTTCCATTTATCACGGTACATTACATTGCATACTATAATTTAAAGTTAATGTTCATTCATCAATTTACATTACATACTTTGACTTAGTTTAAACGTTCATTCATCAATGTACATTACATGCTTGGATTTAGTGCATATGTTCATTCATCAAAGTATGTTACATACTTTAACTTAGTGTAAATGTCCATTTATCATGGTATATTTTATACTTTGACTTAATGTAAAGATACATTCAATAAGGTACATTACATACTGTGACTTTGTATAAAGGTCCATATATCTATGTACATTACACACTTTGACTTAGTGTAAAGGTTCTTTCATTAAGGTACATTACATACTTCTAATAAGTATAAAGGTCCATTCATTATGGTACGTTGCATATTTTGACTAAGTACTTTTAATAACTATTAGTGTAATAGTTATTTCATCAATTTACATTTCATACTTTAAATTAGTGTAAAAGTCCATTTATCACGGTACATTACATGCCTTGAATTAGTGTATATGTCCATTTATCACGGTACATTACATTGCATACTATAATTTAAAGTTAATGTTCATTCAATAATGTAAGTTACATACTTTTACTTAGTTTAAACGTTTATTCATCAATGTACATTACATGCTTGGAATTAGTGTAAATGTTCATTCATCGAAGTACGTTACATACTTTAACTTAGTGTAAATGTCCATTTATCATGGTACATTACATGCTTTGACTTAATATAAAGATACATTCAACAAGGTACATTACATACTTTGACTTGGTATAAATGTCCACATATCAATGTACATTACATACTTTGACTTAGTGTAAAGGTTCTTTCATCAAGGTACATTACATACTTTTAATAAGTATAAAGGTCCATTCATTATGGTACATTGCATATTTTGACTAAGTACTTTTAATATGTATTAGTGTAATAGTTATTTCATCAATTTACATTACATACTTTAAATTAGTGTAAAGGTCCATTTATCACGGTACATTACATGCTTTGAATTAGTGTGAATGTCCATTTATCACGGTACATTACATTGCATACTATAATTTAAAGTTAATGTTCATTCAATAAAGTACGTTACATACTTTGACTTAGTTTAAACGTTTATTCCTCAATGTACATTACATGTTTGGAATTAGTGTAAATGTTCATATATCAAGGTATGTTACATACTTTAACTTAGTGTAAATGTCCATTTATCATGGTACATTACATACTTTGACTTAGTGTAAAGATCCTTTCAATAAGGTACATTACATACTTTGACTTGGTATAAAGGTCCATGTACATTACATACTTTGACTTAGTGTAAAGGTTCTTTAATCAAGGTACATTACATACTTTTAATAAGTATAAAGGTCCATTCATTATGGTACGTTGCATATTTTGACTAAGTACTTTTAATATGTATTAGTGTAATAGTTATTTCATCAATTTACATTACTTACTTTAAATTAGTGTAAAGGTCCATTTATCACGGTATATTACACACTTCGAATTAGTGTAAATTTCCATTTATCACGGTACATTACATTGCATACTATAATTTAAAGTTAATGTTCATTCATCAATTTATATTACATACTTTGACTTAGTTTAAACGTTCATTCATCAATGTACATTACATGCTTGGATTTAGTGCATATGTTCATTCATCAAAGTATGTTACATACTTTAACTTAGTGTAAATGTCCATTTATCATGGTATATTTTATACTTTGACTTAATGTAAAGATACATTTAATAAGGTACATTACATACTGTGACTTTGTATAAAGGTCCATATATCTATGTACATTACACACTTTGACTTAGTGTAAAGGTTCTTTCATTAAGGTACATTACATACTTCTAATAAGTATAAAGGTCCATTCATTATGGTACGTTGCATATTTTGACTAAGTACTTTTAATAACTATTAGTGTAATAGTTATTTCAGCAATTTACATTACATACTTTAAATTAGTGTAAAAGTCCATTTATCACGGTACATTACATGACTTGAATTAGTGTATATGTCCATTTATCACGGTACATTACATTGCATACTATAATTTAAAGTTAATGTTCATTCAATAATGTAAGTTACATACTTTTACTTAGTTTAAACGTTTATTCATCAATGTACATTATATGCTTGGAATTAGTGTAAATGTTCATTCATCGAAGTACGTTACATACTTTAACTTAGTGTAAATGTCCATTTATCATGGTACAGTACATGCTTTGACTTAATATAAAGATACATTCAACAAGGTACATTACATACATTGACTTGGTATAAATGTCCACATATCAATGTACATTACATACTTTGACTTAGTGTAAAGGTTCTTTCATCAAGGTACATTACATACTTTTAATAAGTATAAAGGTCCATTCATTATGGTACATTGCATATTTTGACTAAGTACTTTTAATATGTATTAGTGTAATAGTTATTTCATCAATTTACATTACATACTTTAAATTAGTGTAAAGGTCCATTTATCACGGTACATTACATGCTTTGAATTAGTGTGAATGTCCATTTATCACGGTACATTATATTGCATACTATAATTTAAAGTTAATGTTCATTCAATAAAGTACGTTACATACTTTGACTTAGTTTAAACGTTTATTCCTCAATGTACATTACATGTTTGGAATTAGTGTAAATGTTCATATATCAAAGTATGTTACATACTTTAACTTAGTGTAAATGTCCATTTATCATGGTACATTACATACTTTGACTTAGTGTAAAGATCCTTTCAATAAGGTACATTACATACTTTGACTTGGTATAAAGGTCCATGTACATTACATACTTTGACTTAGTGTAAAGGTTATTTAATCAAGGTACATTACATACTTTTAATAAGTATAAAGGTCCATTCATTATGGTACGTTGCATATTTTGACTAAGTACTTTTAATATGTATTAGTGTAATAGTTATTTCATCAATTTACATTACTTACTTTAAATTAGTGTAAAGGTCCATTTATCACGGTATATTACACACTTCGAATTAGTGTAAATTTCCATTTATCACGGTACATTACATTGCATACTATAATTTAAAGTTAATGTTCATTCATCAATTTACATTACATACTTTGACTTAGTTTAAACGTTCATTCATCAATGTACATTACATGCTTGGATTTAGTGCATATGTTCATTCATCAAAGTATGTTACATACTTTAACTTAGTGTAAATGTCCATTTATCATGGTATATTTTATACTTTGACTTAATGTAAAGATACATTCAATAAGGTACATTACATATTGTGACTTTGTATAAAGGTCCATATATCTATGTACATTACACACTTTGACTTAGTGTAAAGGTTCTTTCATTAAGGTACATTACATACCTCTAATAAGTATAAAGGTCCATTCATTATGGTACGTTGCATATTTTGACTAAGTACTTTTAATATCTATTAGTGTAATAGTTATTTCATCAATTTACATTACATAATTTAAATTAGCGTAAAAGTCCATTTATCACGGTACATTACATGCTTTGAATTAGTGTAAATGTCCATTTATCACGGTACATTACATTGCATACTATAATTTAAAGTTAATGTTCATTCAATAATGTAAGTTACATACTTTTACTTAGTTTAAACGTTTAATCATCAATGTACATTACATGCTTGGAATTAGTGTAAATGTTCATTCATCGAAGTACGTTACATACTTTAACTTAGTGTAAATGTCCATTTATCATGGTACAGTACATGCTTTGACTTAATATAAAGATACATTCAACAAGGTACATTACATACTTTGACTTGGTATAAATGTCCACATATCAATGTACATTACATACTTTGACTTAGTGTAAAGGTTCTTTCATCAAGGTACATTACATACTTTTAATAAGTATAAAGGTCCATTCATTATGGTACATTGCATATTTTGACTAAGTACTTTTAATATGTATCAGTGTAATAGTTATTTCATCAATTTACATTACATACTTTAAATTAGTGTAAAGGTCCATTTATCACGGTACATTACATGCTTTGAATTAGTGTGAATGTCCATTTATCACGGTACATTACATTGCATACTATAATTTAAAGTTAATGTTCATTCAATAAAGTACGTTACATACTTTGACTTAGTTTAAACGTTTATTCCTCAATGTACATTACATGTTTGGAATTAGTGTAAATGTTCGTATATCAAAGTATGTTACATACTTTAACTTAGTGTAAATGTCCATTTATCATGGTACATTACATACTTTGACTTAGTGTAAAGATCCTTTCAATAAGGTACATTACATACTTTGACTTGGTATAAAGGTCCATGTACATTACATACTTTGACTTAGTGTAAAGGTTCTTTAATCAAGGTACATTACATACTTTTAATAAGTATAAAGGTCCATTCATTATGGTACGTTGCATATTTTGACTAAGTACTTTTAATATGTATTAGTGTAATAGTTATTTCATCAATTTACATTACTTACTATAAATTAGTGTAAAGGTCCATTTATCACGGTATATTACACACTTCGAATTAGTGTAAATTTCCATTTATCACGGTACATTACATTGCATACTATAATTTAAAGTTAATGTTCATTCATCAATTTACATTACATACTTTGACTTAGTTTAAACGTTCATTCATCAATGTATATTACATGCTTGGATTTAGTGCATATGTTCATTCATCAAAGTATGTTACATACTTTAACTTAGTGTAAATGTCCATTTATCATGGTATATTTTATTCTTTGACTTAATATAAAGATACATTCAATAAGGTACATTACATACTGTGACTTTGTATAAAGGTCCATATATCTATGTACATTACACACTTTGACTTAGTGTAAAGGTTCTTTCATTAAGGTACATTACATACCTCTAATAAGTATAAAGGTCCATTCATTATGGTACGTTTCATATTTTGACTAAGTACTTTTAATATCTATTAGTGTAATAGTTATTTCATCAATTTACATTACATAATTTAAATTAGCGTAAAAGTCCATTTATCACGGTACATTACATGCTTTGAATTAGTGTAAATGTCCATTTATCATGGTACATTACATTGCATACTATAATTTAAAGTTAATGTTCATTCAATAATGTAAGTTACATACTTTTAATTAGTTTAAACGTTTAATCATCAATGTACATTACATGCTTGGAATTAGTGTAAATGTTCATTCATCGAAGTACGTTACATACTTTAACTTAGTGTAAATGTCCATTTATCATGGTACAGTACATGCTTTGACTTAATATAAAGATACATTCAACAAGGTACATTACATACTTTGACTTGGTATAAATGTCCACATATCAATGTACATTACATACTTTGACTTAGTGTAAAGGTTCTTTCATCAAGGTACATTACATACTTTTAATAAGTATAAAGGTCCATTCATTATGGTACATTGCATATTTTGACTAAGTACTTTTAATATGTATTAGTGTAATAGTTATTTCATCAATTTACATTCCATACTTTAAATTAGTGTAAAGGTCCATTTATCACGGTACATTACATGCTTTGAATTAGTGTGAATGTCCATTTATCACGGTACATTACATTGCATACTATAATTTAAAGTTAATGTTCATTCAATAAAGTACGTTACATACTTTGACTTAGTTTAAACGTTTATTCCTCAATGTACATTACATGTTTGGAATTAGTGTAAATGTTCATATATCAAAGTATGTTACATACTTTAACTTAGTGTAAATGTCCATTTATCATGGTACATTACATACTTTGACTTAGTGTAAAGATCCTTTCAATAAGGTACATTACATACTTTGACTTGGTATAAAGGTCCATGTACATTACATACTTTGACTTAGTGTAAAGGTTCTTTAATCAAGGTACATTACATACTTTTAATAAGTATAAAGGTCCATTCATTATGGTACGTTGCATATTTTGACTAAGTACTTTTAATATGTATTAGTGTAATAGTTATTTCATCAATTTACATTACTTACTTTAAATTAGTGTAAAGGTCCATTTATCACGGTATATTACACACTTCGAATTAGTGTAAATTTCCATTTATCACGGTACATTACATTGCATACTATAATTTAAAGTTAATATTCATTCATCAATTTACATTACATACTTTGACTTAGTTTAAACGTTCATTCATCAACGTACATTACATGCTTGGATTTAGTGCATATGTTCATTCATCAAAGTATGTTACATACTTTAACTTAGTGTAAATGTCCATTTATCATGGTATATTTTATACTTTGACTTAATGTAAAGATACATTCAATAAGGTACCTTACATACTGTGACTTTGTATAAAGGTCCATATATCTATGTACATTACACACTTTGACTTAGTGTAAAGGTTCTTTCATTAAGGTACATTACATACCTCTAATAAGTATAAAGGTCCATTCATTATGGTACGTTGCATATTTTGACTAAGTACTTTTAATATCTATTAGTGTAATAGTTATTTCATCAATTTACATTACATAATTTAAATTAGCGTAAAAGTCCATTTATCACGGTACATTACATGCTTTGAATTAGTGTAAATGTCCATTTATCACGGTACATTACATTGCATACTATAATTTAAAGTTAATGTTCATTCAATAATGTAAGTTACATACTTTTAATTAGTTTAAACGTTTAATCATCAATGTACATTACATGCTTGGAATTAGTGTAAATGTTCATTCATCGAAGTACGTTACATACTTTAACTTAGTGTAAATGTCCATTTATCATGGTACAGTACATGCTTTGACTTAATATAAAGATACATTCAACAAGGTACATTACATACTTTGACTTGGTATAAATGTCCACATATCAATGTACATTACATACTTTGACTTAGTGTAAAGGTTCTTTCATCAAGGTACATTACATACTTTTAATAAGTATAAAGGTCCATTCATTATGGTACATTGCATATTTTGACTAAGTACTTTTAATATGTATTAGTGTAATAGTTATTTCATCAATTTACATTACATACTTTAAATTAGTGTAAAGGTCCATTTATCACGGTACATTACATGCTTTGAATTAGTGTGAATGTCCATTTATCACGGTACATTACATTGCATACTATAATTTAAAGTTAATGTTCATTCAATAAAGTACGTTACATACTTTGACTTAGTTTAAACGTTTATTCCTCAATGTACATTACATGTTTGGAATTAGTGTAAATGTTCGTATATCAAAGTATGTTACATACTTTAACTTAGTGTAAATGTCCATTTATCATGGTACATTACATACTTTGACTTAGTGTAAAGATCCTTTCAATAAGGTACATTACATACTTTGACTTGGTATAAAGGTCCATGTACATTACATACTTTGACTTAGTGTAAAGGTTCTTTAATCAAGGTACATTACATACTTTTAATACGTATAAAGGTCCATTCATTATGGTACGTTGCATATTTTGACTAAGTACTTTTAATATGTATTAGTGTAATAGTTATTTCATCAATTTACATTACTTACTATAAATTAGTGTAAAGGTCCATTTATCACGGTATATTACACACTTCGAATTAGTGTAAATTTCCATTTATCACGGTACATTACATTGCATACTATAATTTAAAGTTAATATTCATTCATCAATTTACATTACATACTTTGACTTAGTTTAAACGTTCATTCATCAATGTACATTACATGCTTGGATTTAGTGCATATGTTCATTCATCAAAGTATGTTACATACTTTAACTTAGTGTAAATGTCCATTTATCATGGTATATTTTTTACTTTGACTTAATGTAAAGATACATTCAATAAGGTACATTACATACTGTGACTTTGTATAAAGGTCCATATATTTATGTACATTACACACTTTGACTTAGTGTAAAGGTTCTTTCATTAAGGTACATTACATGCTTCTAATAAGTATAAACGTCCATTCATTATGGTACATTGCATATTTTGACTAAGTACTTTTAATATGTATTAGTGTAATAGTTATTTCATCAATTTACATTACATACTTTAAATTAGTGTATAAGTCCATTTTATCACAGTACATTACATACTTTTAATTAGTGTAAAGGTCCATTTATCACGGTACATTACATGGCATACTATAAATTAAAGTTAATGTTCATTCATCAATTTACATTACATACTTTGACTTACTTTAAACGTTCATTCATCAATGTACATTACATGCTTGGAATTAGTGTAAATGTTCATTCATCAAAGTATGTTACATACTTTAACTTAGTGTAAAGGTCCATTTATCAAGGTATATTTCATACTTTGACTTAATGTAAAGATACATTCAACAAGGTACATTACATACTTTGACTTTGTATAAAGGTCCATATATTTATGTACATTACACACTTTGACTTAGTGTAAAGGTTCTTTCATTAAGGTACATTACATGCTTCTAATAAGTATAAAGGTCCATTCATTATGGTACGTTGCATATTTTGACTAAGTACTTTTAATATCTATTAGTGTAATAGTTATTTCATCAATATACATTACATACTTTAAATTAGTGTATAAGTCCATTTATCACAGTACATTACATACTTTGAATTAGTGTAAAGGTCCATTTATCACGGTACATTACATTGCATACTATAAATTAAAGCTAATGTTCATTCATCAATTTACATATATACTTTGACTTAATTTAAACGTTCATTCATCAATGTACATTACAAGCTTGGAATTAGTGTAAATGTTCATTCATCAAAGTATGTTACATACTTTAACTTAGTGTAAAGGTCCATTTATCAAGGTATATTTCATACTTTGACTTAATGTAAAGATACATTCAACAAGGTACATTACATACTTTGACTTTGTATAAAGGTCCATATATTTATGTACATTACACACTTTGACTTAGTGTAAAGGTTCTTTCATTAAGGTACATTACATGCTTCTAATAAGTATAAAGGTCCATTCATTATGGTACGTTGCATATTTTGACTAAGTACTTTTAATATCTATTAGTGTAATAGTTATTTCATCAATATACATTACATACTTTAAATTAGTGTATAAGTCCATTTATCACAGTACATTACATACTTTGAATTAGTGTAAAGGTCCATTTATCACGGTACATTACATTGCATACTATAAATTAAAGCTAATGTTCATTCATCAATTTACATATATACTTTGACTTAATTTAAACGTTCATTCATCAATGTACATTACAAGCTTGGAATTAGTGTAAATGTTCATTCATCAAAGTATGTTACATACTTTAACTTAGTGTAAAGGTCCATTTATCATGGTATATTTCATACTTTGACTTAATGTAAAGATACATTCAACAAGGTACATTACATACTTTGACTTTGTATAAAGGTCCATATATCTATGTACATTACACACTTTGACTTAGTGTAAAGGTTCTTTCATTAAGGTACATTACATACTTCTAATAAGTATAAAGGTCCATTCATTATGGTACGTTGCATATTTTGACTAAGTACTTTTAATATGTATTAGTGTAATAGTTATTTCATCAATTTACATTACTTACTTTAAATTAGTGTAAAGGTCCATTTATCACGGTATATTACACACTTCGAATTAGTGTAAATTTCCATTTATCACGGTACATTACATTGCATACTATAAATTAAAGCTAATGTTCGTTCATCAATTTACATTACATACTTTGACTTAGTTTAAATGTTCATTCATCAATGTACATTACATGCTTGGATTTAATGCATATGTTCATTCATCAAAGTATGTTACATACTTTAACTTAGTGTAAATGTCCATTTATCATGGTATATTTCATACTTTGACTTAATGTAAAGATACATTCAATAAGGTACATTACATACTGTTACTTTGTATAAAGGTCCATATATCTATGTACATTACACACTTTGACTTAGTGTAAAGGTTCTTTCATTAAGGTACATTACATACTTCTAATAAGTATAAAGGTCTATTCGTTATGGTACGTTGCATATTTTGACTAAGTACTTTTAATATCTATTAGTGTAATAGTTATTTCATCAATTTACATTACATACTTTAAATTAGTGTAAAAGTCCATTTATCACGGTACATTACATGCTTTGAATTAGTGTAAATGTCCATTTATCACGGTACATTATATTGCATACTATAATTTAAAGTTAATGTTCATTCAATAATGTGAGTTACATACTTTTACTTAGTTTAAACGTTTAATCATCAATGTACATTACATGCTTGGAATTAGTGTAAATGTTCATTCATCGAAGTACATTACATACTTTAACTTAGTGTAAATGTCCATTTATCATGGTACATTACATGCTTTGACTTAATATAAAGATACATTCAACAAGGTACAATACCTACTTTGACTTGGTATAAATGTCCACATATCAATGTACATTACATACTTTGACTTAGTGTAAAAGTTCTTTCATCAAGGTACATTACATACTTTTAATAAGTATAAAGGTCCATTCATCATGGTACATTGCATATTTTGACTAAGTACTTTTAATATGTATTAGTGTAATAGTTATTTCATCAATTTACATTACATACTTTAAATTAGTGTAAAGGTCCATTTATCACGGTACATTACATGCTTTGAATTAGTGTGAATGTCCATTTATCACGGTACATTACATTGCATACTATAATTTAAAGTTAATGTTCATTCAATAATGTACGTTACATACTTTGACTTAGTTTAAACGTTTAATCATCAATGTACATTACATGTTTGGAATTAGTGTAAATGTTCATATATCAAAGTATGTTACATACTTTAACTTAGTGTAAATGTCCATTTATCATGGTACATTACATACTTTGACTTAGTGTAAAGATCCTTTCAATAAGGTACATTACATACTTTGACTTGGTATAAAGGTCCATGTACATTACATACTTTGACTTAGTGTAAAGGTTCTTTAATCAAGGTACATTACATACTTTTAATAAGTATAAAGGTCCATTCATTATGGTACGTTGCATATTTTGACTAAGTACTTTTAATATGTATTAGTGTAATAGTTATTTCATCAATATACATTACATACTTTAAATTAGTGTATAAGTCCATTTATCACAGTACATTACATACTTTGAATTAGTGTAAAGGTCTGTTTATCACGTTACATTACATGGCATACCATAAATTAAAGTTAATGTTCATTCATCAATTTACATTACATACTTTGACTTAATTTAAACGTTCATTCATCAATGTACATTACATGCTTGGAATTAGTGTAAATGTTCATTCATCAAAGTATGTTACATACTTTAACTTAGTGTAAAGGTCCATTTATCATGGTATATTTCATACTTTGACTTAATGTAAAGATACATTCAACAAGGTACATTACATACTTTGACTTTGTATAAAGGTCCATATATCTATGTACATTACACACTTTGACTTAGTGTAAAGGTTCTGTCATTAAGGTACATTACATACTTCTAATAAGTATAAATGTCCATTCATTATGGTACGTTGCATATTTTGACTAAGTACTTTTAATATCTATTAGTGTAATAGTTATTTCATCAATTTACATTACATACTTTAAATTAGTGTATAAGTCCATTTATCACAGTACATTACATACTTTGAATTAGTGTAAAGGTCCATTTATTACGGTACATTACATTGCATACTATAAATTAAAGTTAATGTTCATTCATCAATTTACATTACATACTTTGACTTAATTTAAACGTTCATTCATCAATGTACATTACATGCTTGGAATTAGTGTAAATGTTCATTCATCAAAGTATGTTACATACTTTAACTTAGTGTAAAGGTCCATTTATCATGGTATATTACATACTTTGACTTAATGTAAAGATACATTCAACAAGGTACATTACATACTTTGACTTGGTATAAAGGTCCATATATCTATGTACATTACACACTTTAACTTAGTGTAAAGGATCTTTCATCAAGGTACATTACATACTTTTAATAAGTATAAAGGTCCATTCATTATGGTACCTTACATATTTTGACTAAGTACTTTTAATATGTATTAGTGTAATAGTTAATTCATCAATTTACATTACATACTTTAAATTAGTGTAAAGGTCCATTTATCACGGTTTATTACACACTTCGAATTAGTGTAAATTTCCATTTATCACGGTATATTACATTGCATACTATAATTTAAAGTTAATGTTCATTCATCAATTTACATTACATACTTTGACTTAGTTTAAACGTTCATTCATCAATGTGCATTACATGCTTGGAATTAGTGTAAATGTTCATTCATTAAAGTATGTTACATACTTTAACTTAGTGTAAATGTCCATTTATCATGTTACATTACATGCTTTGACTTAATGTAAAGATACATTCAACAAGGTACATTACATACTTTGACTTGGTATAAAGGTCTATATATCAATGTACATTACATACTTTGATTTAGTGTAAAGGTTCTTTCAACAAGGTACATTACATAATTTTAATAAGTATAAAGGTCCATTCATTATAGTACGTTACATATTTTGACTAAGTACTTTTAATATGTATTAGTGTAATAGTTATTTCATCAATTTACATTACATGCTTTGAATTAGTGTAAATGTCCATTTATCACGGTACATTACATTGCATACTATAATTTAAAGTTAATGTTCATTCAATAATGTACGTTACTTACTTTGACTTAGTTTAAACGTTCATTCATCAATGTACATTACATGCTTGGAATTAGTGTAAATGTTCATTCATCAAAGTATGTTTCATACTTTAACTTAGTCTAAAGGTCCATTTATCATGGTACATTACATACTTAGAATTAATGTAAAGATACATTCAACAAGGTGCATTACATACTTTGACTTGGTATAAAGGTCCATATATCAATGTACATTACATACTTTGACTTACTCTAAAGGTTTTTTCATCAAGGTACATTACATACTTTAAATAAGTATAAAGGTCCATTCATTATGGTACGTTGAATATTTTGACTAAGTACTTTTAATATGTATTAGTGTAATAGTTATTTCATCAATTTACATTACATACTTTAAATTAGTGTAAAGGTACATTTATCACGGTACATTACATACTTTAAATTAGTGTAAAGGTCCATTTATCACGGTACATTACATTGCATACTATAATTTAGAGTTAATGTTCATTCATCAATTTACATTACATACTTTGACATAGTTTAAACGTTCATTCATCAATGTACATTACATGCTTGGAATTAGTGTAAATGTTCATTCATTAAAGTATGTTACGTGATTTAACTTAGTGTAAATGTCCATCTGTCATGGTACATTACATGCTTTGACTTAATGTAAAGATCCATTCAGCAAGGTACATTACATACTTTGACTTGGTATAAAGGTCCATATATCAATATACATTACATACTTTGATTTAGTGTAAAGGTTCTTTCAACAAAGTACATTACATAATTTTAATAAGTATAAAGGTCCATTCATTATAGTACTTTACATATTTTGACTAAGTACTTTTAATATGTATTAGTGTAATAGTTATTTCATCAATTTACATTACATACTTTAATTAGTGTAAAGGTCCATTTATCATGGTACATTACATTGCATACTATAATTTAAAGTTATTGTTCATTCAATAATGTACGTTACATACTTTGACTTAAAGGTCCATTTATCACGGTACATTACATTGCATACTATAATTTAAAGTTATTGTTCATTCAATAATGTACGTTCCATTCATCATGTATTAGTGTAATAGTTATTTCATCAATTTACATTACATGCTTTGGATTAGTGTAAATGTCCATTTATCACGGTACATTACATTGCATACTATAATTTAAAGTTAATGTTCATTCAATAATGTACGTTACATACTTTGACTTAATTTAAACATTCATTCATCAATGTACATTACATGCTTGGAATTAGTGTAAATGTTCATTCATCAAAGTATGTTTCATACTTTAACTTAGTCTAAAGGTCCATTTATCATGGTACATTACATACTTAGAATTAATGTAAAGATACATTCAACAAGGTGCATTACATACTTTGACATGGTATAAAGGTCCATATATCAATGTACATTACATACTTTGACTTACTCTAAAGGTTTTTTCATCAAGGTACATTACATACTTTAAATAAGTATAAAGGTCCATTCATTATGGTACGTTGAATATTTTGACTAAGTACTTTTAATATGTATTAGTGTAATAGTTATTTCATCAATTTACATTACATACTTTAAATTAGTGTAAAGGTACATTTATCACGGTACATTACATACTTTAAATTAGTGTAAAGGTCCATTTATCACGGTACATTACATTGCATACTATAATTTAGAGTTAATGTTCATTCATCAATTTACATTACATACTTTGACATAGTTTAAACGTTCATTCATCAATGTACATTACATGCTTGGAATTAGTGTAAATGTTCATTCATTAAAGTATGTTACGTGATTTAACTTAGTGTAAATGTCCATTTGTCATGGTACATTACATGCTTTGACTTAATGTAAAGATCCATTCAGCAAGGTACATTACATACTTTGACTTGGTATAAAGGTCCATATATCAATATACATTACATACTTTGATTTAGTGTAAAGGTTCTTTCAACAAAGTACATTACATAATTTTAATAAGTATAAAGGTCCATTCATTATAGTACTTTACATATTTTGACTAAGTACTTTTAATATGTATTAGTGTAATAGCTATTTCATCAATTTACATTACATACTTTAATTAGTGTAAAGGTCCATTTATCACGGTACATTACATTGCATACTATAATTTAAAGTTATTGTTCATTCAATAATGTACGTTACATACTTTGACTTAAAGGTCCATTTATCACGGTACATTACATTGCATACTATAATTTAAAGTTATTGTTCATTCAATAATGTACGTTCCATTCATCATGTATTAGTGTAATAGTTATTTCATCAATTTACATTACATGCTTTGAATTAGTGTAAATGTCCATTTATCACGGTACATTACATTGCATACTATAATTTAAAGTTAATGTTCATTTAATAATGTACGTTACATACTTTGACTTAATTTAAACATTCATTCATCAATGTACATTACATGCTTGGAATTAGTGTAAATGTTCATTCTTCAAAGTATGTTTCATACTTTAACTTAGTCTAAAGGTCCATTTATCATGGTACATTACATACTTAGAATTAATGTAAAGATACATTCAACAAGGTGCATTACATACTTTGACTTAGTATAAAGGTCCATATATCAATGTACATTACATACTTTGACTTACTCTAAAGGTTTTTTCATCAAGGTACATTACATACTTTAAATAAGTATAAAGGTCCATTCATTATGGTACGTTGAATATTTTGACTAAGTACTTTTAATATGTATTAGTGTAATAGTTATTTCATCAATTTACATTACATACTTTAAATTAGTGTAAAAGTCCATTTATCACGGTACATTACATACTTTAAATTAGTGTAAAGGTCCATTTATCACGGTACATTACATTGCATACTATAATTTAGAGTTAATATTCATTCATCAATTTATATTACATACTTTGACATAGTTTAAACGTTCATTCATCAATGTACATTACATGCTTGGAATTAGTGTAAATGTTCATTCATTAAAGTATGTTACGTGATTTAACTTAATGTAAATGTGCATTTGTCATGGTACATTACATGCTTTGACTTAATGTAAAGATCCATTCAGCAAGGTACATTACATACTTTGACTTGGTATAAAGGTCCATATATCAATGTACATTACATACTTTGATTTAGTGTAAAGGTTCTTTCAACAAAGTACATTACATAATTTTAATAAGTATAAAGGTCCATTCATTATAGTACTTTACATATTTTGACTAAGTACTTTTAATATGTATTAGTGTAATAGTTATTTCATCAATTTACATTACATACTTTAATTAGTGTAAAGGTCCATTTATTACGGTACATTACATGCTTTGAATTAGTGTAAAGGTCCATTTATCACGGTACATTACATTGGATACTATAATTTAAAGTTAATGTTCATTCAACAATTTAAATTACATACTTTGACTTAGTTTAAACGTTTATTCATCAATGTGTACTTTGACTTGGTATAAAGGTACATATATCAATGTACATTACATACTTTGACTTAGTGTAAAGGTTCTTTCATCAAGGTACATTACATACTTTTAATAAGTATAAAGGTCCATTCATTATGGTACATTACATATTTTGACTAAGTACTTTTAATATGTATTAGTGTAATAGTTATTTCATCAATTTACATCACATACTTTAAATTAGTGTAAAGGTCCATTTATCACGGTACATTACATGCTTTGAATTAGTTTAAAGGTCCATTTATCACGGTACATTACATTGCATACTATAATTTAAAGTTAATGTTCATTCGTCAATTTACATTACATACTTTGACTTAGTTTAAACGTTCATTCATCAATGTACATTACATGCTTGGAATTAGTGTAAATGTTCATTCATCAAAGTATGTTACATGCTTGGAATTAGTGTAAATGTCCATTTATCATGGTACATTACATACTTTTAGTTAATCTAAAGATGCATTCAACAAGGTACATTACATACTTTGACTTGGTATAAAGGTCTATATATCAATGTACATTACGTACTTTGATTTAGTGTAAAGGTTCTTTCATCAAGGTACATTACATACTTTTAAGAAGTATAAAGGTCTATTCATTATGGTACATTACATATTTTGACTAAGTACTTTTAATATGTATTAGTGTAATAGTTATTCCATCAATTTATATTACATACCTTAAATTAGTGTAAAGGTCCATTTATCACGGTACATTATATTGCATACTATAATTTAAAGTTAATGTTCATTCATCAATTTATATTACATACTTTGACTTGTTTAAACGTTCATTCATCAATGTACATTACATGCTTGGAATTAGTGTAAATGTTCATTCATCAAAGTACGTTACGTAATTTAACTTACTCTAAATGTCCATTTATCATGGTACATTACATGCTTTGACTTAATGTAAAGATCCATTCAACAAGGTACATTACATACTTTGCCTTGGTATAAAGGTCCATATATCAATGTACATTGCATACTATAATTTAGAGTTAATGTTCATTCATCAATTTATATTACATACTTTGACATAGTTTAAACGTTCATTCATCAATGTACATTACATGCTTGGAATTATTGTAAATGTTCATTCATTAAAGTATGTTACGTGATTTAACTTAATGTAAATGTCCATTTGTCATGGTACATTACATGCTTTGACTTAATGTAAAGATCCATTCAGCAAGGTACATTACATACTTTGACTTGGTATAAAGGTCCATATATCAATGTACATTACATACTTTCATTTAGTGTAAAGGTTCTTTCAACAAAGTACATTACATAATTTTAATAAGTATAAAGGTCCATTCATTATAGTACTTTACATATTTTGACTAAGTACTTTTAATATGTATTAGTGTAATAGTTATTTCATCAATTTACATTACATACTTTAATTAGTGTAAAGGTCCATTTATCACGGTACGTTACATGCTTTGAATTAGTGTAAAGGTCCATTTATCACGGTACATTACATTGGATACTGTAATTTAAAGTTAATGTTCATTCAACAATTTAAATTACATACTTTGACTTAGTTTAAAAGCATATTCATCAATGTGTACTTTGACTTGGTATAAAGGTACATATATCAATGTACATTATATACTTTGACTTAGTGTAAAGGTTCTTTCATCAAGGTACATTACATACTTTTAATAAGTATAAAGGTCCATTCATTATGGTACATTACATATTTTGACTAAGTACTTTTAATATGTATTAGTGTAATAGTTATTTCATCAATTTACATCACATACTTTAAATTAGTGTAAAGGTCCATTTATCACGGTACATTACATGCTTTGAATTAGTGTAAAGGTCCATTTATCACGGTACATTACATTGCATACTATAATTTAAAGTTAATGTTCATTCGTCAATTTACATTACATACTTTGACTTAGTTTAAACGTTCATTCATCAATGTACATTACATGCTTGGAATTAGTGTAAATGTTCATCATCAAAGTATGTTACATGCTTGGAATTAGTGTAAATGTCCATTTATCATGGTACATTACATACTTTTAGTTAATGTAAAGATGCATTCGACAAGGTACATTACATACTTTGACTTGGTATAAAGGTCTATATATCAATGTACATTACATACTTTGATTTAGTGTAAAGGTTCTTTCATCAAGGTACATTACATACTTTTAAGAAGTATAAAGGTCTATTCATTATGGTACATTACATATTTTGACTAAGTACTTTTAATATGTATTAGTGTAATAGTTATTCCATCAATTTATATTACATACCTTAAATTAGTGTAAAGGTCCATTTATCACGGTACATTATATTGCATACTATAATTTAAAGTTAATGTTCATTCATCAATTTATATTACATACTTTGACTTAGTTTAAACGTTCATTCATCAATGTACATTACATGCTTGGAATTAGTGTAAATGTCCATTCATCAAAGTACGTTACGTAATTTAACTTACTCTAAATGTCCATTTATCATGGTACATTACATGCTTTGACTTAATGTAAAGATCCATTCAACATGGTACATTACATACTTTGATTTAGTGTAAAGGTTCTTTCAACAAAGTACATTACATAATTTTAATAAGTATAAAGGTCCATTCATTATAGTACGTTACATATTTTGACTAAGTACTTTTAATATGTATTAGTGTAATAGTTATTTCATCAATTTACATTACATACTTTAATTAGTGTAAAGGTCCATTTATCACGGTACATTACATACTTCGAATTAGTGTAAAGGTCCATTTATCACGGTACATTACATTGCATACTATAATTTAGAGTTAATGTTCATTCATCAATTTACATTACATACTTTGACTTAGTTTAAACGTTCATTCATCGATGTACATTACATGCTTGGAATTAGTGTAAATGTTATTTCATCAAAGTATGT
This sequence comes from Vicia faba, assembly GCA_948472305.1. Taxonomy (NCBI): domain Eukaryota; kingdom Viridiplantae; phylum Streptophyta; class Magnoliopsida; order Fabales; family Fabaceae; genus Vicia; species Vicia faba. The sequence goes on along the minus strand of OX451735.1, from coordinate 1,536,929,067 downwards.
TACATGCATGGAATTAGTGTAAATGTCCATTTATCATGGTACATTACATACTTTTAGTTAATGTAAAGATGCATTCAACAAGGTACATTACATACTTTGATTTGGTATAAAGGTCCATATATCAATGTACATTACATACTTTGATTTAGTGTAAAGGTTCTTTCATCAAGGTACATTACATACTTTTAAGAAATATAAAGGTCCATTCATTATGGTACATTACATATTTTGACTAAGTACTTTTAATATGTATTATTATAATAGTTATTCCATCAATTTATATTACATACCTTAAATTATTGTAAAGGTCCATTTATCACGGTACATTACATACTTCGAATTAGTGTAAAGGTCTATTTATCACGGTACATTACATTGCATACTATAATTTAGAGTTAATGTTCATTCATCAATTTACATTATACACTTTGACTTAGTTTAAACGTTCATTCATCGATGTACATTACATGCTTTGAATTAGTGTAATGTTCATTCATAAAAGTACATTACCTAATTTAACTTAGTGTAAATGCCCATTTATCACGGTACATTACATACTTCGACTTAATGTAAAGATCCATTCAACAAGGTACATTACATACTTTGACTTGGTATAAAGGTCCATATATCAATGTACATTACATACTTTGACTTAGTGTAAAGGTTCTTTCATCAAGGTACATTACATACTTTTAATAAGTATAAAGGTCCATTCATAATGGTACATTTCATATTTTGACTAAGTACTTTTAATATGTATTAGTGTAATAGTTATTTCATCAATTTACATTACATACTTTAAATTAGTGTAAAGGTCCATTTATCACGGTACATTACATACTTCGAATTAGTGTAAAGGTCCATTTATCACGGTACATTACATTGCATACTATAATTTAAAGTTAATGTTCATTCATCAATTTACATTTCATACTTTGACTTAGTTTAAACGTTCATTCATCAATGTACATTACATGCTTGGAATTAGTGTAAATGTTCATTCATTAAAGTATGTTACGTAATTTAACTTACTCTAAATGTCCATTTATCATGGTACATTACATGCTTTGACTTAATGTAAAGATCCATTCAACAAGGTACATTACATACTTTGACTTGGTATAAAGGTCCACATATCAATGTACATTACATACTTTGATTTAGTGTAAAGGTTCTTTCAACAAAGTACATTACATAATTTTAATAAGTATAAAGGTCCATTCATTATAGTACGTTACATATTTTGTCTAAGTACCTTTAATATGTATTAGTGTAATAGTTATTTCATCAATTTACATTACATACTTTAATTAGTGTAAAGGTCCATTTATCACGGTACATTACATACTTTGAATTAGTGTAAAGGTCCATTTATCACGGTACATTACATTGGATAATATAATTTAAAGTTAATGTTCATTAATCAATTTACATTACATACTTTGACTTAGTTTAAACGTTTATTAATCAATGTGTACTTTGACTTGGTATAAAGGTACATATATCAATGTACATTACATACTTTGACTTAGTGTAAATGTTCTTTCATCAAGGTACATTACATACTTTTAATAAGTATAAAGGTCCATTCATAATGGTACATTACATATTTTGACTAAGTACTTTTAATATGTATTAGTGTAATAGTTATTTCTTTAATTTACATTACATACTTCGAATTAGTGTAAAGGTCCATTTATCACGGTACATTACATTGCATACTATAATTTAAAGTTAATGTTCATTCATCAATTTACATTTCATACTTTGACTTAGTTTAAACGTTCATTCATCAATGTACATTACATGCTTGGAATTAGTGTAAATGTTCATTCATTAAAGTATGTTACGTAATTTAACTTAATCTAAATGTCCATTTATCATGGTACATTACAGGCTTTGACTTAATGTAAAGATCCATTCAACAAGGTACATTACATACTTTGACTTGGTATAAAGGTCCATATATCAATGTACATTACATACTTTGATTTAGTGTAAAGGTTCTTTCAACAAAGTACATTACATAATTTTAATAAGTCTAAAGGTCCATTCATTATAGTACGTTACATATTTTGTCTAAGTACTTTTAATATGTATTAGTGTAATAGTTATTTCATCAATTTACATTACATACTTTAATTAGTGTAAAGGTCCATTTATCACGGTACATTACATGCTTTGAATTAGTGTAAAGGTCCATTTATCACGGTACATTACATTGGATACTATAATTTAAAGTTAATGTTCATTCAACAATTTAAATTACATACTTTGACTTAGTTTAAACGTTTATTCATCAATGTGTACTTTGACTTGGTATAAAGGTACATATATCAATGTACATTACATACTTTGACTTAGTGTAAAGGTTCTTTCATCAAGGTACATTACATACTTTTAATAAGTATAAAGGTCCATTCATTATGGTACATTACATATTTTGACTAAGTACTTTTAATATGTATTAGTGTAATAGTTATTTCATCAATTTACATCACATACTTTAAATTAGTGTAAAGGTCCATTTATCACGGTACATTACATGCTTTGAATTAGTGTAAAGGTCCATTTATCACGGTACATTACATTGCATACTATAATTTAAAGTTAATGTTCATTCGTCAATTTACATTACATACTTTGACTTAGTTTAAACGTTCATTCATCAATGTACATTACATGCTTGGAATTAGTGTAAATGTTCATTCATCAAAGTATGTTACATGCTTGGAATTAGTGTAAATGTCCATTTATCATGGTACATTACATACTTTTAGTTAATGTAAAGATGCATTCAACAAGGTACATTACATACTTTGACTTGGTATAAAGGTCTATATATCAATGTACATTACATACTTTGATTTAGTGTAAAGGTTCTTTCATCAAGGTACATTACATACTTTTAAGAAGTATAAAGGTCTATTCATTATGGTACATTACATATTTTGACTAAGTACTTTTAATATGTATTAGTGTAATAGTTATTCCATCAATTTATATTACATACCTTAAATTAGTGTAAAGGTCCATTTATCACGGTACATTATATTGCATACTATAATTTAAAGTTAATGTTCATTCATCAATTTATATTACATACTTTGACTTAGTTTAAACGTTCATTCATCAATGTACATTACATGCTTGGAATTAGTGTAAATGTTCATTCATCAAAGTACGTTACGTAATTTAACTTACTCTAAATGTCCATTTATCATGGTACATTACATGCTTTGACTTAATGTAAAGATCCATTCAACAAGGTACATTACATACTTTGACTTGGTATAAAGGTCCATATATCAATGTACATTGCATACTATAATTTAAAGTTAATGTTCATTCATCAATTTACATTTCATACTTTGACTTAGTTTAAACGTTCATTCATCAATGTACATTACATGCTTGGACTTAGTGTAAATGTTCATTCAATAAAGTATGTTACGTAATTTAACTTACTCTAAATGTCCATTTATCATGGTACATTACAGGCTTTGACTTAATGTAAAGATCCATTCAACAAGGTACATTACATACTTTGACTTGGTATAAAGGTCCATATATCAATGTACATTACATACTTTGATTTAGTGTAAAGGTTCTTTCAACAAAGTACATTACATAATTTTAATAAGTCTAAAGGTCCATTCATTATAGTACGTTACATATTTTTTCTAAGTACTTTTAATATGTATTAGTGTAATAGTTATTTCATCAATTTACATTACATACTTTAATTAGTGTAAAGGTCCATTTATCACAGTACATTACATGCTTTGAATTAGTGTAAAGGTCCATTTATCACGGTACATTACATTGGATACTATAATTTAAAGTTAATGTTCATTCAACAATTTAAATTACATACTTTGACTTAGTTTAAACGTTTATTCATCAATGTGTACTTTGACTTGGTATAAAGGTACATATATCAATGTAAATTACATACTTTGACTTAGTGTAAAGGTTCTTTCATCAAGGTACATTACATACTTTTAATAAGTATAAAGGTCCATTCATTATGGTACATTACATATTTTGACTAAGTACTTTTAATATGTATTAGTGTAATAGTTATTTCATCAATTTACATCACATACTTTAAATTAGTGTAAAGGTCCATTTATCACGGTACATTACATGCTTTGAATTAGTGTAAAGGTCCATTTATCACGGTACATTACATTGCATACTATAATTTAAAGTTAATGTTCATTCGTCAATTTACATTACATACTTTGACTTAGTTTAAACGTTCATTCATCAATGTACATTACATGCTTGGAATTAGTGTAAATGTTCATTCATCAAAGTATGTTACATGCTTGGAATTAGTGTAAATGTCCATTTATCATGGTACATTACATACTTTTAGTTAATGTAAAGATGCATTCAACAAGGTACATTACATACTTTGACTTGGTATAAAGGTCTATATATCAATGTACATTACATACTTTGATTTAGTGTAAAGGTTCTTTCATCAAGGTACATTACATACTTTTAAGAAGTATAAAGGTCTATTCATTATGGTACATTACATATTTTGACTAAGTACTTTTAATATGTATTAGTGTAATAGTTATTCCATCAATTTATATTACATACCTTAAATTAGTGTAAAGGTCCATTTATCACGGTACATTATATTGCATACTATAATTTAAAGTTAATGTTCATTCATCAATTTATATTACATACTTTGACTTAGTTTAAACGTTCATTCATCAATGTACATTACATGCTTGGAATTAGTGTAAATGTTCATTCATCAAAGTACGTTACGTAATTTAACTTACTCTAAATGTCCATTTATCATGGTACATTACATGCTTTGACTTAATGTAAAGATCCATTCAACAAGGTACATTACATACTTTGACTTGGTATAAAGGTCCATATATCAATGTACATTGCATACTATAATTTAAAGTTAATGTTCATTCATCAATTTACATTTCATACTTTGACTTAGTTTAAACGTTCATTCATCAATGTACATTACATGCTTGGACTTAGTGTAAATGTTCATTCAATAAAGTATGTTACGTAATTTAACTTACTCTAAATGTCCATTTATCATGGTACATTACAGGCTTTGACTTAATGTAAAGATCCATTCAACAAGGTACATTACATACTTTGACTTGGTATAAAGGTCCATATATCAATGTACATTACATACTTTGATTTAGTGTAAAGGTTCTTTCAACAAAGTACATTACATAATTTTAATAAGTCTAAAGGTCCATTCATTATAGTACGTTACATATTTTTTCTAAGTACTTTTAATATGTATTAGTGTAATAGTTATTTCATCAATTTACATTACATACTTTAATTAGTGTAAAGGTCCATTTATCACGGTACATTACATGCTTTGAATTAGTGTAAAGGTCCATTTATCACGGTACATTACATTGGATACTATAATTTAAAGTTAATGTTCATTCAACAATTTAAATTACATACTTTGACTTAGTTTAAACGTTTATTCATCAATGTGTACTTTGACTTGGTATAAAGGTACATATATCAATGTAAATTACATACTTTGACTTAGTGTAAAGGTTCTTTCATCAAGGTACATTACATACTTTTAATAAGTATAAAGGTCCATTCATTATGGTACATTACATATTTTGACTAAGTACTTTTAATATGTATTAGTGTAATAGTTATTTCATCAATTTACATCACATACTTTAAATTAGTGTAAAGGTCCATTTATCACGGTACATTACATGCTTTGAATTAGTGTAAAGGTCCATTTATCACGGTACATTACATTGCATACTATAATTTAAAGTTAATGTTCATTCGTCAATTTACATTACATACTTTGACTTAGTTTAAACGTTCATTCATCAATGTACATTACATGCTTGGAATTAGTGTAAATGTTCATTCATCAAAGTATGTTACATGCTTGGAATTAGTGTAAATGTCCATTTATCATGGTACATTACATACTTTTAGTTAATGTAAAGATGCATTCAACAAGGTACATTACATACTTTGACTTGGTATAAAGGTCTATATATCAATGTACATTACATACTTTGATTTAGTGTAAAGGTTCTTTCATCAAGGTACATTACATACTTTTAAGAAGTATAAAGGTCTATTCATTATGGTACATTACATATTTTGACTAAGTACTTTTAATATGTATTAGTGTAATAGTTATTCCATCAATTTATATTACATACCTTAAATTAGTGTAAAGGTCCATTTATCACGGTACATTATATTGCATACTATAATTTAAAGTTAATGTTCATTCATCAATTTATATTACATACTTTGACTTAGTTTAAACGTTCATTCATCAATGTACATTACATGCTTGGAATTAGTGTAAATGTTCATTCATCAAAGTACGTTACGTAATTTAACTTACTCTAAATGTCCATTTATCATGGTACATTACATGCTTTGACTTAATGTAAAGATCCATTCAACAAGGTACATTACATACTTTGACTTGGTATAAAGGTCCATATATCAATGTACATTGCATACTATAATTTAAAGTTAATGTTCATTCATCAATTTACATTTCATACTTTGACTTAGTTTAAACGTTCATTCATCAATGTACATTACATGCTTGGACTTAGTGTAAATGTTCATTCAATAAAGTATGTTACGTAATTTAACTTACTCTAAATGTCCATTTATCATGGTACATTACAGGCTTTGACTTAATGTAAAGATCCATTCAACAAGGTACATTACATACTTTGACTTGGTATAAAGGTCCATATATCAATGTACATTACATACTTTGATTTAGTGTAAAGGTTCTTTCAACAAAGTACATTACATAATTTTAATAAGTCTAAAGGTCCATTCATTATAGTACGTTACATATTTTTTCTAAGTACTTTTAATATGTATTAGTGTAATAGTTATTTCATCAATTTACATTACATACTTTAATTAGTGTAAAGGTCCATTTATCACGGTACATTACATGCTTTGAATTAGTGTAAAGGTCCATTTATCAAGGTACATTACATTGGATACTATAATTTAAAGTTAATGTTCATTCAACAATTTAAATTACATACTTTGACTTAGTTTAAACGTTTATTCATCAATGTGTACTTTGACTTGGTATAAAGGTACATATATCAATGTAAATTACATACTTTGACTTAGTGTAAAGGTTCTTTCATCAAGGTACATTACATACTTTTAATAAGTATAAAGGTCCATTCATTATGGTACATTACATATTTTGACTAAGTACTTTTAATATGTATTAGTGTAATAGTTATTTCATCAATTTACATCACATACTTTAAATTAGTGTAAAGGTCCATTTATCACGGTACATTACATGCTTTGAATTAGTGTAAAGGTCCATTTATCACGGTACATTACATTGCATACTATAATTTAAAGTTAATGTTCATTCGTCAATTTACATTACATACTTTGACTTAGTTTAAACGTTCATTCATCAATGTACATTACATGCTTGGAATTAGTGTAAATGTTCATTCATCAAAGTATGTTACATGCTTGGAATTAGTGTAAATGTCCATTTATCATGGTACATTACATACTTTTAGTTAATGTAAAGATGCATTCAACAAGGTACATTACATACTTTGACTTGGTATAAAGGTCTATATATCAATGTACATTACATACTTTGATTTAGTGTAAAGGTTCTTTCATCAAGGTACATTACATACTTTTAAGAAGTATAAAGGTCTATTCATTATGGTACATTACATATTTTGACTAAGTACTTTTAATATGTATTAGTGTAATAGTTATTCCATCAATTTATATTACATACCTTAAATTAGTGTAAAGGTCCATTTATCACGGTACATTATATTGCATACTATAATTTAAAGTTAATGTTCATTCATCAATTTATATTACATACTTTGACTTAGTTTAAACGTTCATTCATCAATGTACATTACATGCTTGGAATTAGTGTAAATGTTCATTCATCAAAGTACGTTACGTAATTTAACTTACTCTAAATGTCCATTTATCATGGTACATTACATGCTTTGACTTAATGTAAAGATCCATTCAACAAGGTACATTACATACTTTGACTTGGTATAAAGGTCCATATATCAATGTACATTGCATACTATAATTTAAAGTTAATGTTCATTCATCAATTTACATTTCATACTTTGACTTAGTTTAAACGTTCATTCATCAATGTACATTACATGCTTGGACTTAGTGTAAATGTTCATTCAATAAAGTATGTTACGTAATTTAACTTACTCTAAATGTCCATTTATCATGGTACATTACAGGCTTTGACTTAATGTAAAGATCCATTCAACAAGGTACATTACATACTTTGACTTGGTATAAAGGTCCATATATCAATGTACATTACATACTTTGATTTAGTGTAAAGGTTCTTTCAACAAAGTACATTACATAATTTTAATAAGTCTAAAGGTCCATTCATTATAGTACGTTACATATTTTTTCTAAGTACTTTTAATATGTATTAGTGTAATAGTTATTTCATCAATTTACATTACATACTTTAATTAGTGTAAAGGTCCATTTATCACGGTACATTACATGCTTTGAATTAGTGTAAAGGTCCATTTATCACGGTACATTACATTGGATACTATAATTTAAAGTTAATGTTCATTCAACAATTTAAATTACATACTTTGACTTAGTTTAAACGTTTATTCATCAATGTGTACTTTGACTTGGTATAAAGGTACATATATCAATGTAAATTACATACTTTGACTTAGTGTAAAGGTTCTTTCATCAAGGTACATTACATACTTTTAATAAGTATAAAGGTCCATTCATTATGGTACATTACATATTTTGACTAAGTACTTTTAATATGTATTAGTGTAATAGTTATTTCATCAATTTACATCACATACTTTAAATTAGTGTAAAGGTCCATTTATCACGGTACATTACATGCTTTGAATTAGTGTAAAGGTCCATTTATCACGGTACATTACATTGCATACTATAATTTAAAGTTAATGTTCATTCGTCAATTTACATTACATACTTTGACTTAGTTTAAACGTTCATTCATCAATGTACATTACATGCTTGGAATTAGTGTAAATGTTCATTCATCAAAGTATGTTACATGCTTGGAATTAGTGTAAATGTCCATTTATCATGGTACATTACATACTTTTAGTTAATGTAAAGATGCATTCAACAAGGTACATTACATACTTTGACTTGGTATAAAGGTCTATATATCAATGTACATTACATACTTTGATTTAGTGTAAAGGTTCTTTCATCAAGGTACATTACATACTTTTAAGAAGTATAAAGGTCTATTCATTATGGTACATTACATATTTTGACTAAGTACTTTTAATATGTATTAGTGTAATAGTTATTCCATCAATTTATATTACATACCTTAAATTAGTGTAAAGGTCCATTTATCACGGTACATTATATTGCATACTATAATTTAAAGTTAATGTTCATTCATCAATTTATATTACATACTTTGACTTAGTTTAAACGTTCATTCATCAATGTACATTACATGCTTGGAATTAGTGTAAATGTTCATTCATCAAAGTACGTTACGTAATTAGACTTACTCTAAATGTCCATTTATCATGGTACATTACATGCTTTGACTTAATGTAAAGATCCATTCAACAAGGTACATTACATACTTTGACTTGGTATAAAGGTCCATATATCAATGTACATTGCATACTATAATTTAAAGTTAATGTTCATTCATCAATTTACATTTCATACTTTGACTTAGTTTAAACGTTCATTCATCAATGTACATTACATGCTTGGACTTAGTGTAAATGTTCATTCATTAAAGTATGTTACGTAATTTAACTTACTCTAAATGTCCATTTATCATGGTACATTACAGGCTTTGACTTAATGTAAAGATCCATTCAACAAGGTACATTACATACTTTGACTTGGTATAAAGGTCCATATATCAATGTACATTACATACTTTGATTTAGTGTAAAGGTTCTTTCAACAAAGTACATTACATAATTTTAATAAGTCTAAAGGTCCATTCATTATAGTACGTTACATATTTTGTCTAAGTACTTTTAATATGTATTAGTGTAATAGTTATTTCATCAATTTACATTACATACTTTAATTAGTGTAAAGGTCCATTTATCACGGTACATTACATGCTTTGAATTAGTGTAAAGGTCCATTTATCACGGTACATTACATTGGATACTATAATTTAAAGTTAATGTTCATTCAACAATTTAAATTACATACTTTGACTTAGTTTAAACGTTTATTCATCAATGTGTACTTTGACTTGGTATAAAGGTACATATATCAATGTACATTACATACTTTGACTTAGTGTAAAGGTTCTTTCATCAAGGTACATTACATACTTTTAATAAGTATAAAGGTCCATTCATTATGGTACATTACATATTTTGACTAAGTACTTTTAATATGTATTAGTGTAATAGTTATTTCATCAATTTACATCACATACTTTAAATTAGTGTAAAGGTCCATTTATCACGGTACATTACATGCTTTGAATTAGTGTAAAGGTCCATTTATCACGGTACATTACATTGCATACTATAATTTAAAGTTAATGTTCATTCGTCAATTTACATTACATACTTTGACTTAGTTTAAACGTTCATTCATCAATGTACATTACATGCTTGGAATTAGTGTAAATGTTCATTCATCAAAGTACGTTACGTAATTTAACTTACTCTAAATGTCCATTTATCATGGTACATTACATGCTTTGACTTAATGTAAAGATCCATTCAACAAGGTACATTACATACTTTGACTTGGTATAAAGGTCCATATATCAATGTACATTGCATACTATAATTTAGAGTTAATGTTCGTTCATCAATTTATATTACATACTTTGACATAGTTTAAACGTTCATTCATCAATGTACATTACATGCTTTGACTTAATGTAAAGATCCATTCAGCAAGGTACATTACATACTTTGACTTGGTATAAAGGTCCATATATCAATGTACATTACATACTCTCATTTAGTGTAAAGGTTCTTTCAACAAAGTACATTACATAATTTTAATAAGTATAAAGGTCCATTCATTATAGTACTTTACATATTTTGACTAAGTACTTTTAATATGTATTAGTGTAATAGTTATTTCATCAATTTACATTACATACTTTAATTAGTGTAAAGGTCCATTTATCACGGTACATTACATGCTTTGAATTAGTGTAAAGGTCCATTTATCACGGTGTATTACATTGGATACTATAATTTAAAGTTAATGTTCATTCAGCAATTTAAATTACATACTTTGACTTAGTTTAAACGTTTATTCATCAATGTGTACTTTGACTTGGTATAAAGGTACATATATCAATGTACATTACATACTTTGACTTAGTGTAAAGGTTCTTTCATCAAGGTACATTACATACTTTTAATAAGTATAAAGGTCCATTCATAATGGTACATTACATATTTTGACTAAGTACTTTTAATATGTATTAGTGTAATAGTTATTTCATCAATTTACATCACATACTTCGAATTACTGTAAAGGTCCATTTATCACGGTACATTACATGCTTTGAATTAGTGTAAAGGTCCATTTATCACGGTACATTACATTGCATACTATAATTTAAAGTTAATGTTCATTCGTCAATTTACATTACATACTTTGACTTAGTTTAAACGTTCATTCATCAATGTACATTACATGCTTGGAATTAGTGTAAATGTTCATTCATCAAAGTATGTTACATGCTTGGAATTAGTGTAAATGTCCATTTATCATGGTACATTACATACTTTTAGTTAATGTAAAGATGCATTCAACAAGGTACATTACATACTTTGACTTTGTATAAAGGTCTATATATCAATGTACATTACATACTTTGATTTAGTGTAAAGGTTCTTTCATCAAGGTACATTACATACTTTTAAGAAGTATAAAGGTCTATTCATTATGGTACATTACATATTTTGACTAAGTACTTTTAATATGTATTAGTGTAATAGTTATTCCATCAATTTATATTACATACCTTAAATTAGTGTAAAGGTCCATTTATCACGGTACATTATATTGCATACTATAATTTAAAGTTAATGTTCATTCATCAATTTATATTACATACTTTGACTTAGTTTAAACGTTCATTCATCAATGTACATTACATGCTTGGAATTAGTGTAAATGTTCATTCATCAAAGTACGTTACGTAATTTAACTTACTCTAAATGTCCATTTATCATGGTACATTACATGCTTTGACTTAATGTAAAGATCCATTCAACAAGGTACATTACATACTTTGACTTGGTATAAAGGTCCATATATCAATGTACATTGCATACTATAATTTAGAGTTAATGTTCGTTCATCAATTTATATTACATACTTTGACATAGTTTAAACGTTCATTCATCAATGTACATTACATGCTTGGAATTAGTGTAAATGTTCATTCATTAAAGTATGTTACGTGATTTAACTTAATGTAAATGTCCATTTGTCATGGTACATTACATGCTTTGACTTAATGTAAAGATCCATTCAGCAAGGTACATTACATACTTTGACTTGGTATAAAGGTCTATATATCAATGTACATTACATACTCTCATTTAGTGTAAAGGTTCTTTCAACAAAGTACATTACATAATTTTAATAAGTATAAAGGTCCATTCATTATAGTACTTTACATATTTTGACTAAGTACTTTTAATATGTATTAGTGTAATAGTTATTTCATCAATTTACATTACATACTTTAATTAGTTTAAAGGTCCATTTATCACGGTACATTACATGCTTTGAATTAGTGTAAAGGTCCATTTATCACGGTGCATTACATTGGATACTATAATTTAAAGTTAATGTTCATTCAGCAATTTAAATTACATACTTTGACTTAGTTTAAACGTTTATTCATCAATGTGTACTTTGACTTGGTATAAAGGTACATATATCAATGTACATTACATACTTTGACTTAGTGTAAAGGTTCTTTCATCAAGGTACATTACATACTTTTAATAAGTATAAAGGTCCATTCATAATGGTACATTACATATTTTGACTAAGTACTTTTAATATGTATTAGTGTAATAGTTATTTCATCAATTTACATTACATACTTCGAATTAGTGTAAAGGTCCATTTATCACGGTACATTACATTGCATACTATAATTTAAAGTTAATGTTCATTCGTCAATTTACATTTCATACTTTGACTTAGTTTAAACGTTCATTCATCAATGTACATTACATGCTTGGAATTAGTGTAAATGTTCATTCATTAAAGTATGTTACGTAATTTAACTTACTCTAAATGTCCATTTATCATGGTACATTACAGGCTTTGACTTAATGTAAAGATCCATTCAACAAGGTACATTACATACTTTGACTTGCTATAAAGGTCCATATATCAATGTACATTACATACTTTGATTTAGTGTAAAGGTTCTTTCAACAAAGTACATTACATAATTTTAATAAGTATAAAGGTCCATTCATTATAGTACGTTACATATTTTGTCTAAGTACTTTTAATATGTATTAGTGTAATAGTTATTTCATCAATTTACATTACATACTTTAATTAGTGTAAAGGTCCATTTATCACGGCACATTACATGCTTTGAATTAGTGTAAAGGTCCATTAATCACGGTACATTACATTGGATACTATAATTTAAAGTTAATGTTCATTCAGCAATTTAAATTACATACTTTGACTTCGTTTAAACGTTTATTCATCAATGTGTACTTTGACTTGGTATAAAGGTACATATATCAATGTACATTACATACTTTGACTTAGTGTAAAGGTTCTTTCATCAAGGTACATTACATACTTTTAATAAGTATAAAGATCCATTCATTATGGTACATTACATATTTTGACTAAGTACTTTTAATATGTATTAGTGTAATAGTTATTTCATCAATTTACATCACATACTTTAAATTAGTGTAAAGGTCCATTTATCACGGTACATTACATGCTTTGAATTAGTGTAAAGGTCCATTTATCACGGTACATTACATTGCATACTATAATTTAAAGTTAATGTTCATTCGTCAATTTACATTACATACTTTGACTTAGTTTAAACGTTCATTCATCAATGTACATTACATGCTTGGAATTAGTGTAAATGTTCATTCATCAAAGTATGTTACATGCTTGGAATTAGTGTAAATGTCCATTTATCATGGTACATTACATACTTTTAGTTAATGTAAAGATGCAGTCAACAAGGTACATTACATACTTTGACTTGGTATAAAGGTCTATATATCAATGTACATTACATACTTTGATTTAGTGTAAAGGTTCTTTCATCAAGGTACATTACATACTTTTAAGAAGTATAAAGGTCTATTCATTATGGTACATTACATATTTTGACTAAGTACTTTTAATATGTATTAGTGTAATAGTTATTCCATCAATTTATATTACATACCTTAAATTAGTGTAAAGGTCCATTTATCACGGTACATTATATTGCATACTATAATTTAAAGTTAATGTTCATTCATCAATTTATATTACATACTTTGACTTATTTTAAACGTTCATTCATCAATGTACATTACATGCTTGGAATTAGTGTAAATGTTCATTCATCAAAGTACGTTACGTAATTTAACTTACTCTAAATGTCCATTTATCATGGTACATTACATGCTTTGACTTAATGTAAAGTTCCATTCAACAAGGTACATTACATACTTTGACTTGGTATAAAGGTCCATATATCAATGTACATTGCATACTATAATTTAGAGTTAATGTTCGTTCATCAATTTATATTATATACTTTGACATAGTTTAAACGTTCATTCATCAATGTACATTACATGCTTGGAATTAGTGTAAATGTTCATTCATTAAAGTATGTTACATGATTTAACTTAATGTAAATGTCCATTTGTCATGGTACATTACATGCTTTGACTTAATGTAAAGATCCATTCAGCAAGGTACATTACATACTTTGACTTGGTATAAAGGTCCATATATCAATGTACATTACATACTTTCATTTAGTGTAAAGGTTCTTTCAACAAAGTACATTACATAATTTTAATAAGTATAAAGGTCCATTCATTATAGTACTTTACATATTTTGACTAAGTACTTTTAATATGTATTAGTGTAATAGTTATTTCATCAATTTACATTACATACTTTAATTAGTGTAAAGGTCCATTTATCACGGTACATTACATGCTTTGAATTAGTGTAAAGGTCCATTTATCACGGTGCATTACATTGGATACTATAATTTAAAGTTAATGTTCATTCAGCAATTTAAATTACATACTTTGACTTAGTTTAAACGTTTATTCATCAATGTGTACTTTGACTTGGTATAAAGGTACATATATCAATGTACATTACATACTTTGACTTAGTGTAAAGGTTCTTTCATCAAGGTACATTACATACTTTTAATAAGTATAAAGGTCCATTCATTATGGTACATTACATATTTTGACTAAGTACTTTTAATATGTATTAGTGTAATAGTTATTTCATCAATTTACATCACATACTTTAAATTAGTGTAAAGGTCCATTTATCACGGTACATTACATGCTTGGAATTAGTGTAAATGTCCATTTATCATGGTACATTACATACTTTTAGTCAATGTAAAGATGCATTCAACAAGGTAAATTACATACTTTGACTTGGTATAAAGGTCTATATATCAATGTACATTACATACTTTGATTTAGTGTAAAGGTTCTTTCATCAAGGTACATTACATACTTTTAAGAAGTATAAAGGTCTATTCATTATGGTACATTACATATTTTGACTAAGTACTTTTAATATGTAATAGTGTAATAGTTATTCCATCAATTTATATTACATACCTTAAATTAGTGTAAAGGTCCATTTATCACGGTACATTATATTGCATACTATAATTTAAAGTTAATGTTCATTCATGAATTTATATTACATACTTTGACTTAGTTTAAACGTTCATTCATCAATGTACATTACATGCTTGGAATTAGTGTAAATGTTCATTCATCAAAGTACGTTACGTAATTTAACTTACTCTAAATGTCCATTTATCATGGTACATTACATGCTTTGACTTAATGTAAAGATCCATTCAACATGGTACATTACATACTTTGATTTAGTGTAAAGGTTCTTTCAACAAAGTACATTACATAATTTTAATAAGTATAAAGGTCCATTCATTATAGTACGTTACATATTTTGACTAAGTACTTTTAATATGTATTAGTGTAATAGTTATTTCATCAACTTACATTACATACTTTAATTAGTGTAAAGGTCCATTTATCACGGTACATTACATACTTCGAATTAGTGTAAAGGTCCATTTATCACGGTACATTACATTGCATACTATAATTTAGAGTTAATGTTCATTCATCAATTTACATTACATACTTTGACTTAGTTTAAACGTTCATTCATCGATGTACATTACATGCTTGGAATTAGTGTAAATGTTCATTCATTAAAGTACGTTACCTAATTTAACTTAGTGTAAATGTCCATTTATCACGGTACATTACATACTTCGACTTAATGTAAAGATCCATTCAACAAGATACATTACATACTTTGACTTGGTATAAAGGTCCATATATCAATGTACATTACATACTTTGACTTAGTGTAAAGGTTCTTTCATCAAGGTACATTGTATACTTTTAATAAGTATAAAGGTCCATTCATTATGGTACTTTGCATATTTTGACTAAGCACTTTTAATATGTATTAGTGTAATAGTTATTTCATCAATTTACATTACATACTTTAAATTAGTGTAAAGGTCCATTTATCACGGTACATTACATACTTCGAATTAGTGTAAAGGTCCATTTATCACGGTACATTACATTGCATACTATAATTTAAAGTTAATGTTCATTCATCAATTTACATTTCATACTTTGACTTAGTTTAAAGGTTCATTCATCAATGTACATTACATGCTTGGAATTAGTGTAAATGTTCATTCATTAAAGTATGTTACGTAATTTAACTTACTCTAAATGTCCATTTATCATGGTACATTACATGCTTTGACTTAATGTAAAGATCCATTCAACGAGGTACATTACATACTTTGACTTGGTATAAAGGTCCATATATCAATGTACATTACATACTTTGATTTAGTGTAAAGGTTCTTTCAACAAAGTACATTACATAATTTTAATAAGTATAAAGGTCCATTCATTATAGTACGTTACATATTTTGTCTAAGTACTTTTAATATGTATTAGTGTAATAGTTATTTCATCAATTTACATTACATACTTTAATTAGTGTAAAGGTCCATTTATCACGGTACATTACATACTTTGAATTAGTGTAAAGGTCCATTTATCACGGTACATTACATTGGATAATATAATTTAAAGTTAATGTTCATTAATCAATTTACATTACATACTTTGACTTAGTTTAAACGTTCATTCATCAATGTACATTACATGCTTGGAATTAGTGTAAATGTTCATTCATCAAAGTATGTTACATGCATGGAATTAGTGTAAATGTCCATTTATCATGGTACATTACATACTTTTAGTTAATGTAAAGATGCATTCAACAAGGTACATTACATACTTTGACTTGGTATAAAGGTCCATATATCAATGTACATTACATACTTTGATTTAGTGTAAAGGTTCTTTCATCAAGGTACATTACATACTTTTAAGAAGTATAAAGGTCCATTCATTATGGTACATTACATATTTTGACTAAGTACTTTTAATATGTATTAGTGTAATAGTTATTCCATCAATTTATATTACATACCTTAAATTAGTGTAAAGGTCCATTTATCACGGTACATTACATACTTCGAATTAGTGTAAAGGTCCATTTATCACGGTACATTACATTGCATACTATAATTTAGAGTTAATGTTCATTCATCAATTTACATTACATACTTTGACTTAGTTTAAACGTTCATTCATCGATGTACATTACATGCTTGGAATTAGTGTAATGTTCATTCATTAAAGTACGTTACCTAATTTAACTTAGTGTAAATGTCCATTTATCACGGTACATTACATACTTCGACTTAATGTAAAGATCCATTCAATAAGGTACATTACATACTTTGACTTGGTATAAAGGTCCATATATCAATGTACATTACATACTTTGACTTAGTGTAAAGGTTCTTTCATCAAGGTACATTGTATACTTTTAATAAGTATAAAGGTCCATTCATTATGGTACTTTGCATATTTTGACTAAGCACTTTTAATATGTATTAGTGTAATAGTTATTTCATCAATTTACATTTCATACTTTAAATTAGTGTAAAGGTCCATTTATCACGGTACATTACATACTTCGAATTAGTGTAAAGGTCCATTTATCACGGTACATTACATTGCATACTATAATTTAAAGTTAATGTTCATTCATCAATTTACATTTCATACTTTGACTTAGTTTAAACGTTCATTCATCAATGTACATTACATGCTTGGAATTAGTGTAAATGTTCATTCATTAAAGTATGTTACGTAATTTAACTTACTCTAAATGTCCATTTATCATGGTACATTACATGCTTTGACTTAATGTAAAGATCCATTCAACAAGGTACATTACATACTTTGACTTGGTATAAAGGTCCACATATCAATGTACATTACATACTTTGATTTAGTGTAAAGGTTCTTTCAACAAAGTACATTACATAATTTTAATAAGTATAAAGGTCCATTCATTATAGTACGTTACATATTTTGTCTAAGTACCTTTAATATGTATTAGTGTAATAGTTATTTCATCAATTTACATTACATACTTTAATTAGTGTAAAGGTCAATTTATCACGGTACATTACATACTTTGAATTAGTGTAAAGGTCCATTTATCACGGTACATTACATTGGATAATATAATTTAAAGTTAATGTTCATTAATCAATTTACATTACATACTTTGACTTAGTTTAAACGTTTATTAATCAATGTGTACTTTGACTTGGTATAAAGGTACATATATCAATGTACATTACATACTTTGACTTAGTGTAAAGGTTCTTTCATCAAGGTACATTACATACTTTTAATAAGTATAAAGGTCCATTCATAATGGTACATTACATATTTTGACTAAGTACTTTTAATATGTATTAGTGTAATAGTTATTTCATCAATTTACATTACATACTTCGAATTAGTGTAAAGGTCCATTTATCACGGTACATTACATTGCATACTATAATTTAAAGTTAATGTTCATTCATCAATTTACATTTCATACTTTGACTTAGTTTAAACGTTCATTCATCAATGTACATTACATGCTTGGAATTAGTGTAAATGTTCATTTATTAAAGTATGTTACGTAATTTAACTTACTTTAAATGTCCATTTATCATGGTACATTACATGTTTTGACTTAATGTAAAGATCCATCCAACAAGGTACATTACATACTTTGACTTGGTATAAAGGTCCATATATCAATGTACATTACATACTTTGATTTAGTGTAAAGGTTCTTTCAACAAAGTACATTACATAATTTTAATAAGTATAAAGGTCCATTCATTATAGTACGTTACATATTTTGTGTAAGTACTTTTAATATGTATTAGTGTAATAGTTATTTCATCAATTTACATTACATACTTTAACTAGTGTAAAGGTCCATTTATCACGGTACATTACATACTTTTTATTAGTGTAAAGGTCCATTTATCACGGTACATTATATTGGATAATATAATTTAAAGTTAATGTTCATTAATTAATTTACATTACATACTTTGAATTAGTTTAAACGTTTATTCATCAATCTGTACTTTGACTTGGTATAAAGGTACATATATCAATGTACATTACATACTTTGACTTAGTGTAAAGGTTCTTTCATCAAGGTACATTACATACTTTTAATAAGTATAAAGGTCCATTCATAATGGTACATTTCATATTTTGACTAAGTACTTTTAATATGTATTAGTGTAATAGTTATTTCATCAATTTACATTACATACTTTAAATTAGTGTAAAGGTCCATTTATCACGGTACATTACGTACTTCGAATTAGTGTAAAGGTCCATTTATCACGGTACATTACATTACATACTATAATTTAAAGTTAATGTTCATTCATCAATTTACATTTCATACTTTGACTTAGTTTAAACGTTCATTCATCAATGTACATTACATGCTTGGAATTAGTGTAAATGTTCATTCATTAAAGTATGTTACGTAATTTAACTTACTCTAAATGTCCATTTATCATGGTACATTACATGCTTTGATTTAATGTAAAGATCCATTCAACAAGGTACATTACATACTTTGACTTGGTATAAAGGTCCACATATCAATGTACATTACATACTTTGATTTAGTGTAAAGGTTCTTTCAACAAAGTACATTACATAATTTTAATAAGTATAAAGGTCCATTCATTATAGTACGTTACATATTTTGTCTAAGTACTTTTAATATGTATTAGTGTAATAGTTATTTCATCAATTTACATTACATACTTTAATTAGTGTAAAGGTCCATTTATCACGGTACATTACATACTTTGAATTAGTGTAAAGGTCCATTTATCACGGTACATTACATTGGATAATATAATTTAAAGTTAATGTTCATTAATCAATTTACATTACATACTTTGACTTAGATTAAACGTTTATTAATCAATGTACATTACATGCTTGGAATTAGTGTAAATGTCCATTCATTAAAGTACTTTACGTAATTTAACTTAGTCTAAATGTCCATTTATCATGGTACATTACATGCTTTGACTTAATGTAAAGATCCATTCAACAAGGTACATTACATACTTTGACTTGGTATAAAGGTCCATATATCAATGTACATTACATACTTTGATTTAGTGTAAAGGTTCTTTCAACAAAGTACATTACATACTTTTAATAAGTATAAAGGTCCATTCATTATAGTACGTTACATATTTTGACTAAGTACTTTTAATATGTATTAGTGTAATAGTTATTTCATCAATTTACATTACATACTTTAATTAGTGTAAAGGTCCATTTATCACGGTACATTATATACTTTGAATTAGTGTAAAGGTCCATTTATCACGGTATATTACATTGGATAATATAATTTAAAGTTAATGTTCATTCATCAATTTACATTACATACTTTGACTTAGTTTAAACGTTCATTCATCAATCTACATTACATGCTTGGAATTAGTATAAATGTTCATTCATCAAGGTATGTTACATGCTTGGAATTAGTGTAAATGTCCATTTATCATGGTACATTACATACTTTTAGTTAATGTAAAGATGTATTCAACAAGGTACATTACATACTTTGACTTGGTTTAAAGGTCCATATATCAATGTACATTACATACTTTGATTTAGTGTAAAGGTTCTTTCATCAAGGTACATTACATACTTTTAAGAAGTATAAAGGTCCATTCATTATGGTACATTACATATTTTGACTAAGTACTTTTAATATGTATTAGTGTAATAGTCATTCCATCGATTTTTATTACATACCTTCAATTAGTGTAAAGATCCATTAATCACGGTACATTATATTGCATACTATAATTTAAAGTTAATGTTCATTCATCAATTTATATTACATACTTTGACTTAGTTTAAACGTTCATTCATCAATGTACATTACATGCTTGGAATTAGTGTAAATGTTCATTCATCAAAGTACGTTACGTACTTTAACTTAGTGTTAATGTCCATTTATCATGGTACATTACATGCTTTGACTTAATGTAAAGATCCATTT
Organism: Vicia faba; assembly: GCA_948472305.1. Lineage (NCBI taxonomy): Eukaryota > Viridiplantae > Streptophyta > Magnoliopsida > Fabales > Fabaceae > Vicia > Vicia faba. The sequence continues at coordinate 1,536,907,194 of OX451735.1, read as the reverse complement.
ATCGAGGTACATTACATACTTTGACTTGGTATAAAGGTCCATATATCAATGTACATTACATACTTTGATTTAGTGTAAAGGTTCTTTCAACAAAGTACATTACATAATTTTAATAAGTATAAAGGTCCATTCATTATAGTACGTTACATATTTTGACTAAGTACTTTTAATATGTATTAGTGTAATAGTTATTTCATCAATTTACATTACATACTTTAATTAGTGTAAAGGTCCATTTATCACGGTACATTACATACTTCGAATTAGTGTAAAGGTCCATTTATCACGGTACATTACATTGCATACTATAATTTAGAGTTAATGTTCATTCATTAATTTACATTACATACTTTGACTTAGTTTAAACGTTCATTCATCGATGTACATTACATGCTTGGAATTAGTGTAAATGTTCATTCATTATAGTATGTTACGTAATTTAACTTAGTGTAAATGTCCATTTATCATGGTACATTACATACTTTGACTTAATGTAAAGATCCATTCAACAAGGTACATTACATACTTTGACTTGGTATAAAGGTCGATATATCAATGTACATTACATACTTTGACTTAGTGTAAAGGTTCTTTCATCAAGGTACATTGCATACTTTTAATAAGTATAAAGGTCCATTCATTATGGTACTTTGCATATTTTGACTAAGCACTTTTAATATGTATTAGTGTAATAGTTATTTCATCAATTTACATTACATACTTTAAATTAGTGTAAAGGTCCATTTATCACAGTACATTACATACTTTGACTTAGTGTAAAGGTCCATTTATCATGGTACATTACATTGCATACTATAATTTAGAGTTAATGTTCATTCATCAATTTACATTACATTCTTTAACTTAGTTTAAACGTTCATTCATCAATGTACATTACATGTTTGGAATTAGTGTAAATGTTCATTCGTTAAAGTACGTTACGTAATTTAACTTAGTGTAAATGTCCATTTATCATGGTACATTACATGCTTTGATTTAATGTAAAGATCCATTCAGCAAGGTACATTACATACTTTGACTTGGTATAAAGGTCCATATATCAATGTACATTACATACTTAGATTTAGTGTAAAGGTTCTTTCAACAAAGTACATTACATAATTTTAATAAGCATAAAGGTCCATTCATTATAGTACGTTACATATTTTTACTAAGTACTTTTAATATGTATTAGTGTAATAGTTATTTCATCAATTTACATTACATACTTTAATTAGTGTAAATGTCCATTTATCACGGTACATTACATACTTTGAATTAGTGTAAAGGTCCATTTATCACGGTACATTACATTGCATATTATAATTTAAAGTTAATGTTCATTCATCAATTTACATTACATACTTTGACTTAGTTTAAACGTTTATTCATCAATGTGTACTTTGACTTGGTATAAAGGTCCATATATCAATGTACATTACATACTTTGATTTAGTGTAAAGGTTCTTTCATCAAGGTACATTACATACTTTTAATAAGTATAAAGGTCCATTCATTATGGTACGTTACATATTTTGACTAAGTACTTTTAATATGTATTAGTGTAATAGTTATTTCATCAATTTACATCACATACTTTAAATTAGTGTAAAGGTCCATTTAGCACGGTACATTACATGCTTTGAATTAGTGTAAAGGTCCACTTATCACGGTACATTACATTGCATACTATAATTTAAAGTTAATGTTCATTCATCAATTTACATTATATACTTTGACTTAGTTTAAACGTTCATTCATCAATCTACATTAAATGATTGGAATTAGTGTAAATGTTCATTCATCAAGGTATGTTACATGCTTGGAATTAGTGTAAATGTCCATTTATCATGGTACATTACATACTTTTAGTTAATGTAAAGATGTATTCAACAAGGTACATTACATACTTTGACTTGGTATAAAGGTCCATATATCAATGTACATTACATACTTTGATTTAGTGTAAAGGTTCTTTCATCAAGGTACATTACATACTTTTAAGAAGTATAAAGGTCCATTCATTATGGTACATTACATATTTTGACTAAGTACTTTTAATATGTATTAGTGTAATAGTTATTCCATCGATTTTTATTACATACCTTAAATTAGTGAAAAGATCCATTTATCACGGTACATTATATTGCATACTATAATTTAAAGTTAATGTTCATTCATCAATTTATATTACATACTTTGACTTAGTTTAAACGTTCATTCATCAATGTACATTACATGCTTGGAATTAGTGTAAATGTTCATTCATCAAAGTACGTTACGTACTTTAACTTAGTGTAAATGTCCATTTATCGTGGTACATTACATGCTTTGACTTAATGTAAAGATCCATTCAACAAGGTACATTACATACTTTGACTTGGTATAAAGGTCGATATATCAATGTACATTACAGACTTTGACTTAGTGTAAAGGTTCTTTCATCAAGGTACATTGCATACTTTTAATAAGTATAAAGGTCCATTCATTATGGTACTTTGCATATTTTGACTAAGCACTTTTAATAAGTATTAGTGTAATAGTTATTTCATCATTTACATTACATATTTTAAATTAGTGTAAAGGTCCATTTATCACGGTACATTACATACTTCAAATTAGTGTAAAGGTCCATTTATCACGGTACATTACATTGCATACTATAATTTAGAGTTAATGTTCATTCATCAATTTACATTTCATACTTTGACTTAGTTTAAACGTTCATTCATCAATGTACATTACATGCTTGGAATTAGTGTAAATGTTCATTCATTAAAGTACTTTACGTAATTTAACTTAGTCTAAATGTCCATTTATCATGGTACATTACATGCTTTGACTTAATGTAAAGATCCATTCAACAAGGTACATTACATACTTTGACTTGGTATAAAGGTCCATATATCAATGTACATTACATACTTTGATTTAGTGTAAAGGTTCTTTCAACAAAGTACATTACATACTTTTAATAAGTATAAAGGTCCATTTATTATAGTACGTTACATATTTTAATAAAGTACTTTTAATATGTATTAGTGTAATAGTTATTTCATCAATTTACATTACATACTTTAATTAGTGTAAAGGTCCATTTATCACGGTACATTACATACTTTGAATTAGTGTAAAGGTCCATTTATCACGGTACATTACATACTTTGAATTAGTGTAAAGGTCCATTTATCACGGTACATTACATTGGATAATGTAATTTTAAGTTAATGTTCATTCATCAATTTACATTACATACTTTGACTTAGTTTAAACGTTCATTCATCAATCTACATTACATGCTTGGAATTAGTATAAATGTTCATTCATCAAGGTATGTTACATGCTTGGAATTAGTGTAAATGTCCATTTATCATGGTACATTACATACTTTTAGTTAATGTAAAGATGTATTCAACAAGGTACATTACATACTTTGACTTGGTTTAAAGGTCCATACATCAATGTACATTACATACTTTGATTTAGTGTAAAGGTTCTTTCATCAAGGTACATTACATACTTTTAAGAAGTATAAAGGTCCATTCATTATGGTACATTACATATTTTGACTAAGTACTTTTAATATGTATTAGTGTAATAGTCATTCCATCGATTTTTATTACATACCTTAAATTAGTGTAAAGATCCATTAATCACGGTACATTATATTGCATACTATAATTTAAAGTTAATGTTCATTCATCAATTTATATTACATACTTTGACTTAGTTTAAACGTTCATTCATCAATGTATATTACATGCTTGGAATTAGTGTAAATGTTCATTCATCAAAGTACGTTACGTACTTTAACTTAGTGTAAATGTCCATTTATCATGGTACATTACATGCTTTGACTTAATGTAAAGATCCATTTATCGAGGTACATTACATACTTTGACTTGGTATAAAGGTCCATATATCAATGTACATTACATACTTTGATTTAGTGTAAAGGTTCTTTCAACAAAGTACATTACATAATTTTAATAAGTATAAAGGTCCATTCATTATAGTACGTTACATATTTTGACTAAGTACTTTTAATATGTATTAGTGTAATAGTTATTTCATCAATTTACATTACATAGTTTAATTAGTGTAAAGGTCCATTTATCACGGTACATTACATAATTCGAATTAGTGTAAAGGTCCATTTATCACGGTACATTACATTGCATACTATAATTTAGAGTTAATGTTCATTCATCAATTTACATTACATACTTTGACTTAGTTTAAACGTTCATTCATCGATGTACATTACATGCTTGGAATTAGTGTAAATGTTCATTCATTAAAGTACGTTACGTAATTTAACTTAGTGTAAATGTCCATTTATCATGATACATTACATACTTTGACTTAATGTAAAGATCCATTCAACAAGGTAACTTACATACTTTGACTTGGTATAAAGGTCGATATATCAATGTACATTACATACTTTGACTTAGTGTAAAGGTTCTTTCATCAAGGTACATTGCATACTTTTAATAAGTATAAAGGTCCATTCATTATGGTACTTTGCATATTTTCACTAAGCACGTTTAATATGTATTAGTGTAATAGTTATTTCATCAATTTACATTACATACTTTAAATTAGTGTAAAGGTCCATTTATCACGGTACATTACATACTTCAAATTAGTGTAAAGGTCCATTTATCACGGTACATTACATTGCATACTATAATTTAGAGTTAATGTTCATTCATCAATTTACATTTCATACTTTGACTTAGTTTAAACGTTCATTCATCAATGTACATTACATGCTCTGAATTAGTGTAAATGTTCATTCATTAAAGTACTTTACGTAATTTAACTTAGTCTAAATGTCCATTTATCATGGTACATTACATGCTTTGACATAATGTAAAGATCCATTCAACAAGGTACATTACATACTTTGACTTGGTATAAAGGTCCATATATCAATGTACATTACATACTTTGATTTAGTGTAAAGGTTCTTTCAACAAAGTACATTATATACTTTTAATAAGTATAAAGGTCCATTCATTATAGTACGTTACATATTTTGACTAAGTACTTTGAATATGTATTAGTGTAATAGTTATTTCATCAATTTACATTACATACTTTAATTAGTGTAAAGGTCCATTTATCACGGTACATTACATACTTTGAATTAGTGTAAAGGTCCATTTATCACGGTTCATTACATTGGATAATATAATTTAAAGTTAATGTTCATTCATCAATTTACATTACATACTTTGACTTAGTTTAAAGGTTTATTCATCAATGTGTACTTTGACTTGGTATAAAGGTACATATATCAATGTACATTTCATACTTTGACTTAGAGTAAAGGTTCTTTCATCAAGGTACATTACATACTTTTAATAAGTATAAAGGTCCATTCATTATGGTACATTACATATTTTGACTAAGTACTTTTAATATGTATTAGTGTAATAATTATTTGATCAATTTACATCACATACTTTAAATTAGTGTAAATGTCCATTTATCACGGTACATTACATGCTTTGAATTAGTGTAAAGGTCCATTTATCAAAGTACATTACATTGCATACTATAACTTAAAGTTAATGTTCTTTTGTCATATTATATTACATACTTTGACTTAGTTTAAACGTTCATTCATCAATGTACATTACATGCTTGGAATTAGTGTAAATGTTCATTCATCAAAGTATGTTACATGCTTGGAATTAGTGTAAATGTCCATTTATCATGGTACATTACATACTTTTAGTTAATGTAAAGATGCATTCAACTAGGTACATTACATACTTTGACTTGGTATAAAGGTCCATATATCAATGTACATTACATACTTTGATTTAGTGTAAAGGTTCTTTCATCAAGGTACATTACATACTTTTAAGAAGTATAAAGGTCCATTCATTATGGTACATTACATATTTTGACTAAGTACTTTTAATATGTATTAGTGTAATAGTTATTCCATCGATTTTTATTACATACCTTAAATTAGTGTAAAGATCCATTTATCACGGTACATTATATTGCATACTATAATTTAAAGTTAATGTTCATTCATCAATTTATATTACATACTTTGACTTAGTTTAAACGTTCATTCCTCAATGTACATTACATGCTTGGAATTAGTGTAAATGTTCATTCATTAAAGTACGTTACGTACTTTAACTTAGTGTAAATGTCCATTTATCATGGTACATTACATGCTTTGACTTAATGTAAAGATCCATTCATCGAGGTACATTACATACTTTGACTTGGTATAAAGGTCCATATATCAATGTACATTACATACTTTGATTTAGTGTAAAGGTTCTTTTAACAAAGTACATTACATAATTTTAATAAGTATAAAGGTCCATTCATTATAGTACATTACATATTTTGACTAAGTACTTTTAATATGTATTAGTGTAATAGTCATTTCATCAATTTACATTACATACTTTAATTAGTGTAAAGGTCCATTTATCACGGTACATTAAATACTTCGAATTAGTGTAAAGGTCCATTTATCACGGTACATTATATTGCATACTATAATTTAGAGTTAATGTTCATTCATCAATTTACATTACATACTTTGACTTAGTTTAAAAGTTCATTCATCGATGTACATTACATGCTTGGAATTAGTGTAAATGTCCATTCATTAAAGTACTTTACGTAATTTAACTTAGTCTAAATGTCCATTTATCATGGTACATTACATGCTTTGACTTAATGTAAAGATCCATTCAACAAGGTACATTACATACTTTGACTTGGTATAAAGGTCCATATATCAATGTACATTACATACTTTGATTTAGTGTCAAGGTTCTTTCAACAAAGTACATTACATACTTTTAATAAGTATAAAGGTCCATTCATTATAGTACGTTACATATTTTGACTAAGTACTTTTAATATGTATTAGTGTAATAATTATTTCATCAATTTACATCACATACTTTAAATTAGTGTAAAGGTCCATTTATCACGGTACATTACATGCTTTGAATTAGTGTAAAGGTCCATTTATCACGGTATATTACATTGGATAATATAATTTAAAGTTAATGTTCATTCATCAATTTACATTACATACTTTGACTTAGTTTAAACGTTCATTCATCAATCTACATTACATGCTTGGAATTAGTATAAATGTTCATTCATCAAGGTATGTTACATGCTTGGAATTAGTGTAAATGTCCATTTATCATGGTACATTACATACTTTTAGTTAATGTAAAGATGTATTCAACAAGGTACATTACATACTTTGACTTGGTTTAAAGGTCCATATATCAATGTACATTACATACTTTGATTTAGTGTAAAGGTTCTTTCATCAAGGTACATTACATACTTTTAAGAAGTATAAAGGTCCATTCATTATGGTACATTACATATTTTGACTAAGTACTTTTAATATGTATTAGTGTAATAGTCATTCCATCGATTTTTATTACATACCTTCAATTAGTGTAAAGATCCATTAATCACGGTACATTATATTGCATACTATAATTTAAAGTTAATGTTCATTCATCAATTTATATTACATACTTTGACTTAGTTTAAACGTTCATTCATCAATGTACATTACATGCTTGGAATTAGTGTAAATGTTCATTCATCAAAGTACGTTACGTACTTTAACTTAGTGTAAATGTCCATTTATCATGGTACATTACATGCTTTGACTTAATGTAAAGATCCATTTATCGAGGTACATTACATACTTTGACTTGGTATAAAGGTCCATATATCAATGTACATTACATACTTTGATTTAGTGTAAAGGTTCTTTCAACAAAGTACATTACATAATTTTAATAAGTATAAAGGTCCATTCATTATAGTACGTTACATATTTTGACTAAGTACTTTTAATATGTATTAGTGTAATAGTTATTTCATCAATTTACATTACATACTTTAATTAGTGTAAAGGTCCATTTATCACGGTACATTACATACTTCGAATTAGTGTAAAGGTCCATTTATCACGGTACATTACATTGCATACTATAATTTAGAGTTAATGTTCATTCATTAATTTACATTACATACTTTGACTTAGTTTAAACGTTCATTCATCGATGTACATTACATGCTTGGAATTAGTGTAAATGTTCATTCATTATAGTATGTTACGTAATTTAACTTAGTGTAAATGTCCATTTATCATGGTACATTACATACTTTGACTTAATGTAAAGATCCATTCAACAAGGTACATTACATACTTTGACTTGGTATAAAGGTCGATATATCAATGTACATTACATACTTTGACTTAGTGTAAAGGTTCTTTCATCAAGGTACATTGCATACTTTTAATAAGTATAAAGGTCCATTCATTATGGTACTTTGCATATTTTGACTAAGCACTTTTAATATGTATTAGTGTAATAGTTATTTCATCAATTTACATTACATACTTTAAATTAGTGTAAAGGTCCATTTATCACAGTACATTACATACTTTGACTTAGTGTAAAGGTCCATTTATCATGGTACATTACATTGCATACTATAATTTAGAGTTAATGTTCATTCATCAATTTACATTACATTCTTTAACTTAGTTTAAACGTTCATTCATCAATGTACATTACATGTTTGGAATTAGTGTAAATGTTCATTCGTTAAAGTACGTTACGTAATTTAACTTAGTGTAAATGTCCATTTATCATGGTACATTACATGCTTTGATTTAATGTAAAGATCCATTCAGCAAGGTACATTACATACTTTGACTTGGTATAAAGGTCCATATATCAATGTACATTACATACTTAGATTTAGTGTAAAGGTTCTTTCAACAAAGTACATTACATAATTTTAATAAGCATAAAGGTCCATTCATTATAGTACGTTACATATTTTTACTAAGTACTTTTAATATGTATTAGTGTAATAGTTATTTCATCAATTTACATTACATACTTTAATTAGTGTAAATGTCCATTTATCACGGTACATTACATACTTTGAATTAGTGTAAAGGTCCATTTATCACGGTACATTACATTGCATATTATAATTTAAAGTTAATGTTCATTCATCAATTTACATTACATACTTTGACTTAGTTTAAACGTTTATTCATCAATGTGTACTTTGACTTGGTATAAAGGTCCATATATCAATGTACATTACATACTTTGATTTAGTGTAAAGGTTCTTTCATCAAGGTACATTACATACTTTTAATAAGTATAAAGGTCCATTCATTATGGTACGTTACATATTTTGACTAAGTACTTTTAATATGTATTAGTGTAATAGTTATTTCATCAATTTACATCACATACTTTAAATTAGTGTAAAGGTCCATTTAGCACGGTACATTACATGCTTTGAATTAGTGTAAAGGTCCACTTATCACGGTACATTACATTGCATACTATAATTTAAAGTTAATGTTCATTCATCAATTTACATTATATACTTTGACTTAGTTTAAACGTTCATTCATCAATCTACATTAAATGATTGGAATTAGTGTAAATGTTCATTCATCAAGGTATGTTACATGCTTGGAATTAGTGTAAATGTCCATTTATCATGGTACATTACATACTTTTAGTTAATGTAAAGATGTATTCAACAAGGTACATTACATACTTTGACTTGGTATAAAGGTCCATATATCAATGTACATTACATACTTTGATTTAGTGTAAAGGTTCTTTCATCAAGGTACATTACATACTTTTAAGAAGTATAAAGGTCCATTCATTATGGTACATTACATATTTTGACTAAGTACTTTTAATATGTATTAGTGTAATAGTTATTCCATCGATTTTTATTACATACCTTAAATTAGTGTAAAGATCCATTTATCACGGTACATTATATTGCATACTATAATTTAAAGTTAATGTTCATTCATCAATTTATATTACATACTTTGACTTAGTTTAAACGTTCATTCATCAATGTACATTACATGCTTGGAATTAGTGTAAATGTTCATTCATCAAAGTACGTTACGTACTTTAACTTAGTGTAAATGTCCATTTATCGTGGTACATTACATGCTTTGACTTAATGTAAAGATCCATTCAACAAGGTACATTACATACTTTGACTTGGTATAAAGGTCGATATATCAATGTACATTACAGACTTTGACTTAGTGTAAAGGTTCTTTCATCAAGGTACATTGCATACTTTTAATAAGTATAAAGGTCCATTCATTATGGTACTTTGCATATTTTGACTAAGCACTTTTAATAAGTATTAGTGTAATAGTTATTTCATCATTTACATTACATATTTTAAATTAGTGTAAAGGTCCATTTATCACGGTACATTACATACTTCAAATTAGTGTAAAGGTCCATTTATCACGGTACATTACATTGCATACTATAATTTAGAGTTAATGTTCATTCATCAATTTACATTTCATACTTTGACTTAGTTTAAACGTTCATTCATCAATGTACATTACATGCTTGGAATTAGTGTAAATGTTCATTCATTAAAGTACTTTACGTAATTTAACTTAGTCTAAATGTCCATTTATCATGGTACATTACATGCTTTGACTTAATGTAAAGATCCATTCAACAAGGTACATTACATACTTTGACTTGGTATAAAGGTCCATATATCAATGTACATTACATACTTTGATTTAGTGTAAAGGTTCTTTCAACAAAGTACATTACATACTTTTAATAAGTATAAAGGTCCATTTATTATAGTACGTTACATATTTTAATAAAGTACTTTTAATATGTATTAGTGTAATAGTTATTTCATCAATTTACATTACATACTTTAATTAGTGTAAAGGTCCATTTATCACGGTACATTACATACTTTGAATTAGTGTAAAGGTCCATTTATCACGGTACATTACATACTTTGAATTAGTGTAAAGGTCCATTTATCACGGTACATTACATTGGATAATGTAATTTTAAGTTAATGTTCATTCATCAATTTACATTACATACTTTGACTTAGTTTAAACGTTCATTCATCAATCTACATTACATGCTTGGAATTAGTATAAATGTTCATTCATCAAGGTATGTTACATGCTTGGAATTAGTGTAAATGTCCATTTATCATGGTACATTACATACTTTTAGTTAATGTAAAGATGTATTCAACAAGGTACATTACATACTTTGACTTGGTTTAAAGGTCCATACATCAATGTACATTACATACTTTGATTTAGTGTAAAGGTTCTTTCATCAAGGTACATTACATACTTTTAAGAAGTATAAAGGTCCATTCATTATGGTACATTACATATTTTGACTAAGTACTTTTAATATGTATTAGTGTAATAGTCATTCCATCGATTTTTATTACATACCTTAAATTAGTGTAAAGATCCATTAATCACGGTACATTATATTGCATACTATAATTTAAAGTTAATGTTCATTCATCAATTTATATTACATACTTTGACTTAGTTTAAACGTTCATTCATCAATGTATATTACATGCTTGGAATTAGTGTAAATGTTCATTCATCAAAGTACGTTACGTACTTTAACTTAGTGTAAATGTCCATTTATCATGGTACATTACATGCTTTGACTTAATGTAAAGATCCATTTATCGAGGTACATTACATACTTTGACTTGGTATAAAGGTCCATATATCAATGTACATTACATACTTTGATTTAGTGTAAAGGTTCTTTCAACAAAGTACATTACATAATTTTAATAAGTATAAAGGTCCATTCATTATAGTACGTTACATATTTTGACTAAGTACTTTTAATATGTATTAGTGTAATAGTTATTTCATCAATTTACATTACATAGTTTAATTAGTGTAAAGGTCCATTTATCACGGTACATTACATAATTCGAATTAGTGTAAAGGTCCATTTATCACGGTACATTACATTGCATACTATAATTTAGAGTTAATGTTCATTCATGAATTTACATTACATACTTTGACTTAGTTTAAACGTTCATTCATCGATGTACATTACATGCTTGGAATTAGTGTAAATGTTCATTCATTAAAGTACGTTACGTAATTTAACTTAGTGTAAATGTCCATTTATCATGATACATTACATACTTTGACTTAATGTAAAGATCCATTCAACAAGGTAACTTACATACTTTGACTTGGTATAAAGGTCGATATATCAATGTACATTACATACTTTGACTTAGTGTAAAGGTTCTTTCATCAAGGTACATTGCATACTTTTAATAAGTATAAAGGTCCATTCATTATGGTACTTTGCATATTTTCACTAAGCACGTTTAATATGTATTAGTGTAATAGTTATTTCATCAATTTACATTACATACTTTAAATTAGTGTAAAGGTCCATTTATCACGGTACATTACATACTTCAAATTAGTGTAAAGGTCCATTTATCACGGTACATTACATTGCATACTATAATTTAGAGTTAATGTTCATTCATCAATTTACATTTCATACTTTGACTTAGTTTAAACGTTCATTCATCAATGTACATTACATGCTCTGAATTAGTGTAAATGTTCATTCATTAAAGTACTTTACGTAATTTAACTTAGTCTAAATGTCCATTTATCATGGTACATTACATGCTTTGACATAATGTAAAGATCCATTCAACAAGGTACATTACATACTTTGACTTGGTATAAAGGTCCATATATCAATGTACATTACATACTTTGATTTAGTGTAAAGGTTCTTTCAACAAAGTACATTATATACTTTTAATAAGTATAAAGGTCCATTCATTATAGTACGTTACATATTTTGACTAAGTACTTTGAATATGTATTAGTGTAATAGTTATTTCATCAATTTACATTACATACTTTAATTAGTGTAAAGGTCCATTTATCACGGTACATTACATACTTTGAATTAGTGTAAAGGTCCATTTATCACGGTTCATTACATTGGATAATATAATTTAAAGTTAATGTTCATTCATCAATTTACATTACATACTTTGACTTAGTTTAAAGGTTTATTCATCAATGTGTACTTTGACTTGGTATAAAGGTACATATATCAATGTACATTTCATACTTTGACTTAGAGTAAAGGTTCTTTCATCAAGGTACATTACATACTTTTAATAAGTATAAAGGTCCATTCATTATGGTACATTACATATTTTGACTAAGTACTTTTAATATGTATTAGTGTAATAATTATTTGATCAATTTACATCACATACTTTAAATTAGTGTAAATGTCCATTTATCACGGTACATTACATGCTTTGAATTAGTGTAAAGGTCCATTTATCAAAGTACATTACATTGCATACTATAACTTAAAGTTAATGTTCTTTTGTCATATTATATTACATACTTTGACTTAGTTTAAACGTTCATTCATCAATGTACATTACATGCTTGGAATTAGTGTAAATGTTCATTCATCAAAGTATGTTACATGCTTGGAATTAGTGTAAATGTCCATTTATCATGGTACATTACATACTTTTAGTTAATGTAAAGATGCATTCAACTAGGTACATTACATACTTTGACTTGGTATAAAGGTCCATATATCAATGTACATTACATACTTTGATTTAGTGTAAAGGTTCTTTCATCAAGGTACATTACATACTTTTAAGAAGTATAAAGGTCCATTCATTATGGTACATTACATATTTTGACTAAGTACTTTTAATATGTATTAGTGTAATAGTTATTCCATCGATTTTTATTACATACCTTAAATTAGTGTAAAGATCCATTTATCACGGTACATTATATTGCATACTATAATTTAAAGTTAATGTTCATTCATCAATTTATATTACATACTTTGACTTAGTTTAAACGTTCATTCCTCAATGTACATTACATGCTTGGAATTAGTGTAAATGTTCATTCATTAAAGTACGTTACGTACTTTAACTTAGTGTAAATGTCCATTTATCATGGTACATTACATGCTTTGACTTAATGTAAAGATCCATTCATCGAGGTACATTACATACTTTGACTTGGTATAAAGGTCCATATATCAATGTACATTACATACTTTGATTTAGTGTAAAGGTTCTTTTAACAAAGTACATTACATAATTTTAATAAGTATAAAGGTCCATTCATTATAGTACATTACATATTTTGACTAAGTACTTTTAATATGTATTAGTGTAATAGTCATTTCATCAATTTACATTACATACTTTAATTAGTGTAAAGGTCCATTTATCACGGTACATTAAATACTTCGAATTAGTGTAAAGGTCCATTTATCACGGTACATTATATTGCATACTATAATTTAGAGTTAATGTTCATTCATCAATTTACATTACATACTTTGACTTAGTTTAAAAGTTCATTCATCGATGTACATTACATGCTTGGAATTAGTGTAAATGTTCATTCATTAAAGTACGTTACGTAATTTAACTTAGTGTAAATGTCCATTTATCATGGTACATTACATGCTTTGACTTAATGTAAAGATCCATTCAACTAGGTACATTACATACTTTGACTTGGTATAAAGGTCCATATATCAATGTACATTACATACTTTGATTTAGTGTCAAGGTTCTTTCAACAAAGTACATTACATACTTTTAATAAGTATAAAGGTCCATTCATTATAGTACGTTACATATTTTGACTAAGTACTTTTAATATGTATTAGTGTAATAATTATTTCATCAATTTACATCACATACTTTAAATTAGTGTAAAGGTCCATTTATCACGGTACATTACATGCTTTGAATTAGTGTAAAGGTCCATTTATCACGGTACATTACATTGCATACTATAATTTAAAGTTAATGTTCATTCGTCAATTTACATTACATACTTTGACTTAGTTTAAACGTTCATTCATCAATGTACATTACATGCTTGGAATTAGTGTAAATGTTCATTCATCAAAGTATGTTACATGCATGGAATTAGTGTAAATGTCCATTTATCATGGTACATTACATACTTTTAGTTAATGTAAAGATGCATTCAACAAGGTTCATTACATACTTTGACTTGGTATAAAGGTCCATATATCAATGTACATTACATACTTTGATTTAGTGTAAAGGTTCTTTCATCAAGGTACATTACATACTTTTAAGAAGTATAAAGGTCCATTCATTATGGTACATTACATATTTTGACTAAGTACTTTTAATATGTATTAGTGTAATAGTTATTCCATCAATTTATATTACATACCTTAAATTAGTGTAAAGGTCCATTTATCACGGTACATTACATTGCATACTATAATTTAGAGTTAATGTTCATTCATCAATTTACATTTCATACTTTGACTTAGTTTAAACGTTCATTCATCAATGTACATTACATGCTTGGAATTAGTGTAAATGTTCATTCATCAAAGTACGTTACGTACTTTAACTTAGTGTAAATGTCCATTTATTATGGTACATTACATGCTTTGACTTAATGTAAAGATCCATTCAACAAGGTACATTACATACTTTGACTTGGTATAAAGGTCCATATATCAATGTATATTACATACTTTGATTTAGTGTAAAGGTTCTTTCAACAAAGTACATTACATAATTTTAATAAGTATAAAGGTCCATTCATTATAGTACGTTACATATTTTGACTAAGTACTTTTAATATGTATTAGTGTAATAGTTATTTCATCAATTTACATTACATACTTTAATTAGTGTAAAGGTCCATTTATCACGGTACATTACATACTTTGAATTGTGTAAAGGTCCATTTATCACGGTACATTACATTGCATACTATAATTTAGAGTTAATGTTCATTCATCAATTTACATTACATACTTTGACTTAGTTTAAACGTTCATTCATCGATGTACATTACATGCTTGGAATTAGTGTAAATGTTCATTCATTAAAGTACGTTACGTAATTTAACTTAGTGTAAATGTCCATTTATCATGGTACATTACATACTTTGACTTAATGTAAAAATCCATTCAACAAGGTACATTACATACTTTGACTGTGTATAAAGGTCGATATATCAATGTACATTACATACTTTGACTTAGTGTAAAGGTTCTTTCATCAAGGTACATTGCATACTTTTAATAAGTATAAGGTTCCATTCATTATGGTACTTTGCATATTTTGACTAAGCACTTTTAATATGTATTAGTGTAATAGTTATTTCATCAATTTACATTACATACTTTAAATTAGTGTAAAGGTCCATTTATCACGGTACATTACATACTTTGAATTAGTGTAAAGGTCCATTTATCACGGTACATTACATTGCATACTATAATTTAGAGTTAATGTTCATTCATCAATTTACATTTCATACTTTGACTTAGTTTAAACGTTCATTCATCGATGTACATTACATGCTTGGAATTAATGTAAATGTTCATTCATTAAAGTACGTTACGTAATTTAACTTAGTGTAAATGTCCATTTATCATGGTACATTACATACTTTGACTTAATGTAAAGATCCATTCAACAAGGTACATTACATACTTTGACTTGGTATAAAGGTCCATATATCAATGTACATTACATACTTTGACTTAGTGTAAAGGTTCTTTCATCAAGGTACATTGCATACTTTTAATAAGTATAAAGGTCCATTCATTATAGTACGTTACATATTTTGACTAAGTACTTTTAATATGTATTAGTGTAATAGTTATTTCATCAATTTACATTACATACCTTAATTAGTGTAAAGGTCCATTTATCACGGTACATTACATACATTGAATTAGTGTAAAGGTCCATTTATCACGGTACATTACATACATTGAATTAGTGTAAAGGTCCATTTATCACGGTACATTACATTGGATAATATAATTTAAAGTTAATGTTCATTCATCAATTTACATTACATACTTTGACTTAGTTTAAACGTTTATTCATCAATGTGTAATTTGACTTGGTATAAAGGTACATATATCAATGTACATTACATACTTTGACTTAGTGTAAAGGTTCTTTCATCAAGGTACATTACATACTTTTAATAAGTGAAAAGGTCCATTCATAATGGTACATTACATATTTTGACTAAGTACTTTTAATATGTATTAGTGTAATAATTATTTCATCAATTTACATCACATACTTTAAATTAGTGTAAAGGTCCATTTATCACGGTACATTACATGCTTTGAATTAGTGTAAAGGTCCATTTATCACGGTACATTACATTGCATACTATAATTTAAAGTTAATGTTCATTCGTCAATTTACATTACATACTTTGACTTAGTTTAAACGTTCATTCATCAATGTACATTACATGCTTGGAATTAGTGTAAATGTTCATTCATCAAAGTATGTTACATGCATGGAATTAGTGTAAATGTCCATTTATCATGGTACATTACATACTTTTAGTTAATGTAAAGATGCATTCAACAAGGTTCATTACATACTTTGACTTGGTATAAAGGTCCATATATCAATGTACATTACATACTTTGATTTAGTGTAAAGGTTCTTTCATCAAGGTACATTACATACTTTTAAGAAGTATAAAGGTCCATTCATTATGGTACATTACATATTTTGACTAAGTACTTTTAATATGTATTAGTGTAATAGTTATTCCATCAATTTATATTACATACCTTAAATTAGTGTAAAGGTCCATTTATCACGGTACATTACATTGCATACTATAATTTAGAGTTAATGTTCATTCATCAATTTACATTTCATACTTTGACTTAGTTTAAACGTTCATTCATCAATGTACATTACATGCTTGGAATTAGTGTAAATGTTCATTCATCAAAGTACGTTACGTACTTTAACTTAGTGTAAATGTCCATTTATCATGGTACATTACATGCTTTGACTTAATGTAAAGATCCATTCAACAAGGTACATTACATACTTTGACTTGGTATAAAGGTCCATATATCAATGTATATTACATACTTTGATTTAGTGTAAATGTTCTTTCAACAAAGTACATTACATAATTTTAATAAGTATAAAGGTCCATTCATTATAGTACGTTACATATTTTGACTAAGTACTTTTAATATGTATTAGTGTAATAGTTATTTCATCAATTTACATTACATACTTTAATTAGTGTAAAGGTCCATTTATCACGGTACATTACATACTTCGAATTGTGTAAAGGTCCATTTATCACGGTACATTACATTGCATACTATAATTTAGAGTTAATGTTCATTCATCAATTTACATTACATACTTTGACTTAGTTTAAACGTTCATTCATCGATGTACATTACATGCTTGGAATTAGTGTAAATGTTCATTCATTAAAGTACGTTACGTAATTTAACTTAGTGTAAATGTCCATTTATCATGGTACATTACATACTTTGACTTAATGTAAAAATCCATTCAACAAGGTACATTACATACTTTGACTGTGTATAAAGGTCGATATATCAATGTACATTACATACTTTGACTTAGTGTAAAGGTTCTTTCATCAAGGTACATTGCATACTTTTAATAAGTATAAGGTTCCATTCATTATGGTACTTTGCATATTTTGACTAAGCACTTTTAATATGTATTAGTGTAATAGTTATTTCATCAATTTACATTACATACTTTAAATTAGTGTAAAGGTCCATTTATCACGGTACATTACATACTTCGAATTAGTGTAAAGGTCCATTTATCACGGTACATTACATTGCATACTATAATTTAGAGTTAATGTTCATTCATCAATTTACATTTCATACTTTGACTTAGTTTAAACGTTCATTCATCGATGTACATTACATGCTTGGAATTAATGTAAATGTTCATTCATTAAAGTACGTTACGTAATTTAACTTAGTGTAAATGTCCATTTATCATGGTACATTACATACTTTGACTTAATGTAAAGATCCATTCAACAAGGTACATTACATACTTTGACTTGGTATAAAGGTCCATATATCAATGTACATTACATACTTTGACTTAGTGTAAAGGTTCTTTCATCAAGGTACATTGCATACTTTTAATAAGTATAAAGGTCCATTCATTATAGTACGTTACATATTTTGACTAAGTACTTTTAATATGTATTAGTGTAATAGTTATTTCATCAATTTACATTACATACCTTAATTAGTGTAAAGGTCCATTTATCACGGTACATTACATACATTGAATTAGTGTAAAGGTCCATTTATCACGGTACATTACATACATTGAATTAGTGTAAAGGTCCATTTATCACGGTACATTACATTGGATAATATAATTTAAAGTTAATGTTCATTCATCAATTTACATTACATACTTTGACTTAGTTTAAACGTTTATTCATCAATGTGTAATTTGACTTGGTATAAAGGTACATATATCAATGTACATTACATACTTTGACTTAGTGTAAAGGTTCTTTCATCAAGGTACATTACATACTTTTAATAAGTGAAAAGGTCCATTCATAATGGTACATTACATATTTTGACTAAGTACTTTTAATATGTATTAGTGTAATAATTATTTCATCAATTTACATCACATACTTTAAATTAGTGTAAAGGTCCATTTATCACGGTACATTACATTCTTTGAATTAGTGTAAAGGTCCATTTATCACGGTACATTACATTGCATACTATAATTTAAAGTTAATGTTCATTCGTCAATTTACATTACATACTTTGACTTAGTTTAAACGTTCATTCATCAATGTACATTACATGCTTGGAATTAGTGTAAATGTTCATTCATCAAAGTATGTTACATGCATGGAATTAGTGTAAATGTCCATTTATCATGGTACATTACATACTTTTAGTTAATGTAAAGATGCATTCAACAAGGTTCATTACATACTTTGACTTGGTATAAAGGTCCATATATCAATGTACATTACATACTTTGATTTAGTGTAAAGGTTCTTTCATCAAGGTACATTACATACTTTTAAGAAGTATAAAGGTCCATTCATTATGGTACATTACATATTTTGACTAAGTACTTTTAATATGTATTAGTGTAATAGTTATTCCATCAATTTATATTACATACCTTAAATTAGTGTAAAGGTCCATTTATCACGGTACATTACATTGCATACTATAATTTAGAGTTAATGTTCATTCATCAATTTACATTTCATACTTTGACTTAGTTTAAACGTTCATTCATCAATGTACATTACATGCTTGGAATTAGTGTAAATGTTCATTCATCAAAGTACGTTACGTACTTTAACTTAGTGTAAATGTCCATTTATCATGGTACATTACATGCTTTGACTTAATGTAAAGATCCATTCAACAAGGTACATTACATACTTTGACTTGGTATAAAGGTCCATATATCAATGTATATTACATACTTTGATTTAGTGTAAAGGTTCTTTCAACAAAGTACATTACATAATTTTAATAAGTATAAAGGTCCATTCATTATAGTACGTTACATATTTTGACTAAGTACTTTTAATATGTATTAGTGTAATAGTTATTTCATCAATTTACATTACATACTTTAATTAGTGTAAAGGTCCATTTATCACGGTACATTACATACTTCGAATTGTGTAAAGGTCCATTTATCACGGTACATTACATTGCATACTATAATTTAGAGTTAATGTTCATTCATCAATTTACATTACATACTTTGACTTAGTTTAAACGTTCATTCATCGATGTACATTACATGCTTGGAATTAGTGTAAATGTTCATTCATTAAAGTACGTTACGTAATTTAACTTAGTGTAAATGTCCATTTATCATGGTACATTACATACTTTGACTTAATGTAAAAATCCATTCAACAAGGTACATTACATACTTTGACTGTGTATAAAGGTCGATATATCAATGTACATTACATACTTTGACTTAGTGTAAAGGTTCTTTCATCAAGGTACATTGCATACTTTTAATAAGTATAAAGGTCCATTCATTATGGTACTTTGCATATTTTGACTAAGCACTTTTAATATGTATTAGTGTAATAGTTATTTCATCAATTTACATTACATACTTTAAATTAGTGTAAAGGTCCATTTATCACGGTACATTACATACTTCGAATTAGTGTAAAGGTCCATTTATCACGGTACATTACATTGCATACTATAATTTAGAGTTAATGTTCATTCATCAATTTACATTTCATACTTTGACTTAGTTTAAACGTTCATTCATCAATGTACATTACATGCTTGGAATTAGTGTAAATGTTCATTCATTAAAGTACTTTACGTAATTTAACTTAGTCTAAATGTCCATTTATCATGGTACATTACATGCTTTGACTTAATGTAAAGATCCATTCAACAAGGTACATTACATACTTTGACTTGGTATAAAGGTCCATATATCAATGTACATTACATACTTTGATTTAGTGTAAAGGTTCTTTCAACAAAGTACATTACATACTTTTAATAAGTATAAAGGTCCATTTATTATAGTACGTTACATATTTTAATAAAGTACTTTTAATATGTATTAGTGTAATAGTTATTTCATCAATTTACATTACATACTTTAATTAGTGTAAAGGTCCATTTATCACGGTACATTACATACTTTGAATTAGTGTAAAGGTCCATTTATCACGGTACATTACATACTTTGAATTAGTGTAAAGGTCCATTTATCACGGTACATTACATTGGATAATATAATTTTAAGTTAATGTTCATTCATCAATTTACATTACATACTTTGACTTAGTTTAAACGTTCATTCATCAATCTACATTACATGCTTGGAATTAGTATAAATGTTCATTCATCAAGGTATGTTACATGCTTGGAATTAGTGTAAATGTCCATTTATCATGGTACATTACATACTTTTAGTTAATGTAAAGATGTATTCAACAAGGTACATTACATACTTTGACTTGGTTTAAAGGTCCATACATCAATGTACATTACATACTTTGATTTAGTGTAAAGGTTCTTTCATCAAGGTACATTACATACTTTTAAGAAGTATAAAGGTCCATTCATTATGGTACATTACATATTTTGACTAAGTACTTTTAATATGTATTAGTGTAATAGTCATTCCATCGATTTTTATTACATACCTTAAATTAGTGTAAAGATCCATTAATCACGGTACATTATATTGCATACTATAATTTAAAGTTAATGTTCATTCATCAATTTATATTACATACTTTGACTTAGTTTAAACGTTCATTCATCAATGTATATTACATGCTTGGAATTAGTGTAAATGTTCATTCATCAAAGTACGTTACGTACTTTAACTTAGTGTAAATGTCCATTTATCATGGTACATTACATGCTTTGACTTAATGTAAAGATCCATTTATCGAGGTACATTACATACTTTGACTTGGTATAAAGGTCCATATATCAATGTACATTACATACTTTGATTTAGTGTAAAGGTTCTTTCAACAAAGTACATTACATAATTTTAATAAGTATAAAGGTCCATTCATTATAGTACGTTACATATTTTGACTAAGTACTTTTAATATGTATTAGTGTAATAGTTATTTCATCAATTTACATTACATAGTTTAATTAGTGTAAAGGTCCATTTATCACGGTACATTACATAATTCGAATTAGTGTAAAGGTCCATTTATCACGGTACATTACATTGCATACTATAATTTAGAGTTAATGTTCATTCATCAATTTACATTACATACTTTGACTTAGTTTAAACGTTCATTCATCGATGTACATTAAATGCTTGGAATTAGTGTAAATGTTCATTCATCAAAGTACGTTACGTAATTTAACTTAGTGTAAATGTCCATTTATCATGATACATTACATACTTTGACTTAATGTAAAGATCCATTCAACAAGGTAACTTACATACTTTGACTTGGTATAAAGGTCGATATATCAATGTACATTACATACTTTGACTTAGTGTAAAGGTTCTTTCATCAAGGTACATTGCATACTTTTAATAAGTATAAAGGTCCATTCATTATGGTACTTTGCATATTTTCACTAAGCACGTTTAATATGTATTAGTGTAATAGTTATTTCATCAATTTACATTACATACTTTAAATTAGTGTAAAGGTCCATTTATCACGGTACATTACATACTTCAAATTAGTGTAAAGGTCCATTTATCACGGTACATTACATTGCATACTATAATTTAGAGTTAATGTTCATTCATCAATTTACATTTCATACTTTGACTTAGTTTAAACGTTCATTCATCAATGTACATTACATGCTCTGAATTAGTGTAAATGTTCATTCATTAAAGTACTTTACGTAATTTAACTTAGTCTAAATGTCCATTTATCATGGTACATTACATGCTTTGACATAATGTAAAGATCCATTCAACAAGGTACATTACATACTTTGACTTGGTATAAAGGTCCATATATCAATGTACATTACATACTTTGATTTAGTGTAAAGGTTCTTTCAACAAAGTACATTATATACTTTTAATAAGTATAAAGGTCCATTCATTATAGTACGTTACATATTTTGACTAAGTACTTTGAATATGTATTAGTGTAATAGTTATTTCATCAATTTACATTACATACTTTAATTAGTGTAAAGGTCCATTTATCACGGTACATTACATACTTTGAATTAGTGTAAAGGTCCATTTATCACGGTTCATTACATTGGATAATATAATTTAAAGTTAATGTTCATTCATCAATTTACATTACATACTTTGACTTAGTTTAAAGGTTTATTCATCAATGTGTACTTTGACTTGGTATAAAGGTACATATATCAATGTACATTTCATACTTTGACTTAGAGTAAAGGTTCTTTCATCAAGGTACATTACATACTTTTAATAAGTATAAAGGTCCATTCATTATGGTACATTACATATTTTGACTAAGTACTTTTAATATGTATTAGTGTAATAATTATTTGATCAATTTACATCATATACTTTAAATTAGTGTAAATGTCCATTTATCACGGTACATTACATGCTTTGAATTAGTGTAAAGGTCCATTTATCAAAGTACATTACATTGCATACTATAACTTAAAGTTAATGTTCTTTTGTCATATTATATTACATACTTTGACTTAGTTTAAACGTTCATTCATCAATGTACATTACATGCTTGGAATTAGTGTAAATGTTCATTCATCAAAGTATGTTACATGCTTGGAATTAGTGTAAATGTCCATTTATCATGGTACATTACATACTTTTAGTTAATGTAAAGATGCATTCAACTAGGTACATTACATACTTTGACTTGGTATAAAGGTCCATATATCAATGTACATTACATACTTTGATTTATTGTAAAGGTTCTTTCATCAAGGTACATTACATACTTTTAAGAAGTATAAAGGTCCATTCATTATGGTACATTACATATTTTGACTAAGTACTTTTAATATGTATTAGTGTAATAGTTATTCCATCAATTTTTATTACATACCTTAAATTAGTGTAAAGATCCATTTATCACGGTACATTATATTGCATACTATAATTTAAAGTTAATGTTCATTCATCAATTTATATTACATACTTTGACTTAGTTTAAACGTTCATTCCTCAATGTACATTACATGCTTGGAATTAGTGTAAATGTTCATTCATTAAAGTACGTTACGTACTTTAACTTAGTGTAAATGTCCATTTATCATGGTACATTACATGCTTTGACTTAATGTAAAGATCCATTCATCGAGGTACATTACATACTTTGACTTGGTATAAAGGTCCATATATCAATGTACATTACATACTTTGATTTAGTGTAAAGGTGCTTTTAACAAAGTACATTACATAATTTTAATAAGTATAAAGGTCCATTCATTATAGTACATTACATATTTTGACTAAGTACTTTTAATATGTATTAGTGTAATAGTCATTTCATCAATTTACATTACATACTTTAATTAGTGTAAAGGTCCATTTATCACGGTACATTACATACTTCGAATTAGTGTAAAGGTCCATTTATCACGGTAAATTATATTGCATACTATAATTTAGAGTTAATGTTCATTCATCAATTTACATTACATACTTTGACTTAGTTTAAAAGTTCATTCATCGATGTACATTACATGCTTGGAATTAGTGTAAATGTTCATTCATTAAAGTACGTTACGTAATTTAACTTAGTGTAAATGTCCATTTATCATGGTACATTACATGCTTTGACTTAATGTAAAGATCCATTCAACTAGGTACATTACATACTTTGACTTGGTATAAAGGTCCATATATCAATGTACATTACATACTTTGATTTAGTGTAAAGGTTCTTTCAACAAAGTACATTACATAATTTTAATAAGTATAAAGGTCCATTCATTATAGTACGTTACATATTTTGACTAAGTACTTTTAATATGTATTAGTGTAATAGTTATTTCATCAATTTACATTACATACCTTAATTAGTGTAAAGGTCCATTTATCACGGTACATTACATACATTGAATTAGTGTAAAGGTCCATTTATCACGGTACATTACATTGGATAATATAATTTAAAGTTAATGTTCATTCATCAATTTACATTACATACTTTGACTTAGTTTAAACAATTATTCATCAATGTGTACTTTGACTTGGTATAAAGGTACATATATCAATGTACATTACATAATTTGACTTAGTGAAAAGCTTCTTTCATCATGGTACATTACATACTTTTAATAAGTATAAAGGTCCATTCATAATGGTACATTACATATTTTGACTAAGTACTTTTAATATGTATTAGTGTAATAGTTATTTCATTAATTTACATCACATACTTTAAATTAGTGTAAAGGTCCATTTATCACGGTACATTACATGCTTTGAATTAGTGTAAAGGTCCATTTATCACGGTACATTACATTGCATACTATAATTTAAAGTTAATGTTCATTCGTCAATTTACATTACATACTTTGACTTAGTTTAAACGTTCATTCATCAATGTACATTACATGCTTGGAATTAGTGTAAATGTTCATTCATCAAAGTATGTTACATGCATGGAATTAGTGTAAATGTCCATTTATCATGGTACATTACATATTTTTAGTTAATGTAAAGATGCATTCAACAAGGTACATTACATACTTTGACTTGGTATAAAGGTCCATATATCAATGTACATTACATACTTTGATTTAGTGTAAAGGTTCTTTCATCAAGGTACATTACATACTTTTAAGAAGTATAAAGGTCCATTCATTATGGTACATTACATATTTTGACTAAGTACTTTTAATATGTATTAGTGTAATAGTTATTCCATCAATTTATATTACATACCTTAAATTAGTGTAAAGGTCCATTTATCACGGTACATTATATTGCATACTATAATTTAAAGTTAATGTTCATTCATCAATTTATATTACATACTTTGACTTAGTTTAAACGTTCATTCATCAATGTACATTACATGCTTGGAATTAGTGTAAATGTTCATTCATCAAAGTACGTTACGTACTTTAACTTAGTGTAAATGTCCATTTATCATGGTACATTACATGCTTTGACTTAACGTAAAGATCCATTCAACAAGGTACATTACATACTTTGACTTGGTATAAAGGTCCATATATCAATGTATATTACATACTTTGATTTAGTGTAAAGGTTCTTTCAACAAAGTACATTACATAATTTTAATAAGTATAAAGGTACATTCATTATAGTACGTTACATATTTTGACTAAGTACTTTTAATATGTATTAGTGTAATAGTTATTTCATCAATTTACATTACATACTTTAATTAGTGTAAAGGTCCATTTATCACGGTACATTACATACTTCGAATTGTGTAAAGGTCCATTTATCACGGTACATTACATTGCATACTATAATTTAGAGTTAATGTTCATGCATAAATTTATATTACATACTTTGACTTAGTTTAAACGTTCATTCATCGATGTACATTACATGCTTGGAATTAGTGTAAATGTTCATTCATTAAAGTACGTTACGTAATTTAACTTAGTGTAAATGTCCATTTATCATGGTACATTACATACTTTGACTTAATGTAAAAATCCATTCAACAAGGTACATTACATACTTTGACTTGGTATAAAGGTCGATATATCAATGTACATTACATACTTTGACTTAGTGTAAAGGTTCTTTCATCAAGGTACATTGCATACTTTTAATAAGTATAAAGGTCCATTCATTATGGTACTTTGCATATTTTGACTAAGCACTTTTAATATGTATTAGTGTAATAGTTATTTCATCAATTTACATTACATACTTTAAATTAGTGTAAAGGTCCATTTATCACGGTACATTACATACTTCGAATTAGTGTAAAGGTCCATTTATCACGGTACATTACATTGCATACTATAATTTAGAGTTAATGTTCATTCATCAATTTACATTTCATACTTTGACTTAGTTTAAACGTTCATTCATCAATGTACATTACATGCTTGGAATTAGTGTAAATGTTCATTCATTAAAGTACGTTACGTAATTTAACTTAGTGTAAATGTCCATTTATCATGGTACATTAAATGCTTTGACTTAATGTAAAGATCTATTCAACAAGGTTCATTACATACTTTGACTTGGTGTAAAGGTCCATATATCAATGTACATTACATACTTTGATTTAGTGTCAAGGTTCTTTCAACAAAGTACATTACATACTTTTAATAAGTATAAAGGTCCATTCATTATAGTACGTTACATATTTTGACTAAGTACTTTTAATATGTATTAGTGTAATAGTTATTTCATCAATTTACATTACATACCTTAATTAGTGTAAAGGTCCATTTATCACGGTACATTACATACATTGAATTAGTGTAAAGGTCCATTTATCACGGTACATTACATTGGATAATATAATTTAAAGTTAATGTTCATTCATCAATTTACATTACATACTTTGACTTAGTTTAAACGTTTATTCATCAATGTGTAATTTGACTTGGTATAAAGGTACATATATCAATGTACATTACATACTTTGACTTAGTGTAAAGGTTCTTTCATCAAGGTACATTACATACTTTTAATAAGTGAAAAGGTCCATTCATAATGGTACATTACATATTTTGACTAAGTACTTTTAATATGTATTAGTGTAATAATTATTTCATCAATTTACATCACATACTTTAAATTAGTGTAAAGGTCCATTTATCACGGTACATTACATGCTTTGAATTAGTGTAAAGGTCCATTTATCACGGTACATTACATTGCATACTATAATTTAAAGTTAATGTTCATTCGTCAATTTACTTTACATACTTTGACTTAGTTTAAACGTTCATTCATCAATGTACATTACATGCTTGGAATTAGTGTAAATGTTCATTCATCAAAGTATGTTACATGCATGGAATTAG
Organism: Vicia faba; assembly: GCA_948472305.1. Taxonomy (NCBI): domain Eukaryota; kingdom Viridiplantae; phylum Streptophyta; class Magnoliopsida; order Fabales; family Fabaceae; genus Vicia; species Vicia faba. Next base: position 1,536,878,914 of record OX451735.1, on the reverse strand, counting down.
TGTAAATGTCCATTTATCATGGTACATTACATACTTTTAGTTAATGTAAAGATGCATTCAACAAGGTTCATTACATACTTTGACTTGGTATAAAGGTCCATATATCAATGTACATTACATACTTTGATTTAGTGTAAAGGTTCTTTCATCAAGGTACATTACATACTTTTAAGAAGTATAAAGGTCCATTCATTATGGTACATTACATATTTTGACTAAGTACTTTTAATATGTATTAGTGTAATAGTTATTCCATCAATTTATATTACATACCTTAAATTAGTGTAAAGGTCCATTTATCACGGTACATTACATTGCATACTATAATTTAGAGTTAATGTTCATTCATCAATTTACATTTCATACTTTGACTTAGTTTAAACGTTCATTCATCAATGTACATTACATGCTTGGAATTAGTGTAAATGTTCATTCATCAAAGTACGTTACGTACTTTAACTTAGTGTAAATGTCCATTTATCATGGTACATTACATGCTTTGAGTTAATGTAAAGATCCATTCAACAAGGTACATTACATACTTTGACTTGGTATAAAGGTCCATATATCAATGTATATTACATACTTTGATTTAGTGTAAAGGTTCTTTCAACAAAGTACATTACATAATTTTAATATGTATAAAGGTCCATTCATTATAGTACGTTACATATTTTGACTAAGTACTTTTAATATGTATTAGTGTAATAGTTATTTCATCAATTTACATTACATACTTTAATTAGTGTAAAGGTCCATTTATCACGGTACATTACATACTTCGAATTGTGTAAAGGTCCATTTATCACGGTACATTACATTGCATACTATAATTTAGAGTTAATGTTCATTCATCAATTTACATTACATACTTTGACTTAGTTTAAACGTTCATTCATCGATGTACATTACATGCTTGGAATTAGTGTAAATGTTCATTCATTAAAGTACGTTACGTAATTTAACTTAGTGTAAATGTCCATTTATCATGGTACATTACATACTTTGACTTAATGTAAAAATCCATTCAACAAGGTACATTACATACTTTTACTGTGTATAAAGGTCGATATATCAATGTACATTACATACTTTGACTTAGTGTAAAGGTTCTTTCATCAAGGTACATTGCATACTTTTAATAAGTATAAAGGTCCATTCATTATGGTACTTTGCATATTTTGACTAAGCACTTTTAATATGTATTAGTGTAATAGTTATTTCATCAATTTACATTACATACTTTAAATTAGTGTAAAGGTCCATTTATCACGGTACATTACATACTTCGAATTAGTGTAAAGGTCCATTTATCACGGTACATTACATTGCATACTATAATTTAGAGTTAATGTTCATTCATCAATTTACATTTCATACTTTGACTTAGTTTAAACGTTCATTCATCGATGTACATTACATGCTTGGAATTAATGTAAATGTTCATTCATTAAAGTACGTTACGTAATTTAACTTAGTGTAAATGTCCATTTATCATGGTACATTACATACTTTGACTTAATGTAAAGATCCATTCAACAAGGTACATTACATATTTTGACTTGGTATAAAGGTCCATATATCAATGTACATTACATACTTTGACTTAGTGTAAAGGTTCTTTCATCAAGGTACATTGCATACTTTTAATAAGTATAAAGGTCCATTCATTATAGTACGTTACATATTTTGACTAAGTACTTTTAATATGTATTAGTGTAATAGTTATTTCATCAATTTACATTACATACCTTAATTAGTGTAAAGGTCCATTTATCACGGTACATTACATACATTGAATTAGTGTAAAGGTCCATTTATCACGGTACATTACATTGGATAATATAATTTAAAGTTAATGTTCATTCATCAATCTACATTACATACTTTGACTTAGTTTAAACGTTTATTCATCAATGTGTAATTTGACTTGGTATAAAGGTACATATATCAATGTACATTACATACTTTGACTTAGTGTAAAGGTTCTTTCATCAAGGTACATTACATACTTTTAATAAGTATAAAGGTCCATTCATAATGGTACATTACATATTTTGACTAAGTACTTTTAATATGTATTAGTGTAATAATTATTTCATCAATTTACATCACATACTTTAAATTAGTGTAAAGGTCCATTTATCACGGTACATTACATGCTTTGAATTAGTGTAAAGGTCCATTTATCACGGTACATTACATTGCATACTATAATTTAAAGTTAATGTTCATTCGTCAATTTACATTACATACTTTGACTTAGTTTAAACGTTCATTCATCAATGTACATTACATGCTTGGAATTAGTGTAAATGGTCATTCATCAAAGTATGTTACATGCATGGAATTAGTGTAAATGTCCATTTATCATGGTACATTACATACTTTTAGTTAATGTAAAGATGCATTCAACAAGGTTCATTACATACTTTGACTTGGTATAAAGGTCCATATATCAATGTACATTACATACTTTGATTTAGTGTAAAGGTTCTTTCATCAAGGTACATTACATACTTTTAAGAAGTATAAAGGTCCATTCATTATGGTACATTACATATTTTGACTAAGTACTGTTAATATGTATTAGTGTAACAGTTATTCCATCAATTTATATTACATAACTTAAATTAGTGTAAAGGTCCATTTATCACGGTACATTACATTGCATACTATAATTTAGAGTTAATGTTCATTCATCAATTTACATTTCATACTTTGACTTAGTTTAAACGTTCATTCCTCAATGTACATTACATGCTTGAATTAGTGTAAATGTTGATTCATCAAAGTATGTTACGTACTTTAACTTAGTGTAAATGTCCATTTATCATGGTACATTACATGCTTTGACTTAATGTAAAGATCCATTCAACAAGGTACATTACATACTTTGACTTGGTATAAAGGTCCATATATCAATGTACATTACATACTTTGATTTAGTGTAAAGGTTCTTTCAACAAAGTACATTACATAATTTTAATAAGTATAAAGGTCCATTCATTATAGTACGTTACATATTTTGTCTAAGTACTTTTAATATGTATTAGCGTAATAGTTAATTCATCCATTTACATCACATGCTTTAAATTAGTGTAAAGGTCCATTTATCACGGTACATTACATGCTTTGAATTAGTGTAAAGGTCCATTTATCACGTTACATTACATTGCATACTATAATTTAAAGTTATTGTTCATTCATCAATTTACATTACATACTTTGACTTAGTTTAAACATTCATTCATCAATGTACATTACATGCTTGGAATTAGTGTAAATGTTCATTCATCAAAGTATGTTACATGCTTGGAATTAGTGTAAATGTCCATTTATCATGGTACATTACATACTTTTAGTTAATGTAAAGATGCATTCAACAAGGTACATTACATACTTTGACTTGGTATAAAGATCCATATATCAATGTACATTACATACTTTGATTTAGTGTAAAGGTTCGTTCATCAAGGTACATTACATACTTTTAAGAAGTATAAAGGTCCATTCATTATGGTATATTACATATTTTGACTAAGTACTTTTAATATGTATTAGTGTAATAGTTATTCCATCAATTTATATTACATACCTTAAATTAGTGTAAAGGTCCATTTATCACGGTACATTATATTGCATACTATAATTTGAAGTTAATGTTCATTCATCAATTTAGATTACATACTTTGACTTAGCTTAAACGTTCATTCATCAATGTACCTTACGTACTTTAACTTAGTGTAAATATCCATTTATCATGGTACATTACATGCTTTGACTTAATGTAAAGATCCATTCAACAAGGTACATTACATACTTTGAGTTGGTATAAAGGTCCATATATCAATGTATATTACATACTTTGATTTAGTGTAAAGGTTCTTTCAACAAAGTATATTACATACTTTTAATAAGTATAAAGGTCCATTCATTATAGTACGTTACATATTTCGACTAAGTACTTTTAATATGTATTAGTGTAATAGTTATTTTATCAATTTACATTACATACTTTAATTAGTGTAAAGGTCCATTTATCACGGCATATTACATACTTTGAATTAGTGTAAAGGTCCATTTATCACGGTACATTACATTGCATACTATAATTTAGAGTTAATATTCATTCATCAATTTACATTACATTCTTTGACTTAGTTTAAACGTTCATTCATCAATGTACATTACATGCTTGGAATTAGTGTAAACGTTCATTCATTAAAGTACGTTACGTAATTTAACTTAGTGTAAATGTCCATTTATCATGGTACATTACATGCTTTGACTTAATGTAAAGATCCATTCAGCAAGGTACATTACATACTTTGACTTGGTATAAAGGTCCATATATCAATGTACATTACATACTTTGATTTATTGTAAAGGTTCTTTCAACAAAGTACATTACATAATTTTAATAAGTATAAAGGTCCATTCATTATAGTACGTTACATATTTTGGCTAAGTACTTTAAATATGTATTAGTGTAATAGTTATTTCATCAATTTACATTACATACTTTAATTAGTGTAAAGGACCATTTATCACGGTACATTACATACTTTGAATTTGTGTAAAGGTCCATTTATCACGGTACATTACATTGCATACTATAATTTAAAGTTAATGTTCATTCATCAATTTACATTACATACTTTGACTTAGTTTAAATGTTTATTCATCATTGTGTACTTTGACTTGGTATAAAGGTACATATATCAATGTACATTACATACTTTGACTTAGTGTAAGGGTTCTTTCATCAAGGTACATTACATACTTTTAATAAGTATAAAGGTCCATTCATTATGGTACGTTACATATTTTGACTAAGTACTTTTAATATGTATTAGTGTAATAGTTATTTCATCAATTTACATCACAGACTTTAAATTAGTGTAAAGGTCCATTTAGCACGGTACATTACATGCTTTTAATTAGTGTAAAGGTCCATTTATCACGGTACATTACATTGCATACTATAATTTAAAGTTAATGTTCATTCATCAATTTACATTACATACTTTGACTTAGTTTAACCGTTCATTCATCAATCTACATTACATGCTTGGAATTAGTGTGAGTGTTCATTCATCAAGGTATGTTACATGCTTGGAATTAGTGTAAATGACCATTTATCATGGTACATTACATACTTTTAGTTAATGTAAAGATGCATTCAACAAGGTACATTACATACTTTGACTTGGTATAAAGGTCCATATATCAATGTACATTACATACTTTAATTTAGTGTAAAGGTTCTTTCATCAAGGTACATTACATACTTTTAAGAAGTATAAAGGTCCATTCATTATGGTACCTTACATATTTTGACTAAGTACTTTTAATATGTATTAGTGTAATAGTTATTCCATCAATTTATATTACATACCTTAAATTAGTGTAAAGGTCCATTTATCACGGTACATTATATTGCATACCATAATTTAAAGTTAATGTTCATTCATCAATTTATATTACATACTTTGACTTATTTTAAACGTTCATTCATCAATGTACATTACATGCTTGGAATTAGTGTAAATGTTCATTCATCAAAGTACGTTACGTACTTTAACTTAGTGTAAATGTCCATTTATCATGGTACATTACATACTTTGACTTAATGTAAAGATACATTCAACAAGGTACATTACCTACTTTGACTTGGTATAAAGGTCCATATATCAATGTACATTACATACTTTGACTTGGTGTAAAGGTTCTTTCATAAAGGTACATTACATACTTTTAATAAGTATAAAGGTCCATTCATTATGGTACGTTGCATATTTTGACTAAGTACTTTTAATATGTATTAGTGTAATAGTTATTTCATCAATTTACATTACATACTTTAAATTAGTGTAAAGGTTCATTTATCACGGTATATTACACACTTCGAATTAGTGTAAATTTCCATTTATCACGGTACATTACTTTGCATACTATAATTTAAAGTTAATGTTCATTCATCAATTTACATTACATACTTTGGCTTAGTTTAAACGTTCATTCATCAATGTACATTACATGCTTGGAATTAGTGTAAAAGTTCATTCATCAAAGTATGTTACATAAACTTACTTAGTGTAAATGTCCATTTATCATGGTACATTACATACTTTGACTTAATGTAAAGATACATTCAACAAGGTACATTACATATTTTGACTTGGTATAAGGTCCATATATCAATGTATATTACATATTTTGACTTAGTGTAAAGGTTCTTTCATCAAGGTACATTACATACTTTTAATAAGTATAAAGGTCCATTCATTATGGTACGTTGCATATTTTGACTGAGTACTTTTAATATGTATTAGTGTAATAGTTATTTCATCAATTTACATTACATACTTTAAATTAGTCAAAAGGTCCATTTATCACGGTACATTACATGCTTTGAATTAGTGTAAAGGTCCATTTATCACGGTACATTACATTCCATACTATAATTTAAAGTTAATGTTCATTCATTAATGTATGTTACATACTTTGACTTAGTTTAAACGTTCAATCATCAATGTACATTACATGTTTGGAATTAGTGTAAATGTTCATATATCAAAGTACGTTACATACTTTAACTTAGTGTAAATGTCCATTTATCATGGTATATTACATACTTTAACTTAATGTAAAGATACATTCAACAAGGTAAATTACATACTTTGACTTGGTATAAAGGTCCATATATCAATGTACATAACAGACTTTGACTTAGTGTAAAGGTTCTTTCATCAAGGTACATTACATACTTTTAATAAGTATAAAGGTCCATTCATTATAGTACGTTACATATGTTGACTAAGTACAGTTAATATGTATTAGTGTAATAGTTATTTCATCAATTTACATTACATACTTTAAATTAGTGTAAAGGTCCATTTATCACGTTACATTACATGTTATGAGTTAGTGTAAATGTCCACTTATCATGGTACATTACATTGCATACTATAATTTAAAGTTAATGTTCATTCATCAATGTACGTTACATACTTTGACTTAGTTCAAACGTTCAATCATCAATGTACATTACATGTTTGGAATTAGTGTAAATGTTCATATATCAAAGTACGTTACATACTTTAACTTAGTGTAAATGTCCATTTATCATGGTACATTACATACTTTGACTTAATATAAAGATACATTCAATAAGGTACATTACATACTTTGACTTGGTATAAAGGTCCATATACAAATGTACATTACATACTATGAATTAGTGTAAAGATTTTTTAAACAAAGTACATTACCTACTTTGACTTAGTGTAAAGGTCCATTTAGAGTTGTACATTACATACTTTGACTTAGTTTAAAGGTTCATTCATCAAGGTACATTATATACTTTTAATAAGTGTAAAGATCCATTCATTATGGTACGTTACATATTTTGACTAAGTACTTTTAATATGTATAAGTGTAATAGATATTTCATCAATTTACATTACATACTTTAAATTAGTGTAAAGGTCCATTTATCACGGTACATTATATTGCATACTATAATTTAAAGTTAATTTTCATTCATCAATTTACATTACATACTTTGACTTAGTTTAAACGTTCATTCATCAATGTACATTAAATGTTTGGAATTAGTGTAAATGTACATTCATCAAAGTACGTTACATACTTTAACTTAGTGTAAATGTTCATTTATCATGGTACATTACATACTTTAACTTAGTGTAAAGATTTTTTTTAACAAAGTACATTACCTAATTTGACTTAGTGAAAAGGTCCATTTATAGTTGTGCATTACACACTTTGACTTAGTTTAAAGGTTCATTAATCAAGGTACATTACATACTTTTAATAAGTGTAAAGGTCCATTCATTATGGAACGTTGCATATTTTGGCTTAGTACTTTTAATATGTATTAGCGTAATAATTATTTCATCAATTTACATTACATACTTTAAATTAGTGTAAAGATCCATTTATCACGGTACATTACTTGCTTTGAATTAGTGTAAATGTCAATTTATCACGGTACATTACATTGCATACTATAATTTAAAGTTAATGTTCATTCATCAATGTACGTTACATACTTTGACTTAGTTTAAACGTTCAATCATCAATGTACATTACATGTTTGGAATTAGTGTAAATTTTCATATATCAAAGTACGTTACATACTTTAACTTAGTGTAAATGTCCATTTATCATGGTACATTACATACTTTGACTTAATGTAAAGATACATTCAACATGGTACATTACATACTTTGACTTGGTATAAAGGTCCATATATCAATGTACATTACAGACTTTGACTTAGTGTAAAGGTTCTTTCATCAACGTACATTACATACTTTTAATAAGTATGAAGATCCATTCATTATGGTACATTGCATATTTTGACTAAGTACTTTTAATATGTATTAGTGTAATAGTTATTTCATCAATTTACATTACATACGTTAAATTAATGTAAAGGTCCATTTATCACGGTACATTACATGCTTTGAATTAGTGTAAATGTCCATTTATCACGGTACATTATATTGCATACTATAATTTAAAGTTAATTTTCATTCATCAATTTACATTACATACTTTGACTTAGTTTAAACGTTCATTCATCAATGTACATTGAATGTTTGGAATTAGTGTAAATGTTCATATATCAAAGTACGTTACATACTGTAACTTAGTGTAAATATCCATTTATCATGGTACATTACATACTTTGACTTAGTGTAAAGAATTTTTAAACAAGGTACATTACCTACTTTGACTTAGTGTAAAGGTGCATTTATAGTTATACATTACACACTTTGACTTAGTTTAACGGTTCATTCATCAAGGTACATTAAATACTTTTAATAAGTGTAAAGGTCCATTAATCATGGAACATTGCATATTTTGACTTAGTACTTTTAATATGTATTAGTGTAATAGTTATTTCATCAATTTACACTACATACTTTAAATTAGTGTAAATGTCCATTTATCACGGTACATTATATTGCATACTATAATTTAAAGTTAATTTTCATTCATCAATTTACATTACATACTTTGACTTAGTTTAAACGTTCATTCATCAATGTACATTGAATGTTTGGAATTAGTGTAAATGTTCATATATCAAAGTACGTTACATACTGTAACTTAGTGTAAATATCCATTTATCATGGTACATTACATACTTTGACTTAGTGTAAAGAATTTTTAAACAAGGTACATTACCTACTTTGACTTAGTGTAAAGGTGCATTTATAGTTATACATCACACACTTTGACTTAGTTTAAAGGTTCATTCATCAAGGTACATTAAATACTTTTAATAAGTGTAAAGGTCCATTAATCATGGTACATTGCATATTTTGACTTAGTACTTTTAATATGTATTAGTGTAATAGTTATTTCATCAATTTACACTACATACTTTAAATTAGTGTAAAGGTCCATTTATCACGGCACATTATATTGCATACTATAATTTAAAGTTAATGTTAATTCATTAATTTACATTACATACTTTGACTTAGTTTAAACATTCATTCATCAATGTACATAACGTGCTTGGAATTAGTGTAAATGTTCATTCATCAAAGTACGTTACATACTTGAACTTAGTCTAAATGTCCATTTATCATGGTACATTACATACTTTGAATTAATGTAAAGATACATTCAACAAGGTACATTACATACTTTGACTTGGTATAAAGGTCCAAATATCAATGTATATTATATACTTTGACTTAGTTTAAAGGTTCTTTCATCAAGGTACATTACATACTTTTAATATGTATAAAGGTCCATTCATTATGGAACATTGCATATTTTGACTAAGTACTTTTAATATGTATTAGTGTAATAGTTATTTCATCAATTTACATTACATAATTTAAATTAGTGTAAAGGTCCATTTATCACGGTACATTACATGCTTTAAGTTAGTGTAAATGTCCATTTATCACGGTACATTACATTGCATACTATAATTTAAAGTTAATATTCATTCATCAATGTAAGTTACATACTTTGACTTAGTTTAAACATTCAATCATCAATGTGCATTTAATGTTTGGAATTAGTGTAAATGTTCATATACCAAAGTACGTTACATACTTTAACTTAGTGTAAATGTTCACATATCATGGTACATTACATACTTTGACTTAATGTAAATATACATTCAACAAGGTACATTACATACTTTGACTTGGTATAAAGGTCCATATATCAATGTACATTATATACTTTGACTTAGTGTAAAGATTTTTTAAACAAAGTACATTACCTACTTTGACTTAGTGTAAAGGTCCATTTAGAGTTGTATATTACATACTTTGACTTAGTTTAAAGGTTTATTCATCAAGGTACATTACATACTTTTAATAAGTATAAAGGTCCATTCATTATGGTACGTTACATATTTTGACTAAGTACTTTTAATATGTATTAGTGTAATAGTTATTTCATCAGTTTACATTACATACTTTAAATTTGTGTAAAGGTCCATTTATCACGGTACATTATATTGCATACTATAATTTAGTTAATTTTCATTCATCAATTTACATTACATACTTTGACTTAGTTTAAACGTTCATTCATCAATGTACATTACATGCTTGGAATTAGTGTAAATGTTCATTCTTCAAAGTACGTTACATACTTTAACTTAGTGTAAATGTCCATTTATTATGGTACATTACATACTTTGACTTAGTGTAAAGATTTTTTTTAACAAAGTACATTACATACTTTGACTTAGTGTAAAGATTTTTTTTAACAAAGTACATTACCTACTTTGACTTAGTGAAAAGGTCCATTTATAGTTGTGCATTACATACTTTTACTTAGTTTAAAGGTTCATTCATCAAGGTACATTACATACTTTTAATAAGTGTAAAGGTCCATTCATTATGGTACATTACATATTTTGAGTAAGTACTTTTAATATGTATTAGTGTAATAGTTATTTAATCAATTTACATTACATACTTTAAATTAGTGTAAAGGTCCATTTATCACAGTACATTATATTGCATACTAATACTCGCCTGTATCTTTATTTGGATACTCATCTGTATTGATTCAACACTCATTCGTGTTAAAGCTTTCTTTGATACTCATCCGTATCTTCTTTCGATACTCATCTTTATTGATTCAAACACTCATCAGTGTAATCTTTTCCCTGATACTCTTCTATATCTTCTTTCGATACTCGTCCCTATTGATTCAAACACTCATTTGTGATTAACCTTTCTTTTATACTCGTCCGTATCTTATTTCGATACTCGTCCGTATTGATTCAAACACTCGTCTGTGTAATCTTTTCCTTGATAATCATCTGTATCTTCTTTGGATACTCATCTGTATTGATTCAACACTCATTCGTGTTAAACCTTTCTTTGATACTCATCTGTATCTTCTATCGATACTCGTTTGTATTAATTTAAACACTCAACCGTGTAATCTTTTCCTTGATACTCGTCTGCATCTTCTTTGGATACTCGTCTGTATTGATTCAACACTCATTCATGTTAAAACTTTCTTTGATATTCATCTATATCTTCTTTTGATACTTGTCCGTATTGATTCAAACACTCATTCGTGTTAAACCATTCTCTAATACTCGTTTGTGTCTTCTTTCGATACTCGTCCGTATTGATTCAAACACTCGTTCGGGTAATCTTATCCTTGATACTCGTTTGTATTTTCTTTCAATACTCGTCTGTATTGATTCAAACACTCGTCCTCGTAGTCTTTTCCTTGATACTCGTCTGTTTCTTCTTTCGATACTCGTCCCTATGGATTCAAACACTCGTTCGTGTTTAACCTTTCTTTTAAACTCGTCCCTATCTTATTTCGATACTCGTCCGTGTTGATTCAAACACTCGCCGTGTAATCTTTTTCTTAATACTCGTCTGTATCTTATTTGGATACTCATCTGTTTTGATTCCACACTTTTTCGTGTTAAACCTTTCTTTGATACTCATCCACATCTTCTTTCGATACACGTCTGTATTTATTCAAACACTCATCAGTGTAATCTTTTCCTTGATACTCGTCTATATCTTCTTTCGATACTCGTCCCTATTGATTCAAACACTCATTCTTGTTTAACCTTTCTTTGATACTCTTCTGTATCTTATTTCGATACTCGTCCATATTGATTCAAACACTCGCCCGTGTAATCGTTTCCTTAATACTCATCTATGTTTTCTTTCGATACGCATCCCTATTGATTCAAACACTCGTCCGTGTTAAACCTTTCTTTGATACTCATCCGTATCTTCTTTCAATACTCGTCTCTATTGATTCAAACACTCGCCCGTGAAATTTTTTCTTTGATACTCTTCTTTATCTTCTCTCGATACTCGTCCATATTGACTCAAACACTCGTTTGTGTTAAACCTTTCTTTGATACTCGTCAGGATCTTCTTTCGATACTCATCCGTATTGATTCAAACACTCGTTCGTTTTAAATCTTTCTTTGATACTTGTTTGCATATTCTTTCGATACTCGTCCGTATTGATTCAAATACTCGTTCGTGTTAAACCTTTCTTTGATACTCGTCCATATCTTCTTCCAATACTCGTCCGTATTGATTCAAACACTCGTCCTTGTAGTCTTTTCCTTGATACTCGTATATATTTTCTTTCGATATGCGTCCCTATTGATTCAAACACTCGTTCGTGTTAAACGTTTCTTTGATACTCATTTGTATCTTCTATCGATACTCGTTTGTATTAATTTAAACACTCAACCGTGTAATCTTTTCCTTGATACTCGTCTGTATCTTCCTTGGATACTCGTCTGTATTAATTCAACACTCATTCGTGTTAAAACTTTCTTTGATACTCGTCCATACCTTCTTTCGATACTCGTCCGTATTGATTCAAACACTCATTCGTATAATCTTTACTTTGATACTCGTCTGCATCTTCTTTCAATAATCGTTTATATTGATTCAACACTCGTTCGTTTTAAACCTTTCTTTGATACTCGTCCGTATTGATTCAAACACTCGTTCGGGTAATCTTATCCTTGATACTCGTTTGTATTTTCTTTCAATACTCGTCTGTATTGATTCAAACACTCGTCCTCGTAGTCTTTTCCTTGATACTCGTCTGTTTCTTCTTTCGATACTCGTCCCTATGGATTCAAACACTCGTTCGTGTTTAACCTTTCTTTTAAACTCGTCCCTATCTTATTTCGATACTCGTCTGTGTTGATTCAAACACTCGCCGTGTAATCTTTTTCTTAATACTCGTCTGTATCTTATTTGGATACTAATCTGTTTTGATTCCACACTCTTTCGTGTTAAACCTTTCTTTGATACTCATCCACATCTTCTTTCGATACTCGTCCGTATTTATTCAAACACTCATCAGTTTAATCTTTTCCTTGATACTCGTCTATATCTTCTTTCGATACTCGTCCCTATTGATTCAAACACTCATTCGTGTTTAACCTTTCTTTGATACTCTTTTGTATCTTATTTCGATACTCGTTCATATTGATTCAAACACTTGCCCGTGTAATCGTTTCCTTAATACTCATCTATGTTTTCTTTCGATACGCGTCCCTATTTATTCAAACACTCGTCCGTGTTAAACCTTTCTTTGATACTCGTCCGTATCTTCTTTCAATACTCGTCTGTATTAAATCAAACACTCGCCCGTGTAATCTTTTCTTTGATACTCATCTTTATCTTCTCTCGATACTCGTCCATATTGACCCAAACACTAGTTCGTGTTAAACTTTTCTTTGATACTCGTCAAGATCTTCTTTCGGTACTCATCTGTATTGATTCAAACACTCGTTCATTTTAAATCTTTCTTTGATACTTGTTTGCATATTCTTTCGATACTCGTCCGTATTAATTCAAACACTCCTTCGTGTTAAACCTTTCTTTGATACTCGTCCATATCTTCTTTCAATACTCGTCCGTATTGATTTAAACACTCGTCCTTGTAGTCTTTTCCTTGATACTCGTATATATTTTCTTTCGATACACGTCCCTATTGATTCAAACACTCGTTCGTGTTAAACCTTTCTTTGATACTCATTTGTATCTTCTATCGATACTCGTTTGTATTAATTTAAACACTCAACCGTGTAATCTTTTCCTTGATACTCGTCTGTATCTTCTTTAGATACTCGTCTGTATTGATTCAACACTCATTCGTGTTAAAACTTTCTTTGATATTCATCTATATCTTCTTTTGATACTCGTCAGTATCGATTCAAACACTCGTTCATGTTAAACCTCTCTTTGATACTCGCCTGTATCTTCTTTCAATACTCATCCGTATTCATTCAAACACTCGTCCTTGTAGTCTTTTCCTTGATACTCGTCTGTTTCGTCTTTCGATACTCGTCCCTATTGACTCAAACACTCATTCGTGTTTAACCTTACTTTGATACTCGTCCGTATTGATTCAAACACCCGTTCGTGTTAAACCTATCTTTGATACTCGTCCATATCTTCTTTCAATACTCATCCGTATTCATTCAAACACTCGCCCTTGTAGTCTTTTCCTTGATACTCGTCTATTTCGTCTTTCGATACTCGTCCCTATTGACTCAAACACTCATTCGTGTTTAACCTTACTTTGATACTCGTCCATATTGATTCAAACACCCGTTCGTGTTAAACCTATCTTTGATACTCGTCTGTATCTTCTTTCGATACTCGTCAGTGTTGATTCAAACACTCTCGTGTAATCTTTTCCTTAATACTCGCCTGTATCTTTATTTGGATACTCATCTGTATTGATTCAACACTCGATCGTGTTAAACCTTTCTTTGATGCTCATCCCTATCTTCTTTCGATACTCGTCCGTATTGATTCAAACACTCATCAGTGTAATCTTTTCCCTAATACTCTTCTATATCTTCTTTCGATACTCGTCCCTATTGATTCAAACACTCATTTGTGATTAACCTTTCTTTTATACTCGTCCGTATCTTATTTCAATACTCGTCCGTATTGATTCAAACACTCGTCTGTGTAATCTTTTCCTTGATAATCATCTGTATCTTCTTTGGTTACTCATCTGTATTGATTCAACACTCATTCGTGTTAAGCCTTTCTTTGATACTCATCTGTATCTTCTTTCGATTCTTGTCCGTATTGATTCAAACACTCGTTCGTGTAATCGTTTCCTTGATACTTGTATATATTTTCTTTTGATACGCGTCCCTATTGATTCAAACACTTGTTCGTGTTAAACCTTTCTTTAATACTCATTTGTATCTTCTATGGATACTCCTTTGTATTAATTTAAACACTCAACCGTGTAATCTTTTCCTTGATACTCGTCTGCATCTTCTTTGGATACTCGTCTGTATTGATTCAACACTCATTCGTGTTAAAACTTTCTTTGATATTCATCTATATCTTCTTTTGATACTCGTCCGTATTGATTCAAACACTCATTCGTGTTAAACCATTCTCTGATACTCGTCTGTATATTCTTTTGATACTCGTCCGTATTGATTCAAATACTCGTTCGGGTAATCTTATCCTTGATACTCATTTGTATTTTCTTTCAATACTCGTTTGTATTGATTCAGACACCCATCCTCGTAGTCTTTTCCTTGTTACTCATTTGTTTCTTCTTTCGATACTCGTCCCTATGGATTCAAACACTCGTTCGTGTTTAACCTTTCTTTTATACTCGTCCCTATCTTATTTCGATACTCGTCCTTGTTGATTCAAACACTCGCCGTGCAATCTTTTTCTTAATACTCGTCTGTATCTTATTTGGATACTCATCTGTTTTGATTCCACACTCTTTCGTGTTAAACCTTTCTTTGATACTCATCCACGTCTTCTTTCGATACTTGTCCGTATTTATTCAAACACTCATCAGTGTAATCTTTTCCTTGATACTCGTCTATATCTTCTTTCGATACTCATCCCTATTGATTCAAACACTCATTCGTGTTTAACCTTTCTTTGATACTCTTCTGTATCTTATTTCGATACTCGTCCGTATTGATTCAAACACTCGCCCGTGTAATCGTTTCCTTAATACTCATCTATGTTTTCTTTCGATACGCATCCCTATTGATTCAAACACTCGTCCGTGTTAAACCTTTCTTTGATACTCATCCGTATCTTCTTTCAATACTCGTCTGTATTAATTCAAACACTCGCCCGTGTAATCTTTTCTTTGATACTCTTCTTTATCTTCTCTCGATACTCGTCCATATTGACTCAAACACTCGTTCGTGTTAAACCTTTCTTTGATACTCGTCAGGATCTTCTTTCGATACTCATCCGTATTGATTCAAACACTCGTTCATTTTAAATATTTCTTTGATACTTGTTTGCATATTCTTTCGATACTCGTCTGTATTGATTCAAACACTCGTTCGTGTTAAACCTTTCTTTGATACTCGTCCATATCTTCTTCCAATACTCGTCCGTATTGATTCAAACACTCATCCTTGTAGTCTTTTCCTTGATACTCGTATATATTTTCTTTAGATATGTGTCCCTATTGATTCAAACACTCGTTCGTGTTAAACGTTTCTTTGATACTCATTTGTATCTTCTATCGATACTCGTTTGTATTAATTTAAACACTCAACTGTGTAATCTTTTCCTTGATACTCGTCTGCATCTTCTTTGGATACTCGTCTGTATTGATTCAACACTCATTCATGTTAAAACTTTCTTTGATACTCGTCCATACCTTCTTTCGATACTCGTCCGTATTGATTCAAACACTCATTCGTATAATCTTTACTTTGATACTCGTCTGCGTCTTCTTTCAATAATCGTTTATATTGATTCAACACTCGTTCGTTTTAAACCTTTCTTTGATACTCATCCGTATTAATTCAAACACTCGTTCGGGTAATCTTATCCTTGATACTCGTTTGTATTTTCTTTCAATACTCGTCTGTATTGATTCAAACACTCGTCCTCGTAGTCTATTCCTTGATACTCGTTTGTTTCTTCTTTTGATACTCGTCCCTATGGATTCAAACACTCGTTCGTGTTTAACCTTTCTTTTATACTCGTCCCTATCTTATTTCGATACTCGTCCGTGTTGATTCAAACACTCGCCGTGTAATCTTTTTCTTAATACTCGTCTGGATCTTATTTGGATACTCATCTGTTTTGATTCCACACTCTTTCGTGTTAAACCTTTCTTTGATACTCATCCACATCTTCTTTCGATACTTGTCCATATTTATTCAAACACTCATCAGTGTAATCTTTTCCTTGATACTCGTCTATATCTTCTTTCGATACTCGTCCCTATTGATTCAAACACTCATTCGTGTTTAACCTTTCTTTGATACTCTTCTGTATCTTATTTCGATACTCGTCCGTATTGATTCAAACACTCGCCCATGTAATCGTTTCCTTAATACTCATCTATGTTTTCTTTCGATACGCATCCCTATTGATTCAAACACTCGTCCGTGTTAAACCTTTCTTTGATACTCATCCGTATCTTCTTTCAATACTCGTCTGTATTGATTCAAACACTCGCCCGTGTAATCTTTTCTTTGA
Organism: Vicia faba; assembly: GCA_948472305.1. Taxonomy (NCBI): domain Eukaryota; kingdom Viridiplantae; phylum Streptophyta; class Magnoliopsida; order Fabales; family Fabaceae; genus Vicia; species Vicia faba. The sequence continues at coordinate 1,536,861,383 of OX451735.1, read as the reverse complement.
TACTCTTCTTTATCTTCTCTCGATACTCGTCCATATTGACTCAAACACTCGTTCTCGTTAAACCTTTCTTTGATACTCGTCAGGATCTTCTTTCGATACTCCTCTGGATTGATTCAAACACTCGTTCGTTTTAAATCTTTCTTTGATACTTGTTTGCATATTCTTTCGATACTCGTCCGTATTAATTCATACACTCGTTCGTGTTAAACCTTTCTTTGATACTCGTCCATATCTTCTTCCAATACTCGTCCGTATTGATTCAAACACTCGTCCTTGTAGTCTTTTCCTTGATACTCGTATATATTTTCTTTCGATATGCGTCCCTATTGATTCAAACACTCGTTCGTGTTAAACGTTTCTTTGATACTCATTTGTATCTTCTATCGATACTCGTTTGTATTAATTTAAACACTCAACTGTGTAATCTTTTCCTTGATACTCGTCTGCATCTTCTTTGGATACTCATCTGTATTGATTCAACACTCATTCATGTTAAAACTTTCTTTGATACTCGTCCATTCCTTCTTTCGATACTCGTCCGTATTGATTCAAACACTCGTTCGTATAATCTTTACTTTGATACTCGTCTGCATCTTCTTTCAATAATCGTTTATATTGATTCAACACTCGTTCGTTTTAAACCTTTCTTTGATACTCGTCCGTATTGATTCAAACACTCGTTCGGGTAATCTTATCCTTGATACTCGTTTGTATTTTCTTTCAATACTCGTCTGTATTGATTCAAACACTCGTCCTTGTAGTCTATTCCTTGATACTCGTCTGTTTCTTCTTTCGATACTCGTCCCTATGGATTCAAACACTCGTTCGTGTTTAACCTTTCTTTTATACTCGTCCCTATCTTATTTCGATACTCGTCCGTGTTGATTCAAACACTCGCCGTGTAATCTTTTTCTTAATACTCTTCTGTATCTTATTTGGATACTCATCTGTTTTGATTCTACACTCTTTCGTGTTAAACCTTTCTTTGATACTCATCCACATCTTCTTTCGATACACGTCTGTATTTATTCAAACACTCATCAGTGTAATCTTTTCCTTGATACTCGTCTATATCTTCTTTCGATACTCGTCCCTATCGATTCAAACACTCATTCGTGTTTAACCTTTCTTTGATACTCTTCTGTATCTTATTTCGATACTCGTCCGTATTGATTCAAACACTCGCCCGTGTAATCGTTTCCTTAATACTCATCTATGTTTTCTTTCGATACGCATCCCTATTGATTCAAACACTCGTCCGTGTTAAACCTTTCTTTGATACTCGTCCGTATCTTCTTTCAATACTCGTCTGTATTGATTCAAACACTCTCCCGTGTAATCTTTTCTTTGATACTCGTCTTTATCTTCTCTCGATACTCATCCATATTGACTCAAACACTCGTTCGTGTTAAACCTTTCTTTGATACTCGTCAGGATCTTCTTTCGGTACTCATCTGTATTGATTCAAACACTCATTCGTTTTAAATCTTTCTTTGATACTTGTTTGCATATTCTTTCGATACTCGTCCGTATTGATTCAAACACTCCTTCGTGTTAAACCTTTCTTTGATACTCGTCCATATCTTCTTTCAATACTCGTCCGTAATGATTCAAACACTCGTCCTTGTAGTCTTTTCCTTGATACTCGTATATATTTTCTTTTGATACGCGTCCCTATTGATTTAAACACTCGTTCGTGTTAAACCTTTCTTTGATACTCATTTGTATCTTCTATCGATACTCGTTTGTATTAATTTAAACACTCAACCGTGTAATCTTTTCCTTGATACTCGTCTGCATCTTCTTTGGATACTCGTCTGTATTGATTCAACACTCATTCGTGTTAAAACTTTCTTTGATATTCATCTATATCTTCTTTTGATATTCATCCGTATTGATTCAAACACTCGTTCGTGTAATCTTTTCGTTGATACTCGTTTATATCTTCTTTCCATACTCGTCCCGATTAATTCAAACACTCATTCGTGTTAAACCTTTCTTTGATACTCGTCCATACCTTCTTTCGATACTCGTCCGTATTGATTCAAACACTCGTCCGTGTAATCTTTACTTTGATACTCGTCTGCATCTCCTTTCAATAATCGTCTATATTGATTCAACACTCGTTCGTGTTAAACCTTTCTTTGATACTCGTCCATATTGATTCAAACACTCGTTCGTGTAATCTTTTCCTTGATACTCGTCTGTATCTTCTATGGATACTCTTTGGTATTAATTCAACACTCGTTCACGTTAAAACTTTCTTTAATACTCGTTTGTATCTTCTTTTTATACTCGTCCGAATTGATTCAAACACTCGTCCATGTAATCTTTTCCTTGATACTCGTCTGTATCTTCTATGGATACTCATTTGTATTAATTCAACACTCGTTCACGTTAAAACTTTCTTTAATACTCGTTTGTATCTTCTTTTTATACTTGTCTGAATTGATTCAAACACTCGTCCGTGTAATCTTTTCCTTGATACTCGTTTGTATTTTCTTTCGATACTCGTCCGTATTGATTCAAACACTCGTTTTTGTTTGACCTTTCTTTGATACTCATTCGTATCTTCTTTTGATACTCGTTTGTATTGATTCAACACTCATTTGTTTTTAAACTTTCTTTGATATTCGTCTGTATCTTCATTCGATACTCGTCCGTATTGATTCAAACACTCGTTCGTGTTAAACCTTTCTTTGATACTCGTCCGTATCTTCTTTCAATACTCATCCATATTCATTCAAACACTCGTCCTTGTAGTCTTTTCCTTGATACTCGTCTGTTTCGTCTTTCGATACTCGTCCCTATTGACTCAAACACTCATTCGTGTTTAACCTTACTTTGATACTCGTCCGTATTGATTCAAACACCCGTTCGTGTTAAACCTATCTTTGATACTCGTCTGTATCTTCTTTCGATACTCGTCCGTGTTGATTCAAACACTCTTCGTGTAATCTTTTCCTTAATACTCGCCTGTATCTTTATTTGGATACTCATCTGTATTGATTCAACACTCGTTCGTGTTAAACCTTTCTTTGATACTCGTACGTATTGATTCAAACACTCATCAGTGTAATCTTTTCCCTGATACTCTTCTATATCTTCTTTCGATACTCATCCCTATTGATTCAAACACTCATTTGTGATTAACCTTTCTTTTATACTCGTCTGTATCTTATTTCGATACTCGTCCGTATTGATTCAAACACTCGTCTGTGTAATCTTTTCCTTGATAATCAATTGTATCTTCTTTGGATACTCATCTGTATTGATTCAACACTCATTCATGTTAAACCTTTCGTTGATACTCATCTGTATCTTCTTTCGATACTCGTCCGTATTGATTCAAACACTCGTCCGTGTAATCGTTTCCTTGATACTCGTATATATTTTCTTACGATACGCGTCCCTATTGATTCAAACACTCGTTCGTGTTAAACCTTTCTTTGATACTCATTTGTATCTTCTATCGATACTCGTTTGTATTAATTTAAACACTCAACCGTGTAATCTTTTCCTTGATACTCGTCTGCATCTTCTTTCGATACTCGTCTGTATTGATTCAACACTCATTCGTGTTAAAACTTTCTTTGATATTCATCTATATCTTCTTTTGATACTCGTCCGTATTGATTCAAACACTCGTTCGTGTTAAACCATTCTCTGATACTCGTCTGTATCTTCTTTCGATACTCGTCCGTATTGATTCAAACACTCGTTCGGGTAATCTTATCCTTGATACTCGTTTGTATTTTCTTTCAATAATCGTTTGTATTGATTCAAACACTCGTCCTCGTAGTCTTTTCCTTGATACTCGTCTGTTTCTTCTTTCGATACTCGTCCCTATGGATTCAAACACTCATTCGTGTTTAACCTTTCTTTTATACTCGTCCCTATCTTATTTCGATACTCGTCCGTGTTGATTCAAACACTCGCCGTGTAATCTTTTTCTTAATACTCGTTTGTATCTTATTTGGATACTCATCTATTTTGATTCCACACTCTTTCGTGTTAAACCTTTCTTTGATACTCATCCACATCTTCTTTCGATACTCGTCCGTATTTATTCAAACACTCATCAGTGTAATCTATTCCTTGATACTCGTCTATATCTTCTTTCGATACTCGTCCCTATTGATTCAAACACTCATTCGTGTTTAACCTTTCTTTGATACTCTTCTGTATCTTATTTCGATACTAGTCCATATTGATTCAAACACTCGCCCGTGTAATCGTTTCCTTAATACTCATCTATGTTTTCTTTCGATACGCATCCCTATTAATTCAAACACTCGTCCGTGTTAAACCTTTCTTTGATACTCGTCTGTATCTTCTTTCAATACTCGTCTGTATTGATTCAAACACTCTCCCGTGTAATCTTTTCTTTGATACTCGTCTTTATCTTCTCTTGATACTCGTCCATATTGACTCAAACACTCGTTCGTGTTAAACCTTTCTTTGATACTCGTCAGGATCTTCTTTCGGTACTCATCCGTATTGATTCAAACACTCATTCGTTTTAAATCTTTCTTTGATACTTGTTTGCATATTCTTTCGATACTCGTCCGTATTGATTCAAACACTCCTTCGTGTTAAACCTTTCTTTGATACTCGTCTGTATCTTCTTTCAATACTCGTCCGTATTGATTCAAACACTCGTCCTTGTAGTCTTTTCCTTGATACTCGTATATATTTTCTTTCGATACGCGTCCCTATTGATTCAAACACTCGTTCGTGTTAAACCTTTCTTTGATACTCATTTGTATCTTCAATCGTTACTTGTTTGTATAATTTAAACACTCAACCGTGTAATCTTTTCCTTGATACTCGTCTGCATCTTCTTTGGATACTCGTCTGTATTGATTCAACACTCGTTCGTGTTAAACCTTTCTTTGATACTCATCCATGTCTTCTTTTGATACTCGTCCGTATTGATTCAAACACACATCCGTGTAATCGTTTCGTCGATACTCGTTTATATCTTCTTTCGATACTCGTCCTGATTAATTCAAACACTCATTCGTGTTAAACCTTTCTTTGATACTCGTCCATACCTTCTTTCGATACTCGTCCGTATTGATTCAAACACTCGTCCGTGTAATCTTTACTTTGATACTCGTCTGTATCTTCTTTCAATAATCGTCTATATTGATTCAACACTCGTTCGTGTTAAACCTTTCTTTGATACTCGTCCATATTGATTCAAACACTCGTTCGTGTAATCTTTTCCTTGATACTCGTTTGTATCTTCTATGGATACTCATTGGTATTAATTCAACACTCGTTCACGTTAAAACTTTCTTTAATACTCGTTTGTATCTTCTTTTTATACTCGTCCGAATTGATTCAAACACTCGTCCATGTAATCTTTTCCTTGATACTCGTCTGTATCTTCTATGGATACTCATTTGTATTAATTCAACACTCGTTCACGTTAAAACTTTCTTTAATACTCGTTTGTATCTTCTTTTTATACTCGTCCGAATTGATTCAAACACTCGTCCGTGTAATCTTTTCCTTGATACTCGTTTGTATTTTCTTTCGATACTCGTCCGTATTGATTCAAACACTCGTTTTTGTTTGACCTTTCTTTGATACTCATTCGTATCTTCTTTCGATAATCGTTTGTATTGATTCAACACTCATTTGTTTTAAAACTTTCTTTGATATTCGTCTGTATCTTCTTTTGATACTCGTCCGTATTGATTTAAACACTCGTTCGTGTTAAACATTTCTTTGATACTCGTCCGTATCTTCTTTCAATACTCATCCGTATTCATTCAAACACTCGTCCTTGTAGTCTTTTCCTTGATACTCGTCTGTTTCGTCTTTCGATACTCGTCCCAATTGACTCAAACACTCATTCGTGTTTAACCTTACTTTGATACTCGTCCGTATTGATTCAAACACCCGTTCGTGTTAAATCTATCTTTGATACTCGTCTGTATCTTCTTTCGATACTCGTCCGTGTTGATTCAAACACTCTTCGTGTAATCTTTTCCTTAATACTCGCCTGTATCTTTATTTGGATACTCATCTGTATTGATTCAACACTCGTTCGTGTTAAACCTTTCTTTGATACTCGTACGTATTGATTCAAACACTCATCAGTGTAATCTTTTCCCTGATACTCTTCTATATCTTCTTTCGATACTCGTCCCTATTGATTCAAACACTCATTTGTGATTAACCTTTCTTTTATACTCGTCTGTATCTTATTTCGATACTCGTCCGTATTGATTCAAACACTCGTCTGTGTAATCTTTTCCTTGATAATCATATGTATCTTCTTTGGATACTCATCTGTATTGATTCAACACTCATTCATGTTAAACCTTTCGTTGATACTCATCTGTATCTTCTTTCGATACTCGTCCGTATTGATTCAAACACTCGTCCGTGTAATCGTTTCCTTGATACTCGTATATATTTTCTTACGATACGCGTCCCTATTGATTCAAACACTCGTTCGTGTTAAACCTTTCTTTGATACTCATTTGTATCTTCTATTGATACTCGTTTGTATTAATTTAAACACTCAACCGTGTAATCTTTTCCTTGATACTCGTCTGCATCTTCTTTCGATACTCGTCTGTATTGATTCAACACTCATTCGTGTTAAAACTTTCTTTGATATTCATCTATATCTTCTTTTGATACTCGTCCGTATTGATTCAAACACTCGTTCGTGTTAAACCATTCTCTGATACTCGTCTGTATCTTCTTTCGATACTCGTCCGTATTGATTCAAACACTTGTTCGGGTAATCTTATCCTTGATACTCGTTTGTATTTTCTTTCAATAATCGTTTGTATTGATTCAAACACTCGTCCTCGTAGTCTTTTCCTTGATACTCGTCTGTTTCTTCTTTCGATACTCGTCCCTATGGATTCAAACACTCATTCGTGTTTAACCTTTCTTTTATACTCGTCCCTATCTTATTTCGATACTCGTCCGTGTTGATTCAAACACTCGCCGTGTAATCTTTTTCTTAATACTCGTTTGTATCTTATTTGGATACTCATCTATTTTGATTCCACACTCTTTCGTGTTAAACCTTTCTTTGATACTCATCCACATCTTCTTTCGATACTCGTCCGTATTTATTCAAACACTCATCAGTGTAATCTATTCCTTGATACTCGTCTATATCTTCTTTCGATACCCGTCCCTATTGATTCAAACACTCATTCGTGTTTAACCTTTCTTTGATACTCTTCTGTATCTTATTTCGATACTAGTCCATATTGATTCAAACACTCGCCCGTGTAATCGTTTCCTTAATACTCATCTATGTTTTCTTTCGATACGCATCCCTATTGATTCAAACACTCGTCCGTGTTAAACCTTTCTTTGATACTCGTCCGTATCTTCTTTCAATACTCGTCTGTATTGATTCAAACACTCTCCCGTGTAATCTTTTCTTTGATACTCGTCTTTATCTTCTCTTGATACTCGTCCATATTGACTCAAACACTCGTTCGTGTTAAACCTTTCTTTGATACTCGTCAGGATCTTCTTTCGGTACTCATCCGTATTGATTCAAACACTCATTCGTTTTAAATCTTTCTTTGATACTTGTTTGCATATTCTTTCGATACTCGTCCGTATTGATTCAAACACTCCTTCGTGTTAAACCTTTCTTTGATACTCGTCTGTATCTTCTTTCAATACTCGTCCGTATTGATTCAAACACTCGTCCTTGTAGTCTTTTCCTTGATACTCGTATATATTTTCTTTCGATACGCGTCCCTATTGATTCAAACACTCGTTCGTGTTAAACCTTTCTTTGATACTCATTTGTATCTTCAATCGTTACTTGTTTGTATAATTTAAACACTCAACCGTGTAATCTTTTCCTTGATACTCGTCTGCATCTTCTTTGGATACTCGTCTGTATTGATTCAACACTCGTTCGTGTTAAACCTTTCTTTGATACTCATCCATGTCTTCTTTTGATACTCGTCCGTATTGATTCAAACACACATCCGTGTAATCGTTTCGTCGATACTCGTTTATATCTTCTTTCGATACTCGTCCTGATTAATTCAAACACTCATTCGTGTTAAACCTTTCTTTGATACTCGTCCATACCTTCTTTCGATACTCGTCCGTATTGATTCAAACACTCGTCCGTGTAATCTTTACTTTGATACTCGTCTGTATCTTCTTTCAATAATCGTCTATATTGATTCAACACTCGTTCGTGTTAAACCTTTCTTTGATACTCGTCCATATTGATTCAAACACTCGTTCGTGTAATCTTTTCCTTGATACTCGTTTGTATCTTCTATGGATACTCATTGGTATTAATTCAACACTCGTTCACGTTAAAACTTTCTTTAATACTCGTTTGTATCTTCTTTTTATACTCGTCCGAATTGATTCAAACACTCGTCCATGTAATCTTTTCCTTGATACTCGTCTGTATCTTCTATGGATACTCATTTGTATTAATTCAACACTCGTTCACGTTAAAACTTTCTTTAATACTCGTTTGTATCTTCTTTTTATACTCGTCCGAATTGATTCAAACACTCGTCCGTGTAATCTTTTCCTTGATACTCGTTTGTATTTTCTTTCGATACTCGTCCGTATTGATTCAAACACTCGTTTTTGTTTGACCTTTCTTTGATACTCATTCGTATCTTCTTTCGATAATCGTTTGTATTGATTCAACACTCATTTGTTTTAAAACTTTCTTTGATATTCGTCTGTATCTTCTTTTGATACTCGTCCGTATTGATTTAAACACTCGTTCGTGTTAAACATTTCTTTGATACTCGTCCGTATCTTCTTTCAATACTCATCCGTATTCATTCAAACACTCGTCCTTGTAGTCTTTTCCTTGATACTCGTCTGTTTCGTCTTTCGATACTCGTCCCAATTGACTCAAACACTCATTCGTGTTTAACCTTACTTTGATACTCGTCCGTATTGATTCAAACACCCGTTCGTGTTAAATCTATCTTTGATACTCGTCTGTATCTTCTTTCGATACTCGTCCGTGTTGATTCAAACACTCTTCGTGTAATCTTTTCCTTAATACTCGCCTGTATCTTTATTTGGATACTCATCTGTATTGATTCAACACTCGTTCGTGTTAAACCTTTCTTTGATACTCGTACGTATTGATTCAAACACTCATCAGTGTAATCTTTTCCCTGATACTCTTCTATATCTTCTTTCGATACTCGTCCCTATTGATTCAAACACTCATTTGTGATTAACCTTTCTTTTATACTCGTCTGTATCTTATTTCGATACTCGTCCGTATTGATTCAAACACTCGTCTGTGTAATCTTTTCCTTGATAATCATATGTATCTTCTTTGGATACTCATCTGTATTGATTCAACACTCATTCATGTTAAACCTTTCGTTGATACTCATCTGTATCTTCTTTCGATACTCGTCCGTATTGATTCAAACACTCGTCCGTGTAATCGTTTCCTTGATACTCGTATATATTTTCTTACGATACGCGTCCCTATTGATTCAAACACTCGTTCGTGTTAAACCTTTCTTTGATACTCATTTGTATCTTCTATTGATACTCGTTTGTATTAATTTAAACACTCAACCGTGTAATCTTTTCCTTGATACTCGTCTGCATCTTCTTTCGATACTCGTCTGTATTGATTCAACACTCATTCGTGTTAAAACTTTCTTTGATATTCATCTATATCTTCTTTTGATACTCGTCCGTATTGATTCAAACACTCGTTCGTGTTAAACCATTCTCTGATACTCGTCTGTATCTTCTTTCGATACTCGTCCGTATTGATTCAAACACTTGTTCGGGTAATCTTATCCTTGATACTCGTTTGTATTTTCTTTCAATAATCGTTTGTATTGATTCAAACACTCGTCCTCGTAGTCTTTTCCTTGATACTCGTCTGTTTCTTCTTTCGATACTCGTCCCTATGGATTCAAACACTCATTCGTGTTTAACCTTTCTTTTATACTCGTCCCTATCTTATTTCGATACTCGTCCGTGTTGATTCAAACACTCGCCGTGTAATCTTTTTCTTAATACTCGTTTGTATCTTATTTGGATACTCATCTATTTTGATTCCACACTCTTTCGTGTTAAACCTTTCTTTGATACTCATCCACATCTTCTTTCGATACTCGTCCGTATTTATTCAAACACTCATCAGTGTAATCTATTCCTTGATACTCGTCTATATCTTCTTTCGATACCCGTCCCTATTGATTCAAACACTCATTCGTGTTTAACCTTTCTTTGATACTCTTCTGTATCTTATTTCGATACTAGTCCATATTGATTCAAACACTCGCCCGTGTAATCGTTTCCTTAATACTCATCTATGTTTTCTTTCGATACGCATCCCTATTGATTCAAACACTCGTCCGTGTTAAACCTTTCTTTGATACTCGTCCGTATCTTCTTTCAATACTCGTCTGTATTGATTCAAACACTCTCCCGTGTAATCTTTTCTTTGATACTCGTCTTTATCTTCTCTTGATACTCGTCCATATTGACTCAAACACTCGTTCGTGTTAAACCTTTCTTTGATACTCGTCAGGATCTTCTTTCGGTACTCATCCGTATTGATTCAAACACTCATTCGTTTTAAATCTTTCTTTGATACTTGTTTGCATATTCTTTCGATACTCGTCCGTATTGATTCAAACACTCCTTCGTGTTAAACCTTTCTTTGATACTCGTCTGTATCTTCTTTCAATACTCGTCCGTATTGATTCAAACACTCGTCCTTGTAGTCTTTTCCTTGATACTCGTATATATTTTCTTTCGATACACGTCCCTATTGATTCAAACACTCGTTCGTGTTAAACCTTTCTTTGATACTCATTTGTATCTTCAATCGTTACTTGTTTGTATAATTTAAACACTCAACCGTGTAATCTTTTCCTTGATACTCGTCTGCATCTTCTTTGGATACTCGTCTGTATTGATTCAACACTCGTTCGTGTTAAACCTTTCTTTGATACTCATCCATATCTTCTTTTGATACTCGTCCGTATTGATTCAAACACACATCCGTGTAATCGTTTCGTCGATACTCGTTTATATCTTCTTTCGATACTCGTCCTGATTAATTCAAACACTCATTCGTGTTAAACCTTTCTTTGATACTCGTCCATACCTTCTTTCGATACTCGTCCGTATTGATTCAAACACTCGTCCGTGTAATCTTTACTTTGATACTCGTCTGTATCTTCTTTCAATAATCGTCTATATTGATTCAACACTCGTTCGTGTTAAACCTTTCTTTGATACTCGTCCATATTGATTCAAACACTCGTTCGTGTAATCTTTTCCTTGATACTCGTTTGTATCTTCTATGGATACTCATTGGTATTAATTCAACACTCGTTCACGTTAAAACTTTCTTTAATACTCGTTTGTATCTTCTTTTTATACTCGTCCGAATTGATTCAAACACTCGTCCATGTAATCTTTTCCTTGATACTCGTCTGTATCTTCTATGGATACTCATTTGTATTAATTCAACACTCGTTCACGTTAAAACTTTCTTTAATACTCGTTTGTATCTTCTTTTTATACTCGTCCGAATTGATTCAAACACTCGTCCGTGTAATCTTTTCCTTGATACTCGTTTGTATTTTCTTTCGATACTCGTCCGTATTGATTCAAACACTCGTTTTTGTTTGACCTTTCTTTGATACTCATTCGTATCTTCTTTCGATAATCGTTTGTATTGATTCAACACTCATTTGTTTTAAAACTTTCTTTGATATTCGTCTGTATCTTCTTTCGATACTCGTCCGTATTGATTTAAACACTCGTTCGTGTTAAACATTTCTTTGATACTCGTCCGTATCTTCTTTCAATACTCATCCGTATTCATTCAAACACTCGTCCTTGTAGTCTTTTCCTTGATACTCGTCTGTTTCGTCTTTCGATACTCGTCCCAATTGACTCAAACACTCATTCGTGTTTAACCTTACTTTGATACTCGTCCGTATTGATTCAAACACCCGTTCGTGTTAAATCTATCTTTGATACTCGTCTGTATCTTCTTTCGATACTCGTCCGTGTTGATTCAAACACTCTTCGTGTAATCTTTTCCTTAATACTCGCCTGTATCTTTATTTGGATACTCATCTGTATTGATTCAACACTCGTTCGTGTTAAACCTTTCTTTGATACTCGTACGTATTGATTCAAACACTCATCAGTGTAATCTTTTCCCTGACACTCTTCTATATCTTCTTTCGATACTCGTCCCTATTGATTCAAACACTCATTTGTGATTAACCTTTCTTTTATACTCGTCTGTATCTTATTTCGATACTCGTCCGTATTGATTCAAACACTCGTCTGTGTAATCTTTTCCTTGATAATCATATGTATCTTCTTTGGATACTCATCTGTATTGATTCAACACTCATTCATGTTAAACCTTTCGTTGATACTCATCTGTATCTTCTTTCGATACTCGTCCGTATTGATTCAAACACTCGTCCGTGTAATCGTTTCCTTGATACTCGTATATATTTTCTTACGATACGCGTCCCTATTGATTCAAACACTCGTTCGTGTTAAACCTTTCTTTGATACTCATTTGTATCTTCTATCGATACTTGTTTGTATAATTTAAACACTCAACCGTGTAATCTTTTCCTTGATACTCGTCTGCATCTTCTTTGGATACTCGTCTGTATTGATTCAACACTCGTTCGTGTTAAACCTTTCTTTGATACTCATCCATATCTTCTTTTGATACTCGTCCGTATTGATTCAAACACACATCCGTGTAATCTTTTCGTCGATACTCGTTTATATCTTCTTTCGATACTCGTCCCGATTAATTCAAACACTCATTCGTGTTAAACCTTTCTTTGATACTCGTCCATACCTTCTTTTGATACTCGTCCGTATTGATTCAAACACTCGTCCATGTAATCTTTACGTTGATACTCGTCTGTATCTTCTTTCAATAATCGTCTATATTGATTCAACACTCGTTCGTGTTAAACCTTTCTTTGATACTCGTCCATATTGATTCAAACACTCGTTCGTGTAATCTTTTCCTTGATACTCGTCTGTATCTTCTATGGATACTCATTGGTATTAATTCAACACTCGTTCACGTTAAAACTTTCTTTAATACTCGTTTGTATCTTCTTTTTATACTCGTCCGAATTGATTCAAACACTCGTCCATCTAATCTTTTCCTTGATACTCGTATGTATCTTCTATGGATACTTATTTGTATTAATTCAACACTCGTTCACGTTAAAACTTTCTTTAATACAAGTTTGTATCTTCTTTTTATACTCGTCCGAATTGATTCAAACACTCGTCCGTGTAATCTTTTCCTTGATACTCGTTTGTATTTTCTTTTGATACTCGTCCATATTGATTCAAACACTCGTTTTTGTTTGACCTTTCTTTGATACTCATTCGTATCTTCTTTCGATAATCGTTTGTATTGATTCAACACTCATTTGTTTTAAAACTTTCTTTGATATTCGTCTGTATCTTCTTTCGATACTCGTCCGTATTGATTTAAACACTCGTTTGTGTTAAACATTTCTTTGATACTCTTCCGTATCTTCTTTCAATACTCATCCGTATTCATTCAAACACTCGTCCTTGTAGTCTTTTCCTTGATACTCGTCTGTTTCGTCTTTCGATACTCGTCCCTATTGACTCAAACACTCATTCGTGTTTAACCTTACTTTGATACTCGTCCGTATTGATTCAAACACCCGTTCGTGTTAAACCTATCTTTGATACTCGTCTGTATCTTCTTTCGATACTCGTCCGTGTTGATTCAAACAATCTTCGTGTAATCTTTTCCTTAATACTCGCCTGTATCTTTATTTGGATACTCATCTGTATTGATTCAACACTCGTTCGTGTTAAACCTTTCTTTGATACTCGTACGTATTGATTCAAACACTCATCAGTGTAATCTTTTCCCTGATACTCTTCTATATCTTCTTTCGATACTCGTCCCTATTGATTCAAACACTCATTTGTGATTAACCTTTCTTTTATACTCGTCTGTATCTTATTTCGATACTCGTCCGTATTGATTCAAACACTCGTCTGTGTAATCTTTTCCTTGATAATCATATGTATCTTCCTTGGATACTCATCTGTATTGATTCAACACTCATTCATGTTAAACCTTTCGTTGATACTCATCTGTATCTTCTTTCGATACTCGTCCGTATTGATTCAAACACTCGTCCGTGTAATCGTTTCCTTGATACTCGTATATATTTTCTTACGATACGCGTCCCTATTGATTCATACACTCGTTCGTGTTAAACCTTTCTTTGATACTCATTTGTATCTTCTATCGATACTCGTTTGTATTAATTTAAACACTCAACCGTGTAATCTTTTCCTTGATACTCGTCTGCATCTTCTTTCGATACTCGTCTGTATTGATTCAACACTCATTCATGTTAAAACTTTCTTTGATATTCATCTATATCTTCTTTTGATACTCGTCCGTATTGATTCAAACACTCGTTCGTGTTAAACCATTCTCTGATACTCGTCTGTATCTTCTTTCGATACTCGTCCGTATTGATTCAAACACTCGTTCGGGTAATCTTATCCTTGATATTCGTTTGTATTTTCTTTCAATACTCGTCTGTATTGATTCAAACACTCGTCATCATAGTCTTTTCCTTGATACTCGTTTGTTTCTTCTTTCGATACTCGTCCCTATGGATTCAAACACTCGTTCGTGTTTAACCTTTCTTTTATACTCGTCCCTATCTTATTTCGATACTCGTCCGTGTTGATTCAAACACTCGCCGTGTAATCTTTTTCTTAATACTCGTTTGTATCTTATTTGGATACTCATCTGTTTTGATTCCACACTCTTTCGTGTTAAACCTTTCTTTGATACTCATCCACATCTTCTTTCGATACTCGTCCCTATTTATTCAAACACTCATCAGTGTAATCTATTCCTTGATACTCGTCTATATCTTCTTTCGATACCCGTCCCTATTGATTCAAACACTCATTCGTGTTTAACCTTTCTTTGATACTCTTCTGTATCTTATTTCGATACTCGTCCATATTGATTCAAACACTCGCCCGTGTAATCGTTTCCTTAATACTCATCTATGTTTTCTTTTGATACGCATCCCTATTGATTCAAACACTCGTCCGTGTTAAACCTTTCTTTGATACTCGTCCGTATCTTCTTTCAATACTCGTCTGTATTGATTCAAACACTCGCCCGTGTAATCTTTTCTTTGATACTCGTCTTTATCTTCTCTTGATACTCGTCCATATTGACTCAAACACTCGTTCGTGTTAAACCTTTCTTTGATACTCGTCAGGATCTTCTTTCGGTACTCATCCGTATTGATTGAAACACTCATTCGTTTTAAATCTTTCTTTGATACTTGTTTGCATATTCTTTCGATACTCGTCCGTATTGATTCAAACACTCCTTCGTGTTAAACCTTTCTTTGATACTCGTCTGTATCTTCTTTCAATACTCGTCCGTATTGATTCAAACACTCGTCCTTGTAGTCTTTTCCTTGATACTCGTATATATTTTCTTTCGATACGCGTCCCTATTGATTCAAACACTCGTTCGTGTTAAACCTTTCTTTGATACTCATTTGTATCTTCTATCGATACTTGTTTGTATAATTTAAACACTCAACCGTGTAATCTTTTCCTTGATACTCGTCTCCATCTTCTTTGGATACTCGTCTGTATTGATTCAACACTCGTTCGTGTTAAACCTTTCTTTGATACTCATCCATATCTTCTTTTGATACTCGTCCGTATTGATTCAAACACACATCCGTGTAATCTTTTCGTCGATACTCGTTTATATCTTCTTTCGATACTCGTCCTGATTAATTCAAACACTCATTCGTGTTAAACATTTCTTTGATACTCGTCCATACCTTCTTTCGATACTATTCCGTATTGATTCAAACACTCGTCCGTGTAATCTTTACTTTGATACTCGTCTGTATCTTCTTTCAATAATCGTCTATATTGATTCAACACTCGTTCGTGTTAAACCTTTCTTTGATACTCGTCCATATTGATTCAAACACTCGTTCGTGTAATCTTTTCCTTGATACTCGTCTGTATCTTCTATGGATACTCATTGGTATTAATTCAACACTCGTTCACGTTAAAACTTTCTTTAATACTCGTTTGTATCTTCTTTTTATACTCGTCCGAATTGATTCAAACACTCGTCCATGTAATCTTTTCCTTGATACTCGTCTGTATCTTCTATGGATACTCATTTGTATTAATTCAACACTCGTTCACGTTAAAACTTTCTTTAATACTCGTTTGTATCTTCTTTTTATACTCGTCCGAATTGATTCAAACACTCGTCCGTGTAATCTTTTCCTTGATACTCGTTTGTATTTTCTTTCGATACTCGTCCGTATTGATTCAAACACTCGTTTTTGTTTGACCTTTCTTTGATACTCATTCGTATCTTCTTTCGATAATCGTTTGTATTGATTCAACACTCATTTGTTTTAAAACTTTCTTTGATATTCGTCTGTATCTTCTTTCGATACTCGTCCGTATTGATTTAAACACTCGTTCGTGTTAAACATTTCTTTGATACTCGTCCGTATCTTCTTTCAATACTCATCCGTATTCATTCAAACACTCGTCCTTGTAGTCTTTTCCTTGATACTCGTCTGTTTCGTCTTTCGATACTCGTCCCTATTGACTCAAACACTCATTCGTGTTTAACCTTACTTTGATACTCGTCCGTATTGATTCAAACACCCGTTCGTGTTAAATCTATCTTTGATACTCGTCTGTATCTTCTTTCGATACTCGTTCGTGTTGATTCAAACACTCTTCGTGTAATCTTTTCCTTAATACTCGCCTGTATCTTTATTTGGATACTCATCTGTATTGATTCAACACTCGTTCGTGTTAAACCTTTCTTTGATACTCGTACGTATTGATTCAAACACTCATCAGTATAATCTTTTCCCTAATACTCTTCTATATCTTCTTTCGATACTCGTCCCTATTGATTCAAACACTCATTTGTGATTAACCTTTCTTTTATACTCGTCTGTATCTTATTTCGATACTCGTCCGTATTGATTCAAACACTCGTCTGTGTAATCTTTTCCTTGATAATCATATGTATCTTCTTTGGATACTCATCTGTATTGATTCAACACTCATTCATGTTAAACCTTTCGTTGATACTCATCTGTATCTTCTTTCGATACTCGTCCGTATTGATTCAAACACTCGTCCGTGTAATCGTTTCCTTGATACTCGTATATATTTTCTTACGATACGCGTCCCTATTGATTAAAACACTCGTTCGTGTTAAACCTTTCTTTGATACTCATTTGTATCTTCTATCGATACTCGTTTGTATTAATTTAAACACTCAACCGTGTAATCTTTTCCTTGATACTCGTCTGCATCTTCTTTCGATACTCGTCTGTATTGATTCAACACTCATTCGTGTTAAAACTTTCTTTGATATTCATCTATATCTTCTTTTGATACTCGTCCGTATTGATTCAAACACTCGTTCGTGTTAAACCATTCTCTGATACTCGTCTGTATCTTCTTTCGATACTCGTCCGTATTGATTCAAACACTCGTTCGGGCAATCTTATCCTTGATACTCGTTTGTATTTTCTTTCAATACTCGTCTGTATTGACTCAAACACTCGTCCTCGTAGTCTTTTCCTTGATACTCGTTTGTTTCTTCTTTCGATACTCGTCCCTATGGATTCAAACACTCGTTCGTGTTTAACCTTTCTTTTATACTCGTCCCTATCTTATTTCGATACTCGTCCGTGTTGATTCAAACACTCGCTGTGTAATCTTTTTCTTAATACTCGTTTGTATCTTATTTGGATACTCATCTGTTTTGATTCCACACTCTTTCGTGTTAAACCTTTCTTTGATACTCATCCACATCTTCTTTCGATACTCGTCCGTATTTATTCAAACACTCATTAGTGTAATCTATTCCTTGATACTCGTCTATATCTTCTTTCGATACCCGTCCCTATTGATTCAAACACTCATTCGTGTTTAACCTTTCTTTGATACTCTTCTGTATCTTATTTCGATACTCGTCCATATTGATTCAAACACTCGCCCGTGTAATCGTTTCCTTAATACTCATCTATGTTTTCTTTCGATACGCATCCCTATTGATTCAAACACTCGTCCGTGTTAAACCTTTCTTTGATACTCGTCCGTATCTTCTTTCAATACTCGTCTGTATTGATTCAAACACTCGCCCGTGTAATCTTTTCTTTGATACTCGTCTTTATCTTCTCTTGATACTCGTCCATATTGACTCAAACACTCGTTCGTGTTAAACCTTTCTTTGATACTCGTCAGGATCTTCTTTCGGTACTCATCCGTATTGATTCAAACACTCATTCGTTTTAAATCTTTCTTTGATACTTGTTTGCATATTCTTTCGATACTTGTCCGTATTGATTCAAACACTCCTTCGTGTTAAACCTTTCTTTTATACTCGTCCGTATCTTCTTTCAATACTCGTCCGTATTGATTCAAACACTCGTCCTTGTAGTCTTTTCCTTGATACTCGTATATATTTTCTTTCGATACGCGTCCCTATTGATTCAAACACTCGTTCGTGTTAAACCTTTCTTTGATACTCATTTGTATCTTCTATCGATACTTGTTTGTATAATTTAAACACTCAACCGTGTAATATTTTCCTTGATACTCGTCTGCATCTTCTTTGGATACTCGTCTGTATTGATTCAACACTCGTTCGTGTTAAACCTTTCTTTGATACTCATCCATATCTTCTTTTGATACTCGTCCGTATTGATTAAAACACACATCCGTGTAATCTTTTTGTCGATACTCGTTTATATCTTCTTTCGATACTCGTCCCGATTAATTCAAACACTCATTCGTGTTAAACCTTTCTTTGATACTCGTCCATACCTTCTTTCGATACTCGTCCTTATTGATTCAAACACTCGTCCGTGTAATCTTTACTTTGATACTCGTCTGTATCTTCTTTCAATAATCGTCTATATTGATTCAACACTCGTTCGTGTTAAACCTTTCTTTGATACTCGTCCATATTGGTTCAAACACTCGTTCGTGTAATCTTTTCCTTGATACTCGTCTGTATCTTCTATGGATACTCATTGGTATTAATTCAACACTCGTTCACGTTAAAACTTTCTTTAATACTCGTTTGTATCTTCTTTTTATACTCGTCCGAATTGATTCAAACACTCGTCCATGTAATCTTTTCCTTGATACTCGTCTGTATCTTCTATGGATACTCATTTGTATTAATTCAACACTCGTTCACGTTAAAAATTTCTTTAATACTCGTTTGTATCTTCTTTTTATACTCGTCCGAATTGATTCAAACACTCGTCCGTGTAATCTTTTCCTTGATACTCGTTTGTATTTTCTTTCGATACTCGTCCGTATTGATTCAAACACTCGTTTTTGTTTGACCTTTCTTTGATACTCATTCGTATCTTCTTTCGATAATCGTTTGTATTGATTCAACACTCATTTGTTTTAAAACTTTCTTTGATATTCGTCTGTATCTTCTTTCGATACTCGTCCGTATTGATTTAAACACTCGTTCGTGTTAAACATTTCTTTGATACTCGTCCGTATCTTATTTCAATACTCATCCGTATTCATTCAAACACTCGTCCTTGTAGTCTTTTCCTTGATACTCGTCTGTTTCTTCTTTCGATACTCGTCCCTATTGACTCAAACACTCATTCGTGTTTAACCTTACTTTGATACTCGTCCATATTGATTCAAACACCCGTTCGTGTTAAATCTATCTTTGATACTCGTCTGTATCTTCTTTCGATACTCGCCCGTGTTGATTCAAACACTCTTCGTGTAATCTTTTTCTTAATATTCGCCTGTATCTTTATTTGGATACTCATCTGTATTGATTCAACACTCGTTCGTGTTAAACCTTTCTTTGATAC
The DNA here is from genome assembly GCA_948472305.1 of Vicia faba. Classification (NCBI taxonomy): domain Eukaryota; kingdom Viridiplantae; phylum Streptophyta; class Magnoliopsida; order Fabales; family Fabaceae; genus Vicia; species Vicia faba. The sequence goes on along the minus strand of OX451735.1, from coordinate 1,536,841,401 downwards.
TCGTACGTATTGATTCAAACACTCATCAGTGTAATCTTTTCCCTGATACTCTTCTATATCTTCTTTCGATACTCGTCCCTATTGATTCAAACACTCATTTGTGATTAACCTTTCTTTTATACTCGTCTGTATCTTATTTCGATACTCGTCCGTATTGATTCAAACACTCGTCTGTGTAATCTTTTCCTTGATACTCATCCATATTGATTCAAACACTCGTTCGTGTTAAACCATTCTCTGATACTCGTCTGTATCTTCTTTCGATACTCGTCCGTATTGATTCAAACACTCGTCCGTGTAATCGTTTCCTTGATACTCGTATATATTTTCTTACGATACGCGTCCCTATTGATTCAAACACTCGTTCGTGTTAAACCTTTCTTTGATACTCATTTTTATCTTCTATCGATACTCGTTTGTATTAATTTAAACACTCAACCGTGTAATCTTTTCCTTGATACTCGTCTGCATCTTCTTTCGATACTCGTCTGTATTGATTCAACACTCATTCGTGTTAAAACTTTCTTTGATATTCATCTATATCTTCTTTTTATACTCGTCCGTATTGATTCAAACACTCGTTCGTGTTAAACCATTCTCTGATACTCGTCTGTATCTTCTTTCGATACTCGTCAGTATTGATTCAAACACTCGTTTGAGTAATCTTATCCTTGATACTCGTTTGTATTTTCTTTCAATACTCGTTTGTATTGATTCAAACACTCGTCCTCGTAGTCTTTTCCTTGATACTCGTCTGTTTCTTCTTTCGATACTCGTCCCTATGGATTCAAACACTCATTCGTGTTTAACCTTTCTTTTATACTCGTCCCTATCTTATTTCGGTACTCGTCCGTGTTGATTCAAACACTCGCCGTGTAATCTTTTTCTTAATACTCATTTGTATCTTATTTGGATACTCATCTGTTTTGATTCCACACTCTTTCGTGTTAAACCTTTCTTTGATACTCATCCACATCTTCTTTCGATACTCGTCCATATTTATTCAAACACTCATCAGTGTAATCTATTCCTTGATACTCGTCTATATCTTCTTTCGATACCCGTCCCTATTGATTCAAACACTCATTCGTGTTTAACCTTTCTTTGATACTCTTCTGTATCTTATTTCGATACTCGTCCATATTGATTCAAACACTCGCCCGTGTAATCGTTTCCTTAATACTCATCTATGTTTTCTTTCGATACGCATCCCTATTGATTCAAACACTCGTCCGTGTTAAACCTTTCTTTGATACTCGTCCGTATCTTCTTTCAATACTCGTCTGTATTGATTCAAACACTCGCCCGTGTAATCTTTTCTTTGATACTCGTCTTTATCTTCTCTTGATACTCGTCCAAATTGACTCAAACACTCGTTCGTGTTAAACCTTTCTTTGATACTCGTCAGGATCTTCTTTCGGTACTCATGCGTATTGATTCAAACACTCATTCGTTTTAAATCTTTCTTTGATACTTGTTTGCATATTCTTTCGATACTCGTCCGTATTGATTCAAACACTCCTTCGTGTTAAACCTTTCTTTGATACTCGTCCATATCTTCTTTCAATACTCGTCCGTATTGATTCAAACACTCGTCCTTGTAGTCTTTTCCTTGATACTCGTATATATTTTCTTTCGATACGCGTCCCTATTGATTCAAACACTCGTTCGTGTTAAACCTTTCTTTGATACTCATTTGTATCTTCTATCGATACTTGTTTGTATAATTTAAACACTCAACCGTGTAATCTTTTCCTTGATACTCGTCTGCATCTTCTTTGGATACTCGTCTGTATTGATTCAACACTCGTTCGTGTTAAACCTTTCTTTGATACTCATCCATATCTTCTTTTGATACTCGTCCGTATTGATTCAAACACACATCCGTGTAATATTTTCGTCGATACTCGTTTATATCTTCTTTCGATACTCGTCCCGATTAATTCAAACACTCATTCGTGTTAAACCTTTCTTTGATACTCGTCCATACCTTCTTTCGATACTCGTCCGTATTGATTCAAACACTCGTCCGTGTAATCTTTACTTTGATACTCGTCTGTATCTTCTTTCAATAATCGTCTATATTGATTCAACACTCGTTCGTGTTAAACCTTTCTTTGATACTCGTCCATATTGATTCAAACACTCGTTCGTGTAATCTTTTCCTTGATACTCGTTTGTATCTTCTATGGATACTCATTGGTATTAATTCAACACTCGTTCACGTTAAAACTTTCTTTAATACTCGTTTGTATCTTCTTTTTATACTCGTCCGAATTGATTCAAACACTCGTCCATGTAATCTTTTCCTTGATACTCGTCTGTATCTTCTATGGATACTCATTTGTATTAATTCAACACTCGTTCACGTTAAAACTTTCTTTAATACTCGTTTGTATCTTCTTTTTATACTCGTCCGAATTGATTCAAACACTCGTCTGTGTAATCTTTTCCTTGATACTCGTTTGTATTTTCTTTCGATACTCGTCCGTATTGATTCAAACACTCGTTTTTGTTTGACCTTTCTTTGATACTCATTCGTATCTTCTTTCGATAATCGTTTGTATTGATTCAACACTCATTTGTTTTAAAACTTTCTTTGATATTCGTCTGTATCTTCTTTCGATACTCGTCCGTATTGATTTAAACACTCGTTCGTGTTAAAAATTTCTTTGATACTCGTCCGTATCTTCTTTCAATACTCATCCATATTCATTCAAACACTCGTCCTTGTAGTCTTTTCCTTGATACTCGTCTGTTTCGTCTTTCGATACTCGTCCCTATTGACTCAAACACTCATTCGTGTTTAACCTTACTTTGATACTCGTCCGTATTGATTCAAACACCCGTTCGTGTTAAATCTATCTTTGATACTCGTCTGTATCTTCTTTCGATACTCGCCCGTGTTGATTCAAACACTCTTCGTGTATTCTTTTCCTTAATATTCGCCTGTATCTTTATTTGGATACTCATCTGTATTGATTCAACACTCGTTCATGTTAAACCTTTCTTTGATACTCGTACGTATTGATTCAAACACTCATCAGTGTAATCTTTTCCCTGATACTCTTCTATATCTTCTTTCGATACTCGTCCCTATTGATTCAAACACTCATTTGTGATTAACCTTTCTTTTATACTCGTCTGTATCTTATTTCGATACTCGTCCGTATTGATTCAAACACTCGTCTGTGTAATCTTTTCCTTGATACTCATCTGTATTGATTCAACACTCATTCATGTTAAACCTTTCGTTGATACTCATCTGTATCTTCTTTCGATACTCGTCCGTATTGATTCAAACACTCGTCCGTGTAATCGTTTCCTTAATACTCGTATATATTTTCTTACGATACGCGTCCTTATTGATTCAAACACTCGTTCGTATTAAACCTTTCTTTGATACTCATTTGTATCTTCTATCGATACTCGTTTGTATTAATTTAAACACTCAACCGTGTAATCTTTTCCTTGATACTCGTCTGCATCTTCTTTCGATACTCGTCTGTATTGATTCAACACTCATTCGTGTTAAAACTTTCTTTCATATTCATCTATATCTTCTTTTTATACTCGTCCGTATTGATTCAAACACTCGTTCGTGTTAAACCATTCTCTGATACTCGTCTGTATCTTCTTTCGATACTCGTTAGTATTGATTCAAACACTCGTTCGGGTAATCTTATCCTTGATACTCGTTTGTATTTTCTTTAAATACTCGTTTGTATTGATTCAAACACTCGTCCTCGTAGTCTTTTCCTTGATACTCGTCTGTTTCTTCTTTCGATACTCGTCCCTATGGATTCAAACACTCATTCGTGTTTAACCTTTCTTTTATACTCGTCCCTATCTTATTTCGGTACTCGTCCGTGTTGATTCAAACACTCGCCGTGTAATCTTTTTCTTAATACTCATTTGTATCTTATTTGGATACTCATCTGTTTTGATTCCACACTCTTTCGTGTTAAACCTTTCTTTGATACTCATCCACATCTTCTTTCGATACTCGTCCATATTTATTCAAACACTCATCAGTGTAATCTATTCCTTGATACTCGTCTATATCTTCTTTCGATACCCGTCCCTATTGATTCAAACACTCATTCGTGTTTAACCTTTCTTTGATACTCTTCTGTATCTTATTTCGATACTCGTCCATATTGATTCAAAGACTCGCCCGTGTAATCGTTTCCTTAATACTCATCTATGTTTTCTTTCGATACGCATCCCTATTGATTCAAACACTCGTCCGTGTTAAACCTTTCTTTGATACTCGTCCGTATCTTCTTTCAATACTCGTCTGTATTGATTCAAACACTCGCCCGTGTAATCTTTTCTTTGATACTCGTCTTTATCTTCTCTTGATACTCGTCCAAATTGACTCAAACACTCGTTCGTGTTAAACCTTTCTTTGATACTCGTCAGGATCTTCTTTCGGTACTCTTGCGTATTGATTCAAACACTCATTCGTTTTAAATCTTTCTTTGATACTTGTTTGCATATTCTTTCGATACTCGTCCGTATTGATTCAAACACTCCTTCGTGTTAAACCTTTCTTTGATACTCGTCCATATCTTCTTTCAATACTCGTCCGTATTGATTCAAACACTCGTCCTTGTAGTCTTTTCCTTGATACTCGTATATATTTTCTTTCGATACGCGTCCCTATTGATTCAAACACTCGTTCGTGTTAAACCTTTCTTTGATACTCATTTGTATCTTCTATCGATACTTGTTTGTATAATTTAAACACTCAACCGTGTAATCTTTTCCTTGATACTCGTCTGCATCTTCTTTGGATACTCGTCTGTATTGATTCAACACTCGTTCGTGTTAAACCTTTCTTTGATACTCATCCATATCTTCTTTTGATACTCGTCCGTATTGATTCAAACACACATCCGTGTAATCTTTTCGTCGATACTCGTTTATATCTTCTTTCGATACTCGTCCCGATTAATTCAAACACTCATTCGTGTTAAACCTTTCTTTGATACTCGTCCATACCTTCTTTCGATACTCGTCCGTATTGATTCAAACACTCGTCCGTGTAATCTTTACTTTGATACTCGTCTGTATCTTCTTTCAATAATCGTCTATATTGATTCAACACTCGTTCGTGTTAAACCTTTCTTTGATACTCGTCCATATTGATTCAAACACTCGTTCGTGTAATCTTTTCCTTGATACTCGTTTGTATCTTCTATGGATACTCATTGGTATTAATTCAACACTCGTTCACGTTAAAACTTTCTTTAATACTCGTTTGTATCTTCTTTTTATACTCGTCCGAATTGATTCAAACACTCGTCCATGTAATCTTTTCCTTGATACTCGTCTGTATCTTCTATGGATACTCATTTGTATTAATTCAACACTCGTTCACGTTAAAACTTTCTTTAATACTCGTTTGTATCTTCTTTTTATACTCGTCCGAATTGATTCAAACACTCGTCCGTGTAATCTTTTCCTTGATACTCGTTTGTATTTTCTTTCGATACTCGTCCGTATTGATTCAAACACTCGTTTTTGTTTGACCTTTCTTTGATACTCATTCGTATCTTCTTTCGATAATCGTTTGTATTGATTCAACACTCATTTGTTTTAAAACTTTCTTTGATATTCGTCTGTATCTTCTTTCGATACTCGTCCGTATTGATTTAAACACTCGTTCGTGTTAAAAATTTCTTTGATACTCGTCCGTATCTTCTTTCAATACTCATCCATATTCATTCAAACACTCGTCCTTGTAGTCTTTTCCTTGATACTCGTCTGTTTCGTCTTTCGATACTCGTCCCTATTGACTCAAACACTCATTCGTGTTTAACCTTACTTTGATACTCGTCCGTATTGATTCAAACACCCGTTCGTGTTAAATCTATCTTTGATACTCGTCTGTATCTTCTTTCGATACTCGCCCGTGTTGATTCAAACACTCTTCGTGTATTCTTTTCCTTAATATTCGCCTGTATCTTTATTTGGATACTCATCTGTATTGATTCAACACTCGTTCATGTTAAACCTTTCTTTGATACTCGTACGTATTGATTCAAACACTCATCAGTGTAATCTTTTCCCTGATACTCTTCTATATCTTCTTTCGATACTCGTCCCTATTGATTCAAACACTCATTTGTGATTAACCTTTCTTTTATACTCGTCTGTATCTTATTTCGATACTCGTCCGTATTGATTCAAACACTCGTCTGTGTAATCTTTTCCTTGATACTCATCTGTATTGATTCAACACTCATTCATGTTAAACCTTTCGTTGATACTCATCTGTATCTTCTTTCAATACTCGTCCGTATTGATTCAAACACTCGTCCGTGTAATCGTTTCCTTGATACTCGTATATATTTTCTTACGATACGCGTCCTTATTGATTCAAACACTCGTTCGTATTAAACCTTTCTTTGATACTCATTTGTATCTTCTATCGATACTCGTTTGTATTAATTTAAACACTCAACCGTGTAATCTTTTCCTTGATACTCGTCTGCATCTTCTTTCGATACTCGTCTGTATTGATTCAACACTCATTCGTGTTAAAACTTTCTTTCATATTCATCTATATCTTCTTTTTATACTCGTCCGTATTGATTCAAACACTCGTTCGTGTTAAACCATTCTCTGATACTCGTCTGTATCTTCTTTCGATACTCGTCAGTATTGATTCAAACACTCGTTCGGGTAATCTTATCCTTGATACTCGTTTGTATTTTCTTTAAATACTCGTTTGTATTGATTCAAACACTCGTCCTCGTAGTCTTTTCCTTGATACTCGTCTGTTTCTTCTTTCGATACTCGTCCCTATGGATTCAAACACTCATTCGTGTTTAACATTTCTTTTATACTCGTCCCTATCTTATTTCGATACTCGTCCGTGTTGATTCAAACACTCGCCGTGTAATCTTTTTCTTAATACTCGTTTGTATCTTATTTGGATACTCATCTGTTTTGATTCCACACTCTTTCGTGTTAAACCTTTCTTTGATACTCATCCACATCTTCTTTCGATACTCGTCCGTATTTATTCAAACACTCATCAGTGTAATCTATTCCTTGATACTCGTCTATATCTTCTTTCGATACCCGTCCCTATTGATTCAAACACTCATTCGTGTTTAACCTTTCTTTGATACTCTTATGTATCTTATTTCGATACTCGTCCATATTGATTCAAACACTCGCCCGTGTAATCGTTTCCTTAATACTCATCTATGTTTTCTTTCGATACGCATCCCTATTGATTCAAACACTCGTCCGTGTTAAACCTTTCTTTGATACTCGTCCGTATCTTCTTTCAATACTCGTCTGTATTGATTCAAACACTCGCCCGTGTAATCTTTTCTTTGATACTCGTCTTTATCTTCTCTTGATACTCGTCCATATTGACTCAAACACTCGTTCGTGTTAAACCTTTCTTTGATACTCGTCAGGATCTTCTTTCGGTACTCATCCGTATTGATTCAAACACTCATTCGTTTTAAATCTTTCTTTGATACTTGATTGCATATTCTTTCGATACTCGTCCGTATTGATTCAAACACTCCTTCGTGTTAAACCTTTCTTTAATACTCGTCCGTATCTTCTTTCAATACTCGTCCGTATTGATTCAAACACTCGTCCTTGTAGTCTTTTCCTTGATACTCGTATATATTTTCTTTCGATACGCGTCCCTATTGATTCAAACACTCGTTCGTGTTAAACCTTTCTTTGATACTCATTTTTATCTTCTATCGATACTTGTTTGTATAATTTAAACACTCAACCGTGTAATCTTTTCCTTGATACTCGTCTGCATCTTCTTTGGATACTCGTCTGTATTGATTCAACACTCGTTCGTGTTAAACCTTTCTTTGATACTCATCCATATCTTCTTTTGATACTCGTCCGTATTGATTCGAACACACATCCGTGTAATCTTTTCGTCGATACTCGTTTATATCTTCTTTCGATACTCGTCCCGATTAATTCAAACACTCCTTCGTGTTAAACCTTTCTTTGATACTCGTCCATACCTTCTTTCGATACTCGTCCGTATTGATTCAAACACTCGTCCGTGTAATCTTTACTTTGATACTCGTCTGTATCTTCTTTCAATAATCGTCTATATTGATTCAACACTCGTTCGTGTTAAACCTTTCTTTGATACTCGTCCATATTGATTCAAACACTCGTTCGTGTAATCTTTTCCTTGATACTCGTTTGTATCTTCTATGGATACTCATTGGTATTAATTCAACACTCGTTCACGTTAAAACTTTCTTTAATACTCGTTTGTATCTTCTTTTTATACTCGTCCGAATTGATTCACACACTCGTCCATGTAATCTTTTCCTTGATACTCGTCTGTATCTTCTATGGATACTCATTTGTATTAATTCAACACTCGTTCACGTTAAAACTTTCTTTAATACTCGTTTGTATCTTCTTTTTATACTCGTCCGAATTGATTCAAACACTCGTCCGTGTAATCTTTTCCTTGATACTCGTTTGTATTTTCTTTCGATACTCGTCCGTATTGATTCAAACACTCGTTTTTGTTTGACCTTTCTTTGATACTCATTCGTATCTTCTTTCGATAATCGTTTGTATTGATTCAACACTCATTTGTTTTAAAACTTTCTTTGATATTCGTCTGTATCTTCTTTCGATACTCGTCCGTATTGATTTAAACACTCGTTCGTGTTAAACATTTCTTTGATACTCGTCCGTATCTTCTTTCAATACTCATCCATATTCATTCAAACACTCGTCCTTGTAGTCTTTTCCTTGATACTCGTCTGTTTCGTCTTTCGATACTCGTCCCTATTGACTCAAACACTCATTCGTGTTTAACCTTACTTTGATACTCGTCCGTATTGATTCAAACACCCGTTCGTGTTAAATCTATCTTTGATACTCGTCTGTATCTTCTTTCGATACTCGCCCGTGTTGATTCAAACACTCTTCGTGTAATCTTTTCCTTAATATTCGCCTGTATCTTTATTTGGATACTCATCTGTATTGATTCAACACTCGTTCATGTTAAACCTTTCTTTGATACTCGTACGTATTGATTCAAACACTCATCAGTGTAATCTTTTCCCTGATACTCTTCTATATCTTCTTTCGATACTCGTCCCTATTGATTCAAACACTCATTTGTGATTAACCTTTCTTTTATACTCGTCTGTATCTTATTTCGATACTCGTCCGTATTGATTCAAACACTCGTCTGTGTAATCTTTTCCTTGATACTCATCTGTATTGATTCAACACTCATTCATGTTAAACCTTTCGTTGATACTCATCTGTATCTTCTTTCGATACTCGTCCGTATTGATTCAAACACTCGTCCGTGTAATCGTTTCCTTGATACTTGTATATATTTTCTTACGATACGCGTCCCTATTGATTCAAACACTCGTTCGTGTTAAACCTTTCTTTGATACTCATTTGTATCTTCTATCGATACTCGTTTGTATTAATTTAAACAATCAACCGTGTAATCTTTTCCTTGATACTCGTCTGCATCTTCTTTCGATACTCGTCTGTATTGATTCAACACTCATTCGTGTTAAAACTTTCTTTGATATTCATCTATATCTTCTTTTGATACTCATCTGTATTGATTCAAACACTCGTTCGTGTTAAACCTTTCGTTGATACTCATCTGTATCTTCTTTCGATACTCGTCCGTATTGATTCAAACACTCGTCCGTGTAATCGTTTCCTTGATACTCGTATATATTTTCTTACGATACGCGTCCCTATTGATTCAAACACTCGTTCGTGTTAAACCTTTCTTTGATACTCATTTGTATCTTCTATCGATACTCGTTTGTATTAATTTAAACACTCAACCGTGTAATCTTTTCCTTGATACTCGTCTGCATCTTCTTTCGATACTCGTCTGTATTGATTCAACACTCATTCGTGTTAAAACTTTCTTTCATATTCATCTATATCTTCTTTTTATACTCGTCCGTATTGATTCAAACACTCGTTCGTGTTAAACCATTCTCTGATACTCGTCTGTATCTTCTTTCGATACTCGTCAGTATTGATTCAAACACTCATTCGGGTAATCTTATCCTTGATACTCGTTTGTATTTTCTTTAAATACTCGTTTGTATTGATTCAAACACTCGTCCTCGTAGTCTTTTCCTTGATACTCGTCTGTTTCTTCTTTCGATACTCGTCCCTATGGATTCAAACACTCATTCGTGTTTAACCTTTCTTTTATACTCGTCCCTATCTTATTTCGATACTCGTCCGTGTTGATTCAAACACTCGCCGTGTAATCTTTTTCTTAATACTCGTTTGTATCTTATTTGGATACTCATCTGTTTTGATTCCACACTCTTTCGTGTTAAACCTTTCTTTGATACTCATCCACATCTTCTTTCGATACTCGTCCGTATTTATTCAAACACTCATCAGTGTAATCTATTCCTTGATACTCGTCTATATCTTCTTTCGATACCCGTCCCTATTGATTCAAACACTCATTCGTGTTTAACCTTTCTTTGATACTCTTCTGTATCTTATTTCGATACTCGTCCATATTGATTCAAACAGTCGCCCGTGTAATCGTTTCCTTAATACTCATCTATGTTTTCTTTCGATACGCATCCCTATTGATTCAAACACTCGTCCGTGTTAAACCTTTCTTTGATACTCGTCCGTATCTTCTTTCAATACTCGTCTGTATTGATTCAAACACTCGCCCGTGTAATCTTTTCTTTGATACTCGTCTTTATCTTCTCTTGATACTCGTCCATATTGACTCAAACACTCGTTCGTGTTAAACCTTTCTTTGATACTCGTCAGGATCTTCTTTCGGTACTCATCCGTATTGATTCAAACACTCATTCGTTTTAAATCTTTCTTTGATACTTGTTTGCATATTCTTTCGATACTCGTCCGTATTGATTCAAACACTCCTTCGTGTTAAACCTTTCTTTAATACTCGTCCGTATCTTCTTTCAATACTCGTCCGTATTGATTCAAATACTCGTCCTTGTAGTCTTTTCCTTGATACTCGTATATATTTTCTTTCGATACGCGTCCCTATTGATTCAAACACTCGTTCGTGTTAAACCTTTCTTTGATACTCATTTTTATCTTCTATCGATACTTGTTTGTATAATTTAAACACTCAACCGTGTAATCTTTTCCTTGATACTCGTCTGCATCTTCTTTGGATACTCGTCTGTATTGATTCAACACTCGTTCGTGTTAAACCTTTCTTTGATACTCATCCATATCTTCTTTTGATACTCGTCCGTATTGATTCGAACACACATCCGTGTAATCTTTTCGTCGATACTCGTTTATATCTTCTTTCGATACTCGTCCCGGTTAATTCAAACACTCCTTCGTGTTAAACCTTTCTTTGATACTCGTCCATACCTTCTTTCGATACTCGTCCGTATTGATTCAAACACTCGTCCGTGTAATCTTTACTTTGATACTCGTCTGTATCTTCTTTCAATAATCGTCTATATTGATTCAACACTCGTTCGTGTTAAACCTTTCTTTGATACTCGTCCATATTGATTCAAACACTCGTTCGTGTAATCTTTTCCTTGATACTCGTTTGTATCTTCTATGGATACTCATTGGTATTAATTCAACACTCGTTCACGTTAAAACTTTCTTTAATACTCGTTTGTATCTTCTTTTTATACTCGTCCGAATTGATTCACACACTCGTCCATGTAATCTTTTCCTTGATACTCGTCTGTATCTTCTATGGATACTCATTTGTATTAATTCAACACTCGTTCACGTTAAAACTTTCTTTAATACTCGTTTGTATCTTCTTTTTATACTCGTCCGAATTGATTCAAACACTCGTCCGTGTAATCTTTTCCTTGATACTCGTTTGTATTTTCTTTCGATACTCGTCCGTATTGATTCAAACACTCGTTTTTGTTTGACCTTTCTTTGATACTCATTCGTATCTTCTTTCGATAATCGTTTGTATTGATTCAACACTCATTTGTTTTAAAACTTTCTTTGATATTCGTCTGTATCTTCTTTCGATACTCGTCCGTATTGATTTAAACACTCGTTCGTGTTAAACATTTCTTTGATACTCGTCCGTATCTTCTTTCAATACTCATCCATATTCATTCAAACACTCGTCCTTGTAGTCTTTTCCTTGATACTCGTCTGTTTCGTCTTTCGATACTCGTCCCTATTGACTCAAACACTCATTCGTGTTTAACCTTACTTTGATACTCGTCCGTATTGATTCAAACACCCGTTCGTGTTAAATCTATCTTTGATACTCGTCTGTATCTTCTTTCGATACTCGCCCGTGTTGATTCAAACACTCTTCGTGTAATCTTTTCCTTAATATTCGCCTGTATCTTTATTTGGATACTCATCTGTATTGATTCAACACTCGTTCATGTTAAACCTTTCTTTGATACTCGTACGTATTGATTCAAACACTCATCAGTGTAATCTTTTCCCTGATACTCTTCTATATCTTCTTTCGATACTCGTCCCTATTGATTCAAACACTCATTTGTGATTAACCTTTCTTTTATACTCGTCTGTATCTTATTTCGATACTCGTCCGTATTGATTCAAACACTCGTCTGTGTAATCTTTTCCTTGATACTCATCTGTATTGATTCAACACTCATTCATGTTAAACCTTTCGTTGATACTCATCTGTATCTTCTTTCGATACTCGTCCGTATTGATTCAAACACTCGTCCGTGAAATCGTTTCCTTGATACTTGTATATATTTTCTTACGATACGCGTCCCTATTGATTCAAACACTCGTTCGTGTTAAACCTTTCTTTGATACTCATTTGTATCTTCTATCGATACTCGTTTGTATTAATTTAAACACTCAACCGTGTAATCTTTTCCTTGATACTCGTCTGCATCTTCTTTCGATACTCGTCTGTATTGATTCAACACTCATTCGTGTTAAAACTTTCTTTGATATTCATTTATATCTTCTTTTGATACTCGTCCGTATTGATTCAAACACTCATTCGTGTTAAACCATTCTCTGATACTCGTCTGTATCTTCTTTCGATACTCGTCCGTATTGATTCAAACACTCGTCCGTGTAATCGTTTCCTTGATACTCGTATATATTTTCTTACGATACGCGTCCCTATTGATTAAAACACTCGTTCGTGTTAAACCTTTCTTTGATACTCATTTGTATCTTCTATCGATACTCGTTTGTATTAATTTAAACACTCAACCATGTAATCTTTTCCTTGATACTCGTATGCATCTTCTTTCGATACTCGTCTGTATTGATTCAACACTCATTCGTGTTAAAACTTTCTTTGATATTCATCTATATCTTCTTTTGATACTCGTCCGTATTGATTCAAACACTCGTTCGTGTTAAACCATTCTCTGATACTCGTCTATATCTTCTTTCGATACTCGTCCGTATTGATTCAAACACTCGTTCGGGTAATCTTATCCTTGATACTCGTTTGTATTTTCTTTCAATACTCGTCTGTATTGATTCAAACACTCGTCCTCGTAGTCTTTTCCTTGATACTCGTTTGTTTCTTCTTTCGATACTCGTCCCTATGGATTCAAACACTCGTTCGTGTTTAACCTTTCTTTTATACTCGTCCCTATCTTATTTCGATACTCGTCCGTGTTGATTCAAACACTCGCTGTGTAATCTTTTTCTTAATACTCGTTTGTATCTTATTTGGATACTCATCTGTTTTGATTCCACACTCTTTCGAGTTAAACCTTTCTTTGATACTCATTCACATCTTCTTTCGATACTCGTCTGTATTTATTCAAACACTCATCGGTGTAATCTATTCCTTGATACTCGTCTATATCTTCTTTCAATACCCGTCCCTATTGATTCAAACACTCATTCGTGTTTAACCTTTCTTTGATACTCTTCTGTATCTTATTTCGATACTCGTCCATATTGATTCAAACACTCGCCCGTGTAATCGTTTCCTTAATACTCATCTATGTTTTCTTTCGATACGCATCCCTATTGATTCAAACACTCGTCCGTGTTAAACCTTTCTTTGATACTCGTCCGTATCTTCTTTCAATACTCGTCTGTATTGATTAAAACACTCGCCCGTGTAATCTTTTCTTTGATACTCGTCTTTATCTTCTCTTGATACTCGTCCATATTGACTCAAACACTCGTTCGTGTTAAACCTTTCTTTGATACTCGTCAGGATCTTCTTTCGGTACTCATCCGTATTGATTCAAACACTCATTCATTTTAAATCTTTCTTTGATACTTGTTTGCATATTCTTTCGATACTCGTCCGTATTGATTCAAACACTCCTTCGTGTTAAACCTTTCTTTGATACTCGTCTGTATCTTCTTTCAATACTCCTTTGTATAATTTAAACACTCAACCGTGTAATCTTTTCCTTGATACTCGTCTGTATCTTCTTTGGATACTCGTCTGTATTGATTCAACACTCGTTCGTGTTAAACCTTTCTTTGATACTCATCCATATCTTCTTTTGGTACTCGTCCGTATTGATTCAAACACACATCCGTGTAATCTTTTCGTCGATACTCATTTATATCTTCTTTCGATACTCGTCCCGATTAATTCAAACACTCATTCGTGTTAAACCTTTCTTTGATACTCGTCCATACCTTCTTTCGATACTCGTCCGTATTGATTCAAACACTCGTCCGTGTAATCTTTACTTTGATACTCGTCTGTATCTTCTTTCAATAATCGTCTATATTGATTCAACACTCGTTCGTGTTAAACCTTTCTTTGATACTCGTCCATATTGATTCAAACACTCGTTCGTGTAATCTTTTCCTTGATACTCATCTGTATCTTCTATGGATACTCATTGGTATTAATTCAACACTCGTTCACGTTAAAACTTTCTTTAATACTCATTTGTATCTTCTTTTCATACTCGTCCGAATTGATTCAAACACTCGTCCATGTAATCTTTTCCTTGATACTCGTCTGTATCTTCTATGGATACTCATTTGTATTAATTCAACATTCGTTCACGTTAAAACTTTCTTTAATACTCGTTTGTATCTTCTTTTTATACTCGTCCGAATTGATTCAAACACTCGTCCGTGTAATCTTTTCCTTGATACTCGTTTGTATTTTCTTTCGATACTCGTCCGTATTGATTCAAACACTCGTTTTTGTTTGACCTTTCTTTGATACTCATTCGTATCTTCTTTCGATAATCGTTTGTATTGATTCAACACTCATTTGTTTTAAAACTTTCTTTGATATTCGTCTGTATCTTCTTTCGATACTCGTCCGTATTGATTTAAACACTCGTTCGTGTTAAACATTTCTTTGATACTCGTCCGTATCTTCTTTCAATACTCATCCGTATTCATTCAAACACTCGTCCTTGTAGTCTTTTCCTTGATACTCGTCTGTTTCGTCTTTCGATACTCGTCCCTATTGACTCAAACACTCATTCGTGTTTAACCTTACTTTGATACTCGTCCGTATTGATTCAAACACCCGTTCGTGTTAAATCTATCTTTGATACTCGTCTGTATCTTCTTTCGATACTCGTCCGTGTTGATTCAAACACTCTTCGTGTAATCTTTTCCTTAATACTCGCCTGTATCTTTATTTGGATACTCATCTGTATTGATTCAACACTCGTTCGTGTTAAACCTTTCTTTGATACTCGTACGTATTGATTCAAACACTCATCAGTGTAATCTTTTCCCTGATACTCTTCTATATCTTCTTTCGATACCCGTCCCTATTGATTCAAACACTCATTCGTGTTTAACCTTTCTTTGATACTCTTTTGTATCTTATTTTGATACTCGTCCATATTGATTCAAACACTCGCCCGTGTAATCGTTTCCTTAATACTCATCTATGTTTTCTTTCGATACGCATCCCTATTTATTCAAACACTCGTCCGTGTTAAACCTTTCTTTGATACACGTCCGTATCTTCTTTCAATACTCGTCTGTATTGATTCAAACACTCGCCCGTGTAATCTTTTCTTTGATACTCGTCTTTATCTTCTCTTGATACTCGTCCAAATTGACTCAAACACTCGTTCGTGTTAAACCTTTCTTTGATACTCGTCAGGATCTTCTTTCGATACTCATCCGTATTGATTCAAACACTCATTCGTTTTAAATCTTTCTTTGATACTTGTTTGCATATTCTTTCGATACTCGTCCGTATTGATTCAAACACTCCTTCGTGTTAAACCTTTCTTTGATACTCGTCTGTATCTTCTTTCAATACTCGTCCGTATTGATTCAAACACTCGTCCTTATAGTCTTTTCCTTGATACTCGTATATATTTTCTTTCGATAAGCGTCCCTATTGATTCAAACACTCGTTCGTGTTAAACCTTTCTTTGATACTCATTTGTATCTTCTATCGATACTTGTTTGTATAATTTAAACACTCAACCGTGTAATCTTTTCCTTGATACTCGTCTTCATCTTCTTTGGATACTCGTCTGTATTGATTCAACACTCGTTCGTGTTAAACCTTTCTTTGATACTCATCCATATCTTCTTTTGATACTCGTCCGTATTGATTCAAACACACATCCGTGTAATCTTTTCGTCGATACTCGTTTATATCTTCTTTTGATACTCGTCCCGATTAATTCAAACACTCATTCGTGTTAAACCTTTCTTTGATACTCGTCCATACCTTCTTTCGATACTCGTCCGTATTGATTCAAACACTCGTCCGTGTAATCTTTACTTTGATACTCGTCTGTATCTTCTTTCAATAATCGTCTATATTGATTCAACACTCGTTCGTGTTAAACCTTTCTTTGATACTCGTCCATATTGATTCAAACACTCGTTCGTGTAATCTTTTCCTTGATACTCGTCTGTATCTTCTATGGATACTCATTGGTATTAATTCAACACTCGTTCACGTTAAAACTTTCTTTAATACTCGTTTGTATCTTCTTTTTATACTCGTCCGAATTGATTCAAACACTCGTCCATGTAATCTTTTCCTTGATACTCGTCTGTATCTTCTATGGATACTCATTTGTATTAATTCAACACTCGTTCACGTTAAAACATTCTTTAATACTCGTTTGTTTCTTCTTTTTATACTCGTCCGAATTGATTCAAACACTCGTCCGTGTAATCTTTTCCTTGATACTCGTTTGTATTTTCTTTCGATACTCGTCCGTATTGATTCAAACACTCGTTTTTGTTTGACCTTTCTTTGATACTCATTCGTATCTTCTTTCGATAATCGTTTGTATTGATTCAACACTCATTTGTTTTAAAACTTTCTTTGATATTCGTCTGTATCTTCTTTCGATACTCGTCCGTATTGATTTAAACACTCGTTCGTGTTAAACATTTCTTTGATACTCGTCTGTATCTTCTTTCAATACTCATCCGTATTCATTCAAACACTCGTCCTTGTAGTCTTTTCCTTGATACTCGTCTGTTTCGTCTTTCGATACTCGTCCCTATTGACTCAAACACTCATTCGTGTTTAACCTTACTTTGATACTCGTCCGTATTGATTCAAACACCCGTTCGTGTTAAACCTATCTTTGATACTCGTCTGTATCTTCTTTCGATACTCGTCCGTGTTGATTCAAACACTCTTCGTGTAATCTTTTCCTTAATACTCGCCTGTATCTTTATTTGGATATTCATTTGTATTGATTCAACACTCGTTCGTGTTAAACCTTTCTTTGATACTCGTACGTATTGATTCAAACACTCATCAGTGTAATCTTTTCCCTGATACTCTTCTATATCTTCTTTCGATACTCGTCCCTATTAATTCAAACACTCATTTGTGATTAACCTTTCTTTTATACTCGTCTGTATCTTATTTCGATACTCGTCCGTATTGATTCAAACACTCGTCTGTGTAATCTTTTCCTTGATAATCATATGTATCTTCTTTGGATACTCATCTGTATTGATTCAACACTCATTCATGTTAAACCTTTCGTTGATACTCATCTGTATCTTCTTTCGATACTCGTCCGTATTGATTCAAACACTCGTCCGTGTAATCGTTTCCTTGATACTCGTATATATTTTCTTACGATACGCGTCCCTATTGATTCAAACACTCGTTCATGTTAAACCTTTCTTTGATACTCATTTGTATCTTCTATCGATACTCGTTTGTATTAATTTAAACACTCAACCGTGTAATCTTTTCCTTGATACTCGTCTGCATCTTCTTTCGATACTCGTCTGTATTGATTCAACACTCATTCGTGTTAAAACTTTCTTTGATATTCATCTATATCTTCTTTTGATACTCGTCCGTATTGATTCAAACACTCGTTCGTGTTAAACCATTCTCTGATACTCGTCTGTATCTTCTTTCGATACTCGTCCGTATTGATTCAAACACTCGGTCGGGTAATCTTATCCTTGATACTCGTTTGTATTTTCTTTCAATACTCGTCTGTATTGATTCAAACACTCGTCCTCGTAGTCTTTTCCTTGATACTCGTTTGTTTCTTCTTTCGATACTCGTCCCTTTGGATTCAAACACTCGTTCGTGTTTAACCTTTATTTTATACTCGTCCCTATCTTATTTCGATACTCGTCCGTGTTGATTCAAACACTCGCCGTGTAATCTTTTTCTTAATACTCGTTTGTATCTTATTTGGATACTCATCTGTTTTGATTCCACACTCTTTCGTGTTAAACCTTTCTTTGATACTCATCCACATCTTCTTTCGATACTCGTCCGTATTTATTCAAACACTCATCAGTGTAATCTATTCCTTGATACTCGTCTATATCTTCTTTCGATACCCGTCCCTATTGATTCAAACACTCATTCGTGTTTAACCTTTCTTTGATACTCTTCTGTATCTTATTTCGATACTCGTCCATATTGATTCAAACACTCGCCCGTGTAATCGTTTCCTTAATACTCATCTATGTTTTCTTTCGATACGCATCCCTATTAATTCAAACACTCGTCCGTGTTAAACCTTTCTTTGATACTCGTCCGTATCTTCTTTCAATACTCGTCTGTATTGATTCAAACACTCGCCCGTGTAATCTTTTCTTTGATACTCGTCTTTATCTTCTCTTGATACTCGTCCATATTCACTCAAACACTCGTTCGTGTTAAACCTTTCTTTGATACTCGTCAGGATCTTCTTTCGGTACTCATCCGTATTGATTCAAACACTCATTCGTTTTAAATCTTTCTTTGATACTTGTTTGCATATTCTTTCGATACTCGTCCGTATTGATTCAAACACTCCTTCGTGTTAAACCTTTCTTTGATACTCGTCCGTATCTTCTTTCAATACCCGTCCGTATTGATTCAAACACTCGTCCTTGTAGTCTTTTCCTTGATACTCGTATATATTTTCTTTCGATACGCGTCCCTATTGATTCAAACACTCGTTCGTGTTAAACCTTTCTTTGATACTCATTTGTATCTTCTATCGATACTTGTTTGTATAATTTAAACACTCAACCGTGTAATCTTTTCCTTGATACTCGTCTGCATCTTCTTTGGATACTCGTCTGTATTGATTCAACACTCGTTCGTGTTAAACCTTTCTTTGATACTCATCCATATCTTCTTTTGATACTCGTCCGTATTGATTCAAACACACATCCGTGTAATCTTTTCGTCGATACTCGTTTATATCTTCTTTCGATACTCGTCCCGATTAGTTCAAACACTCATTCGTGTTAAACCTTTCTTTGATACTCGTCCATACCTTCTTTCGATACTCGTCCGTATTGATTCAAACACTCGTCCGTGTAATCTTTACTTTGATACTCGTCTGTATCTTCTTTCAATAATCGTCTATATTGATTCAACACTCGTTCGTGTTAAACCTTTCTTTGATACTCGTCCATATTGATTCAAACACTCGTTCGTGTAATCTTTTCCTTGATACTCGTCTGTATCTTCTATGGATACTCATTGGTATTAATTCAACACTCGTTCACGTTAAAACTTTCTTTAATACTCGTTTGTATCTTCTTTTTATACTCGTCCGAATTGATTCAAACACTCGTCCATGTAATCTTTTCCTTGATACTCGTATGTATCTTCTATGGATACTCATTTGTATTAATTCAACACTCGTTCACGTTAAAACTTTCTATAATACTCATTTGTTTCTTCTTTTTATACTCGTCCGAATTGATTCAAACACTCGTCCGTGTAATCTTTACCTTGATACTCGTTTGTATTTTCTTTCGATACTCGTCCGTATTGATTCAAACACTCGTTTTTGTTTGACCTTTCTTTGATACTCATTCGTATCTTCTTTCGATAATCGTTTGTATTGATTCAACACTCATTTGTTTTAAAACTTTCTTTGATATTCATCTGTATCTTCTTTCGATACTCGTCCGTATTGATTTAAACACTCGTTCGTGTTAAACATTTCTTTGATACTCGTCCGTATCTTCTTTCAATACTCATCCGTATTCATTCAAACACTCGTCCTTGTAGTCTTTTCCTTGATACTCGTCTGTTTCGTCTTTCGATACTTGTCCCTATTGACTCAAACACTCATTCGTGTTTAACCTTACTTTGATACTCATCCGTATTGATTCAAACACCCGTTCATGTTAAATCTATCTTTGATACTCGTCTGTATCTTCTTTCGATACTCGTCCGTGTTGATTCAAACACTCTTCGTGTAATCTTTTCCTTAATACTCGCCTGTATCTTTATTTGGATACTCATCTGTATTGATTCAACACTCGTTCGTGTTAAACCTTTCTTTGATACTCGTACGTATTGATTCAAACACTCATCAGTGTAATCTTTTCCCTGATACTCTTCTATATCTTCTTTCGATACTCGTCCCTATTGATTCAAACACTCATTTATGATTAACCTTTCTTTTATACTCTACTGTATCTTATTTCGATACTCGTCCGTATTGATTCAAACACTCGTCTGTGTAATCTTTTCCTTGATAATCATATGTATCTTCTTTGGATACTCATCTGTATTGATTCAACACTCATTCATGTTAAACCTTTCGTTGATACTCATCTGTATCTTCTTTCGATACTCGTCCGTATTGATTCAAACACTCGTCCGTGTAATCGTTTCCTTGATACTCGTATATATTTTCTTACGATACGCGTCCCTATTGATTCAAACACTCGTTCGTGTTAAACCTTTCTTTGATACTCATTTGTATCTTCTATCGATACTCGTTTGTATTAATTTAAACACTCAACCGTGTAATCTTTTCCTTGATACTCGTCTGCATCTTCTTTCGATACTCGTCTGTATTGATTCAAGACTCATTCGTGTTAAAACTTTCTTTGATATTCATCTATATCTTCTTTTGATACTCGTCCGTATTGATTCAAACACTCGTTCGTGTTAAACCATTCTCTGATTCTCGTCTGTATCTTCTTTCGATACTCGTCCGTATTGATTCAAACACTCGTTCGGGTAATCTTATCCTTGATACTCGTTTGTATTTTCTTTCAATACTCGTCTGTATTGATTCAAACACTCGTCCTCGTAGTCTTTTCCTTGATACTCGTTTGTTTCTTCTTTCGATACTCGTCCCTATGGATTCAAACACTCGTTCGTGTTTAACCTTTCTTTTATACTCGTCCCTATCTTATTTCGATACTCGTCCGTGTTGATTCAAACACTCGCCGTGTAATCTTTTTCTTAATACTCGTTTGTATCTTATTTGGATACTCATCTGTTTTGATTCCACACTCTTTCGTGTTAAACCTTTCTTTGATACTCATCCACATCTTCTTTCGATACTCGTCCGTATTTATTCAAACACTCATCAGTGTAATCTATTCCTTGATACTCGTCTATATCTTCTTTCGATACCCGTCCCTATTGATTCAAACACTCATTCGTGTTTAACCTTTCTTTGATACTCTTTTGTATCTTATTTTGATACTCGTCCATATTGATTCAAACACTCGCCCGTGTAATCGTTTCCTTAATACTCATCTATGTTTTCTTTCGATACGCATCCCTATTGATTCAAACACTCGTCCGTGTTAAACCTTTCTTTGATACTCGTCCGTATCTTCTTTCAATACTCGTCTGTATTGATTCAAACACTCGCCCGTGTAATCTTTTCTTTGATACTCGTCTTTATCTTCTCTTGATACTCGTCCATATTGACTCAAACACTCGTTCGTGTTAAACCTTTCTTTGATACTCGTCAGGATCTTCTTTCGGTACTCATCTGTATTGATTCAAACACTCATTCGTTTTAAATATTTCTTTGATACTTGTTTGCATATTCTTTCGATACTCGTCCGTATTGATTCAAACACTCCTTCGTGTTAAACCTTTCTTTGATACTCGTCCGTATCTTCTTTTAATACTCGTCCGTATTGATTCAAACACTCGTCCTTGTAGTCTTTTCCTTGATACTCGTATATATTTTCTTTCGATACGCGTCCCTATTGATTCAAACACTCGTTCGTGTTAAACCTTTCTTTGATACTCATTTATATCTTCTATCGATACTTGTTTGTATAATTTAAACACTCAACCGTGTAATCTTTTCCTTGATACTCGTCTGCATCTTCTTTGGATACTCGTCTGTATTGATTCAACACTCGTTCGTGTTAAACCTTTCTTTGATACTCATCCATATCTTCTTTTGATACTCGTCCGTATTGATTCAAACACACATCCGTGTAATCTTTTCGTCGATACTCGTTTATATCTTCTTTTGATACTCGTCCCGATTAATTCAAACACTCATTCGTGTTAAACCTTTCTTTGATACTCGTCCATACCTTCTTTCGATACTCGTCCGTATTGATTCAAACACTCGTCCGTGTAATCTTTACTTTGATACTCGTCTGTATCTTCTTTCAATAATCGTCTATATTGATTCAACACTCGTTCGTGTTAAACCTTTCTTTGATACTCGTCCATATTGATTCAAACACTCGTTCGTGTAATCTTTTCCTTGATACTCGTCTGTATCTTCTATGGATACTCATTGGTATTAATTCAACACTCGTTCACGTTAAAACTTTCTTTAATACTCGTTTGTATCTTCTTTTTATACTCGTCCGAATTGATTCAAACACTCGTCCATGTAATCTTTTCCTTGATACTCGTCTGTATCTTCTATGGATACTCATTTGTATTAATTCAACACTCGTTCACGTTAAAACATTCTTTAATACTCGTTTGTTTCTTCTTTTTATACTCGTCCGAATTGATTCAAACACTCGTCCGTGTAATCTTTTCCTTGATACTCGTTTGTATTTTCTTTCGATACTCGTCCGTATTGATTCAAACACTCGTTTTTGTTTGACCTTTCTTTGATACTCATTCGTATCTTCTTTCGATAATCGTTTGTATTGATTCAACACTCATTTGTTTTAAAACTTTCTTTGATATTCGTCTGTATCTTCTTTCGATACTCGTCCGTATTGATTTAAACACTCGTTCGTGTTAAACATTTCTTTGATACTCGTCCGTATCTTCTTTCAATACTAATCCGTATTCATTCAAACACTCGTCCTTGTAGTCTTTTCCTTGATACTCGTCTGTTTCGTCTTTCGATACTCGTCCCTATTGACTCAAACACTCATTCGTGTTTAACCTTACTTTGATACTCGTCCGTATTGATTCAAACACCCGTTCGTGTTAAATCTATCTTTGATACTCGTCTGTATCTTCTTTCGATACTCGTCCGTGTTGATTCAAACACTCTTCGTGTAATCTTTTCCTTAATACTCGCCTGTATCTTTATTTGGATACTCATCTGTATTGATTCAACACTCGTTCGTGTTAAACCTTTCTTTGATACTCGTACGTATTGATTTAAACACTCATCAGTGTAATCTTTTCCCTGATACTCTTCTATATCTTCTTTCGATACTCGTCCCTATTGATTCAAACACTCATTTGTGATTAACCTTTCTTTTATACTCGTCTGTATCTTATTTCGATACTCGTCCGTATTGATTCAAACACTCGTCTGTGTAATCTTTTCCTTGATAATCATATGTATCTTCTTTGGATACTCATCTGTATTGATTCAACACTCATTCATGTTAAACCTTTCGTTGATACTCATCTGTATCTTCTTTCGATACTCGTCCGTATTGATTCAAACACTCGTCCGTGTAATCGTTTCCTTGATACTCGTATATATTTTATTACGATACGCGTCCCTATTGATTCAAACACTCGTTCGTGTTAAACCTTTCTTTGATACTCATTTGTATCTTCTATCGATACTCGTTTGTATTAATTTAAACACTCAACCGTGTAATCTTTTCCTTGATACTCGTCTGCATCTTCTTTCGATACTCGTCTGTATTGATTCAAGACTCATTCGTGTTAAAACTTTCTTTGATATTCATCTATATCTTCTTTTGATACTCGTCCGTATTGATTCAAACACTCGTTCGTGTTAAACCATTCTCTGATACTCATCTGTATCTTCTTTCGATACTCGTCCGTATTGACTCAAACACTCGTTCGGGTAATCTTATCCTTGATACTCGTTTGTATTTTCTTTCAATACTCGTCTGTATTGATTCAAACACTCGTCCTCGTAGTCTTTTCCTTGATACTCGTTTGTTTCTTCTTTCGATACTCGTCCCTATGGATTCAAACACTCGTTCGTGTTTAACCTTTCTTTTATACTCGTCCCTATCTTATTTCGATACTCGTCCGTGTTGATTCAAACACTCGCCGTGTAATCTTTTTCTTAATACTCGTTTGTATCTTATTTGGATACTCATCTGTTTTGATTCCACACTCTTTCGTGTTAAACCTTTCTTTGATACTCATCCACATCTTCTTTCGATACTCGTCCGTATTTATTCAAACACTCATCAGTGTAATCTATTCCTTGATACTCGTCTATATCTTCTTTCGATACTCGTCCCTATTGATTCAAACACTCATTCGTGTTTAACCTTTCTTTGATACTCTTTTGTATCTTATTTCGATACTCGTCCATATTGATTCAAACACTCGCCCGTGTAATCGTTTCCTTAATACTCATCTATGTTTTCTTTCGATACGCATCCCTATTGATTCAAACACTCGTCCGTGTTAAACCTTTCTTTGATACTCGTCCGTATCTTCTTTCAATACTCGTCTGTATTGATTCAAACACTCGCCCGTGTAATCTTTTCTTTGATACTCGTCTTTATCTTCTCTTGATACTCGTCCATATTGACTCAAACACTCGTTCGTGTTAAACCTTTCTTTGATACTCGTCAGGATCTTCTTTCGGTACTCATCCGTATTGATTCAAACACTCATTCGTTTTAAATCTTTCTTTGATACTTGTTTGCATATTCTTTCGATACTCGTCCGTATTGATTCAAACACTCCTTCGTGTTAAACCTTTCTTTGATACTCGTCCGTATCTTCTTTCAATACTCGTTCGTATTGATTCAAACACTCGTCCTTGTAGTCTTTTCCTTGATACTCGTATATATTTTCTTTCGATACGCGTCCCTATTGATTCAAACACTCGTTCGTGTTAAACCTTTCTTTGATACTCATTTGTATCTTCTATCGATACTTGTTTGTATAATTTAAACACTCAAACGTGTAATCTTTTCCTTGATACTCGTCTGCATCTTCTTTGGATACTCGTCTGTATTGATTCAACACTCGTTCGTGTTAAACCTTTCTTTGATACTCATCCATATCTTCTTTTGATACTCGTCCGTATTGATTCAAACACACATCCGTGTAATCTTTTCGTCGATACTCGTTTATATCTTCTTTTGATACTCGTCCCGATTAATTCAAACACTCATTCGTGTTAAACCTTTCTTTGATACTCGTCCATACCTTCTTTCGATACTCGTCCGTATTGATTCAAACACTCGTCCGTGTAATCTTTACTTTGATACTCGTCTGTATCTTCTTTCAATAATCGTCTATATTGATTCAACACTCGTTCGTGTTAAACCTTTCTTTGATACTCGTCCATATTGATTCAAACACTCGTTCGTGTAATCTTTTCCTTGATACTCGTCTGTATCTTCTATGGATACTCATTGGTATTAATTCAACACTCGTTCACGTTAAAACTTTCTTTAATACTCGTTTGTATCTTCTTTTTATACTCGTCCGAATTGATTCAAACACTCGTCCATGTAATCTTTTCCTTGATACTCGTCTGTATCTTCTATGGATACTCATTTGTATTAATTCAACACTCGTTCACGTTAAAACATTCTTTAATACTCGTTTGTTTCTTCTTTTTATACTCGTCCGAATTGATTCAAACACTCGTCCGTGTAATCTTTTCCTTGATACTCGTTTGTATTTTCTTTCGATACTCGTCCGTATTGATTCAAACACTCGTTTTTGTTTGACCTTTCTTTGATACTCATTCGTATCTTCTTTCGATAATCGTTTGTATTGATTCAACACTCATTTGTTTTAAAACTTTCTTTGATATTCGTCTGTATCTTCTTTCGATACTCGTCCGTATTGATTTAAACACTCGTTCGTGTTAAACATTTCTTTGATACTCGTCCGTATCTTCTTTCAATACTAATCCGTATTCATTCAAACACTCGTCCTTGTAGTCTTTTCCTTGATACTCGTCTGTTTCGTCTTTCGATACTCGTCCCTATTGACTCAAACACTCATTCGTGTTTAACCTTACTTTGATACTCGTCCGTATTGATTCAAACACCCGTTCGTGTTAAATCTATCTTTGATACTCGTCTGTATCTTCTTTCGATACTCGTCCGTGTTGATTCAAACACTCTTCGTGTAATCTTTTCCTTAATACTCGCCTGTATCTTTATTTGGATACTCATCTGTATTGATTCAACACTCGTTCGTGTTAAACCTTTCTTTGATACTCGTACGTATTGATTTAAACACTCATCAGTGTAATCTTTTCCCTGATACTCTTCTATATCTTCTTTCGATACTCGTCCCTATTGATTCAAACACTCATTTGTGATTAACCTTTCTTTTATACTCGTCTGTATCTTATTTCGATACTCGTCCGTATTGATTCAAACACTCGTCTGTGTAATCTTTTCCTTGATAATCATATGTATCTTCTTTGGATACTCATCTGTATTGATTCAACACTCATTCATGTTAAACCTTTCGTTGATACTCATCTGTATCTTCTTTCGATACTCGTCCGTATTGATTCAAACACTCGTCCGTGTAATCGTTTCCTTGATACTCGTATATATTTTATTACGATACGCGTCCCTATTGATTCAAACACTCGTTCGTGTTAAACCTTTCTTTGATACTCATTTGTATCTTCTATCGATACTCGTTTGTATTAATTTAAACACTCAACCGTGTAATCTTTTCCTTGATACTCGTCTGCATCTTCTTTCGATACTCGTCTGTATTGATTCAAGACTCATTCGTGTTAAAACTTTCTTTGATATTCATCTATATCTTCTTTTGATACTCGTCCGTATTGATTCAAACACTCGTTCGTGTTAAACCATTCTCTGATACTCATCTGTATCTTCTTTCGATACTCGTCCGTATTGACTCAAACACTCGTTCGGGTAATCTTATCCTTGATACTCGTTTGTATTTTCTTTCAATACTCGTCTGTATTGATTCAAACACTCGTCCTCGTAGTCTTTTCCTTGATACTCGTTTGTTTCTTCTTTCGATACTCGTCCCTATGGATTCAAACACTCGTTCGTGTTTAACCTTTCTTTTATACTCGTCCCTATCTTATTTCGATACTCGTCCGTGTTGATTCAAACACTCGCCGTGTAATCTTTTTCTTAATACTCGTTTGTATCTTATTTGGATACTCATCTGTTTTGATTCCACACTCTTTCGTGTTAAACCTTTCTTTGATACTCATCCACATCTTCTTTCGATACTCGTCCGTATTTATTCAAACACTCATCAGTGTAATCTATTCCTTGATACTCGTCTATATCTTCTTTCGATACTCGTCCCTATTGATTCAAACACTCATTCGTGTTTAACCTTTCTTTGATACTCTTTTGTATCTTATTTCGATACTCGTCCATATTGATTCAAACACTCGCCCGTGTAATCGTTTCCTTAATACTCATCTATGTTTTCTTTCGATACGCATCCCTATTGATTCAAACACTCGTCCGTGTTAAACCTTTCTTTGATACTCGTCCGTATCTTCTTTCAATACTCGTCTGTATTGATTCAAACACTCGCCCGTGTAATCTTTTCTTTGATACTCGTCTTTATCTTCTCTTGATACTCGTCCATATTGACTCAAACACTCGTTCGTGTTAAACCTTTCTTTGATACTCGTCAGGATCTTCTTTCGGTACTCATCCGTATTGATTCAAACACTCATTCGTTTTAAATCTTTCTTTGATACTTGTTTGCATATTCTTTCGATACTCGTCCGTATTGATTCAAACACTCCTTCGTGTTAAACCTTTCTTTGATACTCGTCCGTATCTTCTTTCAATACTCGTTCGTATTGATTCAAACACTCGTCCTTGTAGTCTTTTCCTTGATACTCGTATATATTTTCTTTCGATACGCGTCCCTATTGATTCAAACACTCGTTCGTGTTAAACCTTTCTTTGATACTCATTTGTATCTTCTATCGATACTTGTTTGTATAATTTAAACACTCAAACGTGTAATCTTTTCCTTGATACTCGTCTGCATCTTCTTTGGATACTCGTCTGTATTGATTCAACACTCGTTCGTGTTAAACCTTTCTTTGATACTCATCCATATCTTCTTTTGATACTCGTCCGTATTGATTCAAACACACATCCGTGTAATCTTTTCGTCGATACTCGTTTATATCTTCTTTTGATACTCGTCCCGATTAATTCAAACACTCATTCGTGTTAAACCTTTCTTTGATACTCGTCCATACCTTCTTTCGATACTCGTCCGTATTGATTCAAACACTCGTCCGTGTAATCTTTACTTTGATACTCGTCTGTATCTTCTTTCAATAATCGTCTATATTGATTCAACACTCGTTCGTGTTAAACCTTTCTTTGATACTCGTCCATATTGATTCAAACACTCGTTCGTGTAATCTTTTCCTTGATACTCGTCTGTATCTTCTATGGATACTCATTGGTATTAATTCAACACTCGTTCACGTTAAAACTTTCTTTAATACTCGTTTGTATCTTCTTTTTATACTCGTCCGAATTGATTCAAACACTCGTCCATGTAATCTTTTCCTTGATACTCGTCTGTATCTTCTATGGATACTCATTTGTATTAATTCAACACTCGTTCACGTTAAAACATTCTTTAATACTCGTTTGTTTCTTCTTTTTATACTCGTCCGAATTGATTCAAACACTCGTCCGTGTAATCTTTTCCTTGATACTCGTTTGTATTTTCTTTCGATACTCGTCCGTATTGATTCAAACACTCGTTTTTGTTTGACCTTTCTTTGATACTCATTCGTATCTTCTTTCGATAATCGTTTGTATTGATTCAACACTCATTTGTTTTAAAACTTTCTTTGATATTCGTCTGTATCTTCTTTCGATACTCGTCCGTATTGATTTAAACACTCGTTCGTGTTAAATATTTCTTTGATACTCGTCCGTATCTTCTTTCAATACTCATCCGTATTCATTCAAACACTCGTCCTTGTAGTCTTTTCCTTGATACTCGTCTGTTTCGTCTTTCGATACTCGTCCCTATTGACTCAAACACTCATTCGTGTTTAACCTTACTTTGATACTCGTCCGTATTGATTCAAACACCCGTTCGTGTTAAATCTATCTTTGATACTCGTCTGTATCTTCTTTCGATACTCGTCCGTGTTGATTCAAACACTCTTCGTGTAATCTTTTCCTTAATACTCGCCTGTATCTTTATTTGGATACTCATCTGTATTGATTCAACACTCGTTCGTGTTAAACCTTTCTTTGATACTCGTACGTATTGATTCAAACACTCATCAGTGTAATCTTTTCCCTGATACTCTTCTATATCTTCTTTCGATACTCGTCCCTATTGATTCAAACACTCATTTGTGATTAACCTTTCTTTTATACTCGTCTGTATCTTATTTCGATACTCGTCCGTATTGATTCAAACACTCGTCTGTGTAATCTTTTCCTTGATAATCATATGTATCTTCTTTGGATACTCATCTGTATTGATTCAACACTCATTCATGTTAAACCTTTCGTTGATACTCATATGTATCTTCTTTCGATACTCGTCCGTATTGATTCAAACACTCGTCCGTGTAATCGTTTCCTTGATACTCGTATATATTTTCTTACGATACGCGTCCCTATTGATTCAAACACTCGTTCGTGTTAAACCTTTCTTTGATACTCATTTGTATCTTCTATCGATACTCGTTTGTATTAATTTAAACACTCAACCGTGTAATCTTTTCCTTGATACTCGTCTGCATCTTCTTTTGATACTCGTCTGTATTGATTCAAGACTCATTCGTGTTAAAACTTTCTTTGATATTCATCTATATCTTCTTTTGATACTCGTCCGTATTGATTCAAACACTCGTTCGTGTTAAACCATTCTCTGATACTCGTCTGTATCTTCTTTCGATACTCGTCCGTATTGATTCAAACACTCGTTCGGGTAATCTTATCCTTGATACTCGTTTGTATTTTCTTTCAATAATCGTCTGTATTGATTCAAACACTCGTCCTCGTAGTCTTTTCCTTGATACTCGTTTGTTTCTTCTTTCGATATTCGTCCCTATGGATTCAAACACTCGTTCGTGTTTAACCTTTCTTTTATACTCGTCCCTATCTTATTTCGATACTCGTCCGTGTTGATTCAAACACTCGCCGTGTAATCTTTTTCTTAATACTCGTTTGTATCTTATTTGGATACTCATCTGTTTTGATTCCACACTCTTTCGTGTTAAACCTTTCTTTGATACTCATCCACATCTTCTTTCGATACTCGTCCGTATTTATTCAAACACTCATCAGTGTAATCTATTCCTTGATACTCGTCTATATCTTCTTTTGATACTCATCCCTATTGATTCAAACACTCATTCGTGTTTAACCTTTCTTTGATACTCTTTTGTATCTTATTTCGATACTCGTCCATATTGATTCAAACACTCGCCCGTGTAATCGTTTCCTTAATACTCATCTATGTTTTCTTTCGATACGCATCCCTATTGATTTAAACACTCGTCCGTGTTAAACCTTTCTTTGATACTCGTCCGTATCTTCTTTCAATACTCGTCTGTATTGATTCAAACACTCGCCCGTGTAATCTTTTCTTTGATACTCGTCTTTATCTTCTCTTGATACTCGTCCATATTGACTCAAACACTCGTTCGTGTTAAACCTTTCTTTGATACTCGTCAGGATCTTCTTTCGGTACTCATCCGTATTGATTCAAACACTCATTCGTTTTAAATCTTTCTTTGATACTTGTTTGCATATTCTTTCGATACTCGTCCGTATTGATTCAAACACTCCTTCGTGTTAAACCTTTCTTTGATACTCGTCCGTATCTTCTTTCAATACTCGTCCGTATTGATTCAAACACTTGTCCTTGTAGTCTTTTCCTTGATACTCGTATATATTTTCTTTCGATACGCGTCCCTATTGATTCAAACACTCGTTCGTGTTAAACCTTTCTTTGATACTCATTTGTATCTTCTATCGATACTTGTTTGTATAATTTAAACACTCAAACGTGTAATCTTTTCCTTGATACTCGTCTGCATCTTCTTTGGATACTCGTCTGTATTGATTCAACACTCGTTCGTGTTAAACCTTTCTTTGATACTCATCCATATCTTCTTTTGATACTCGTCCGTATTGATTCAAACACACATCCGTGTAATCTTTTCGTCGATACTCGTTTATATCTTCTTTTGATACTCGTCCCGATTAATTCAAACACTCATTCGTGTTAAACCTTTCTTTGATACTCGTCCATACCTTCTTTCGATACTCGTCCGTATTGATTCAAACACTCGTCCGTGTAATCTTTACTTTGATACTCGTCTGTATCTTCTTTCAATAATCGTCTATATTGATTCAACACTCGTTCGTGTTAAACCTTTCTTTGATACTCGTCCATATTGATTCAAACACTCGTTCGTGTAATCTTTTCCTTGATACTCGTCTGTATCTTCTATGGATACTCATTGGTATTAATTCAACACTCGTTCACGTTAAAACTTTCTTTAATACTCGTTTGTATCTTCTTTTTATACTCGTCCGAATTGATTCAAACACTCGTCCATGTAATCTTTTCCTTGATACTCGTCTGTATCTTCTATGGATACTCATTTGTATTAATTCAACACTCGTTCACGTTAAAACATTCTTTAATACTCGTTTGTTTCTTCTTTTTATACTCGTCCGAATTGATTCAAACACTCGTCCGTGTAATCTTTTCCTTGATACTCGTTTGTATTTTCTTTCGATACTCGTCTGTATTGATTCAAACACTCGTTTTTGTTTGACCTTTCTTTGATACTCATTCGTATCTTCTTTCGATAATCGTTTGTATTGATTCAACACTCATTTGTTTTAAAACTTTCTTTGATATTCGTCTGTATCTTCTTTCGATACTCGTCCGTATTGATTTAAACACTCGTTCGTGTTAAACATTTCTTTGATACTCGTCCGTATCTTCTTTCAATACTCATCCGTATTCATTCAAACACTCGTCCTTGTAGTCTTTTCCTTGATACTCGTCTGTTTCGTCTCTCGATACTCGTCCCTATTGACTCAAACACTCATTCATGTTTAACCTTACTTTGATACTCGTCCGTATTGATTCAAACACCCGTTCGTGTTAAATCTATCTTTGATACTCGTCTGTATCTTCTTTCGATACTCGTCCGTGTTGATTCAAACACTCTTCGTGTAATCTTTTCCTTAATACTCGCCTGTATCTTTATTTGGATACTCATCTGTATTGATTCAACACTCGTTCGTGTTAAACCTTTCTTTGATACTCGTACGTATTGATTCAAACACTCATCAGTGTAATCTTTTCCCTGATACTCTTCTATATCTTCTTTCGATACTCGTCCCTATTGATTCAAACACACATTTGTGATTAACCTTTCTTTTATACTCGTCTGTATCTTATTTCGATACTCGTCCGTATTGATTCAAACACTCGTCTGTGTAATCTTTTCCTTGATAATCATATGTATCTTCTTTGGATACTCATCTGTATTGATTCAACACTCATTCATGTTAAACCTTTCGTTGATACTCATCTGTATCTTCTTTCGATACTCGTCCGTATTGATTCAAACACTCGTCCGTGTAATCGTTTCCTTGATACTCGTATATATTTTCTTACGATACGCGTCCCTATTGATTCAAACACTCGTTCGTGTTAAACCTTTCTTTGATACTCATTTGTATCTTCTATCGATACTCGTTTGTATTAATTTAAACACTCAACCGTGTAATCTTTTCCTTGATACTCGTCTGCATCTTCTTTCGATACTCGTCTGTATTGATTCAACACTCATTCGTGTTAAAACTTTCTTTGATATTCATCTATATCTTCTTTTGATACTCGTCCGTATTGATTCAAACACTCGTTCGTGTTAAACCATTCTCTGATACTCGTCTGTATCTTCTTTCGATACTCGTCCGTATTGATTCAAACACTCGTTCGGGTAATCTTATCCTTGATACTCGTTTGTATTTTCTTTCAATACTCGTCTGTATTGATTCAAACACTCGTCCTCGTAGTCTTTTCCTTGATACTCGTTTGTTTCTTCTTTCGATACTCGTCCCTATGGATTCAAACACTCGTTCGTGTTTAACCTTTCTTTTATACTCGTCCCTATCTTATTTCGATACTCGTCCGTGTTGATTCAAACACTCGCCGTGTAATCTTTTTCTTAATACTCGTTTGTATCTTATTTGGATACTCATCTGTTTTGATTCCACACTCTTTCGTGTTAAACCTTTCTTTGATACTCATCCACATCTTCTTTCGATACTCGTCCGTATTTATTCAAACACTCATCAGTGTAATCTATTCCTTGATACTCGTCTATATCTTATTTCGATACCCGTCCCTATTGATTCAAACACTCATTCGTGTTTAACCTTTCTTTGATACTCTTTTGTATCTTATTTCGATACTCGTCCATATTGATTCAAACACTCGCCCGTGTAATCGTTTCCTTAATACTCATCTATGTTTTCTTTCGATACGCATCCCTATTGATTCAAACACTCGTCCGTGTTAAACCTTTGTTTGATACTCGTCCGTATCTTCTTTCAATACTCGTCTGTATTGATTCAAACACTCGCCCGTGTAATCTTTTCTTTGATACTCGTCTTTATCTTCTCTTGATACTCGTCCATATTGACTCAAACACTCGTTCGTGTTAAACCTTTCTTTGATACTCGTCAGGATCTTCTTTCGGTACTCATCCGTATTGATTCAAACACTCATTCGTTTTAAATCTTTCTTTGATACTTGTTTGCATATTCTTTCGATACTCGTCCGTATTGATTCAAACACTCCTTCGTGTTAAACCTTTCTTTGATACTCGTCCGTATCTTCTTTCAATACTCGTCCGTATTGATTCAAACACTCGTCCTTGTAGTCTTTTCCTTGATACTCGTATATATTTTCTTTCGATACGCGTCCCTATTGATTCAAACACTCGTTCGTGTTAAACCTTTCTTTGATACTCATTTGTATCTTCTATCGATACTTGTTTGTATAATTTAAACACTCAAACGTGTAATCTTTTCCTTGATACTCGTCTGCATCTTCTTTGGATACTCGTCTGTATTGATTCAACACTCGTTCGTGTTAAACCTTTCTTTGATACTCATCCATATCTTCTTTTGGTACTCGTCCGTATTGATTCAAACACACATCTGTGTAATCTTTTCGTCGATACTCGTTTATATCTTCTTTTGATACTCGTCCCGATTAATTCAAACACTCATTCGTGTTAAACCTTTCTTTGATACTCGTCCATACCTTCTTTCGATACTCGTCCGTATTGATTCAAACACTCGTCCGTGTAATCTTTACTTTGATACTCGTCTGTATCTTCTTTCAATAATCGTCTATATTGATTCAACACTCGTTCGTGTTAAACCTTTCTTTGATACTCGTCCATATTGATTCAAACACTCGTTCGTGTAATCTTTTCCTTGATACTCGTCTGTATCTTCTATGGATACTCATTGGTATTAATTCAACACTCGTTCACATTAAAACTTTCTTTATTACTCGTTTGTATCTTCTTTTTATACTCGTCCGAATTGATTCAAACACTCGTCCATGTAATCTTTTCCTTGATACTCGTCTGTATCTTCTATGGATACTCATTTGTATTAATTCAACACTCGTTCACGTTAAAACATTCTTTAATACTCGTTTGTTTCTTCTTTTTATACTCGTCCGAATTGATTCAAACACTCGTCCGTGTAATCTTTTCCTTGATACTCGTTTGTATTTTCTTTCGATACTCGTCCGTATTGATTCAAACACTCGTTTTTGTTTGACCTTTCTTTGATACTCATTCGTATCTTCTTTCGATAATCGTTTGTATTGATTCAACACTCATTTGTTTTAAAACTTTCTTTGATATTCGTCTGTATCTTCTTTCGATACTCGTCCGTATTGATTTAAACACTCATTCGTGTTAAACATTTCTTTGATACTCATCCGTATCTTCTTTCAATACTCATCCGTATTCATTCAAACACTCGTCCTTGTAGTCTTTTCCTTGATACTCGTCTGTTTCGTCTTTCGATACTCGTCCCTATTGACTCAAACACTCATTCGTGTTTAACCTTACTTTGATACTCGTCCGTATTGATTCAAACACCCGTTCGTGTTAAATCTATCTTTGATACTCGTCTGTATCTACTTTCGATACTCGTCCGTGTTGATTCAAACACTCTTCGTGTAATCTTTTCCTTAATACTCGCCTGTATCTTTATTTGGATACTCATCTGTATTGATTCAACACTCGTTCGTGTTAAACCTTTCTTTGATACTCGTACGTATTGATTCAAACACTCATCAGTGTAATCTTTTCCCTGATACTCTTCTATATCTTCTTTCGATACTCGTCCCTATTGATTCAAACACTCATTTGTGATTAACCTTTCTTTTATACTCGTCTGTATCTTATTTCGATACTCGTCCGTATTGATTCAAACACTCGTCTGTGTAATCTTTTCCTTGATAATCATATGTATCTTCTTTGGATACTCATCTGTATTGATTCAACACTCATTCATGTTAAACCTTTCGTTGATACTCATCTGTATCTTCTTTCGATACTCGTCCGTATTGATTCAAACACTCGTCCGTGTAATCGTTTCCTTGATACTCGTATATATTTTCTTACGATACGCGTCCCTATTGATTCAAACACTCGTTCGTGTTAAACCTTTCTTTGATACTCATTTGTATCTTCTATCGATACTCGTTTGTATTAATTTAAACACTCAACCCTGTAATCTTTTCCTTGATACTCGTCTGCATCTTCTTTCGATACTCGTCTGTATTGATTCAACACTCATTCGTGTTAAAACTTTCTTTGATATTCATCTATATCTTCTTTTGATACTCGTCCGTATTGATTCAAACACCCGTTCGTGTTAAACCATTCTCTGATACTCGTCTGTATCTTCTTTCGATACTTGTCCGTATTGATTCAAACACTCGTTCGGGTAATCTTATCCTTGATACTCGTTTGTATTTTCTTTCAATACACGTCTGTATTGATTCAAACACTCGCCCTCGTAGTATTTTCCTTGATACTCGTCTGTTTCTTCTTTCGATACTCGTCCCTATGGATTCAAACACTCGTTCATGTTTAACCTTTCTTTTATACTCGTCCCTATCTTATTTCGATACTCGTCCGTGTTGATTCAAACACTCGCCGTGTAATCTTTTTCTTAATACTCGTTTGTATCTTATTTGGATACTCATCTGTTTTGATTCCACACTCTTTCGCGTTAAACCTTTCTTGGATACTCATCCACATCTTCTTTCGATACTCGTCCGTATTTATTCAAACACTCATCAGTGTAATCTATTCCTTGATACTCGTCTATATCTTCTTTCGATACCCGTCCCTATTGATTCAAACACTCATTCGTGTTTAACCTTTCTTTGATACTCTTCTGTATCTTATTTCGATACTCGTCCATATTGATTCAAACACTCGCCCGTGTAATCGTTTCCTTAATACTCATCTATGTTTTCTTTCGATACGCATCCCTATTGATTCAAACACTCGTCTGTGTTAAACCTTTCTTTGATACTCGTCCGTATCTTCTTTCAATACTCGTCTGTATTGATTCAAACACTCGCCCGTGTAATCTTTTCTTTGATACTCGTCTTTATCTTCTCTTGATACTCGTCCATATTGACTCAAACACTCGTTCGTGTTAAACCTTTCTTTGATACTCGTCAGGATCTTCTTTCGGTACTCATCCGTATTAATTCAAACACTCATTCGTTTTAAATCTTTCTTTGATACTTGTTTGCATATTCTTTCGATACTCGTCCGTATTGATTCAAACACTCCTTCGTGTTAAACCTTTCTTTGATACTCGTCCGTATCTTCTTTCAATACTCGTCCGTATTGATTCAAACACTCGTCCTTGTAGTCTTTTCCTTGATACTCGTATATATTTTCTTTCGATACGCGTCCCTATTGATTCAAACACTCGTTCGGGTTAAACCTTTCTTTGATACTCATTTGTATCTTCTATCGATACTTGTTTGTATAATTTAAACACTCAACCGTGTAATCTTTTCCTTGATACTCGTCTGCATCTTCTTTGGATACTCGTCTGTATTGATTCAACACTCGTTCGTGTTAAACCTTTCTTTGATACTCATCCATATCTTCTTTTGATACTCGTCCGTATTGATTCAAACACACATCCGTGTAATCTTTTCGTCGATACTCGTTTATATCTTCTTTTGATACTCGTCCCGATTAATTCAAACTCTCATTCGTGTTAAACCTTTCTTTGATACTCGTCCATACCTTCTGTCGATACTCGTTCGTATTGATTCAAACACTCGTCCGTGTAATCTTTACTTTGATACTCGTCTGTATCTTCTTTCAATAATCGTCTATATTGATTCAACACTCGTTCGTGTTAAACCTTTCTTTGATACTCGTCCATATTGATTCAAACACTCGTTCGTGTAATCTTTTCCTTGATACTCGTCTGTATCTTCTATGGATACTCATTGGTATTAATTCAACACTCGTTCACGTTAAAACTTTCTTTCATACTCGTTTGTAACTTCTTTTTATACTCGTCCGAATTGATTCAAACACACGTCCATGTAATCTTTTCCTTGATACTCATCTGTATGTTCTATGGATACTCATTTGTATTAATTCAACACTCGTTCACGTTAAAACTTTCTTTAATACTCGTTTGTATCTTCTTTTTATACTCGTCCGAATTGATTCAAACACTCGTCCGTGTAATCTTTTCCTTGATACTCGTTTGTATTTTCTTTCGATACTCGTCCGTATTGATTCAAACACTCGTTTTTGTTTGACCTTTCTTTGATACTCATTCGTATCTTCTTTCGATAATCGTTTGTATTGATTCAACACTCATTTGTTATAAAACTTTCTTTGATATTCGTCTGTATCTTCTTTCGATACTCGTCCGTATTGATTTAAACACTCGTTCGTGTTAAACATTTCTTTGATACTCGTCCGTATCTTCTTTCAATACTCATCCGTATTCATTCAAACACTCGTCCTTGTAGTCTTTTCCTTGATACTCGTCTGTTTCGTCTTTCGATACTCGTCCCTATTGACTCAAACACTCATTCGTGTTTAACCTTACTTTGATACTCGTCCGTATTGATTCAAACACCCGTTCGTGTTAAATCTATCTTTGATACTCGTCTCTATCTTCTTTCGATACTCGTCCGTGTTGATTCAAACACTCTTCGTGTAATCTTTTCCTTAATACTCGCCTGTATCTTTATTTGGATACTCATCTGTATTGATTCAACACTCGTTCGTGTTAAACCTTTCTTTGATACTCGTACGTATTGATTCAAACACTCATCAGTGTAATCTTTTCCCTGATACTCTTCTATATCTTCTTTCGATACTCGTCCCTATTGATTCAAACACTCATTTGTGATTAACCTTTCTTTTATACTCGTCTGTATCTTATTTCGATACTCGTCCGTATTGATTCAAACACTCGTCTGTGTAATCTTTTCCTTGATAATCATATGTATCTTCTTTGGATACTCATCTGTATTGATTCAACACTCATTCATGTTAAACCTTTCGTTGATACTCATCTGTATCTTCTTTCGATACTCGTCCGTATTGATTCAAACACTCGTCCGTGTAATCGTTTCCTTGATACTCGTATATATTTTCTTACGATACGCGTCCCTATTGATTCAAACACTCGTTCGTGTTAAACCTTTCTTTGATACTCATTTGTATCTTCTATCGATACTCGTTTGTATTAATTTAAACACTCAACCGTGTAATCTTTTCCTTGATACTCGTCTGCATCTTCTTTCGATACTCGTCTGTATTGATTCAACACTCATTCGTGTTAAAACTTTCTTTGATATTCATCTATATCTTCTTTTGATACTCGTCCGTATTGATTCAAACACTCGTTCGTGTTAAACCATTCTCTAATACTCGTCTGTATCTTCTTTCGATACTCGTCCGTATTGATTCAAACACTCGTTCGGGTAATCTTATCCTTGATACTCGTTTGTATTTTCTTTCAATACTCGTCTGTATTGATTCAAACACTCGTCCTCGTAGTCTTTTCCTTGATACTCGTCTGTTTCTTCTTTCGATACTCGTCCCTATGGATTCAAACACTCGTTCATGTTTAACCTTTCTTTTATACTCGTCCCTATCTTATTTCGATACTCGTCCGTGTTGATTCAAACACTCGCCGTGTAATCTTTTTCTTAATACTCGTTTGTATCTTATTTGGATACTCATCTGTTTTGATTCCACACTCTTTCGCGTTAAACCTTTCTTGGATACTCATCCACATCTTCTTTCGATACTCGTCCGTATTTATTCAAACACTCATCAGTGTAATCTATTCCTTGATACTCGTCTATATCTTCTTTCGATACCCGTCCCTATTGATTCAAACACTCATTCGTGTTTAACCTTTCTTTGATACTCTTCTGTATCTTATTTCGATACTCGTCCATATTGATTCAAACACTCGCCCGTGTAATCGTTTCCTTAATACTCATCTATGTTTTCTTTCGATACGCATCCCTATTGATTCAAACACTCGTCTGTGTTAAACCTTTCTTTGATACTCGTCCGTATCTTCTTTCAATACTCGTCTGTATTGATTCAAACACTCGCCCGTGTAATCTTTTCTTTGATACTCGTCTTTATCTTCTCTTGATACTCGTCCATATTGACTCAAACACTCGTTCGTGTTAAACCTTTCTTTGATACTCGTCAGGATCTTCTTTCGGTACTCATCCGTATTGATTCAAACACTCATTTGTTTTAAATCTTTCTTTGATACTTGTTTGCATATTCTTTCGATACTCGTCCGTATTGATTCAAACACTCCTTCGTGTTAAACCTTTCTTTGATACTCGTCTGTATCTTCTTTCAATACTCGTCTGTATTGATTCAAACACTCGTCCTTGTAGTCTTTTCCTTGATACTCGTATATATTTTCTTTCGATACGCGTCCCTATTGATTCAAACACTCCTTCGTGTTAAACCTTTCTTTGATACTCATTTGTATCTTCTATCGATACTTGTTTGTATAATTTAAACACTCAACCGTGTAATCTTTTCCTTGATACTCGTCTGTATCTTCTTTGGATACTCGTCTGTATTGATTCAACACTCGTTCGTGTTAAACCTTTCTTTGATACTCATCCATATCTTCTTTTGATACTCGTCCGTATTGATTCAAACACACATCCGTGTAATCTTTTCGTCGATACTCGTTTATATCTTCTTTCGATACTCGTCCCGATTAATTCAAACACTCATTCGTGTTAAACCTTTCTTTGATACTCGTCCATACCTTCTTTCGATACTCGTCGGTATTTATTCAAACACTCGTCCGTGTAATCTTTACTTTGATACTCGTCTGTATCTTCTTTCAATAATCGTCTATATTGATTCAACACTCGTTCGTGTTAAACCTTTCTTTGATACTCGTCCATATTGATTCAAAAAATCGTTCGTGTAATCTTTTCCTTGATACTCGTCTGTATCTTCTATGGATACTCATTGGTATTAATTCAACACTCGTTCACGTTAAAACTTTCTTTAATACTCGTTTGTATCTTCTTTTTATACTCGTCCGAATTGATTCAAACACTCGTCCATGTAATCTTTTCCTTGATACTCGTCTGTATCTTCTATGGATACTCATTTGTATTAATTCAACACTCATTCACGTTAAAACTTTCTTTAATACTCGTTTGTATCTTCTTTTTATACTCGTCCGAATTGATTCAAACACTCGTCCGTGTAATCTTTTCCTTGATACTCGTTTGTATTTTCTTTCGATACTCGTCCGTATTGATTCAAACACTCGTTTTTGTTTGACCTTTCTTTGATACTCATTCGTATCTTCTTTCGATAATCGTTTGTATTGATTCAACACTCATTTGTTTTAAAACTTTCTTTGATATTCGTCTGTATCTTCTTTCGATACTCGTCCGTATTGATTTAAACACTCATTCGTGTTAAACATTTCTTTGATACTCGTCCGTATCTTCTTTCAATACTCATCCGTATTCATTCAAACACTCGTCCTTGTAGTCTTTTCCTTGATACTCGTCTGTTTCGTCTTTCGATACTCGTCCCTATTGACTCAAACACTCATTCGTGTTTAACCTTACTTTGATACTCGTCCGTATTGATTCAAACACCCGTTCGTGTTAAATCTATCTTTGATACTCGTCTCTATCTACTTTCGATACTCGTCCGTGTTGATTCAAACACTCTTCGTGTAATCTTTTCCTTAATACTCGCCTGTATCTTTATTTGGATACTCATCTGTATTGATTCAACACTCGTTCGTGTTAAACCTTTCTTTGATACTCGTACGTATTGATTCAAACACTCATCAGTGTAATCTTTTCCCTGATACTCTTCTATATCTTCTTTCGATACTCGTCCCTATTGATTCAAACACTCATTTGTGATTAACCTTTCTTTTATACTCGTCTGTATCTTATTTCGATACTCGTCCGTATTGATTCAAACACTCGTCTGTGTAATCTTTTCCTTGATAATCATATGTATCTTCTTTGGATACTCATCTGTATTGATTCAACACTCATTCATGTTAAACCTTTCGTTGATACTCATCTGTATCTTCTTTCGATACTCGTCCGTATTGATTCAAACACTCGTCCGTGTAATCGTTTCCTTGATACTCGTATATATTTTCCTACGATACGCGTCCCTATTGATTCAAACACTCGTTCGTGTTAAACCTTTCTTTGATACTCATTTGTATCTTCTATCGATACTCGTTTGTATTAATTTAAACACTCAACCCTGTAATCTTTTCCTTGATACTCGTCTGCATCTTCTTTCGATACTCGTCTGTATTGATTCAACACTCATTCGTGTTAAAACTTTCTTTGATATTCATCTATATCTTCTTTTGATACTCGTCCGTATTGATTCAAACACCCGTTCGTGTTAAACCATTCTCTGATACTCGTCTGTATCTTCTTTCGATACTTGTCCGTATTGATTCAAACACTCGTTCGGGTAATCTTATCCTTGATACTCGTTTGTATTTTCTTTCAATACACGTCTGTATTGATTCAAACACTCGTCCTCGTAGTCTTTTCCTTGATACTCGTTTGTTTCTTCTTTCGATACTCGTCCCTATGGATTCAAACACTCGTTCGTGTTTAACCTTTCTTTTATACTCGTCCCTATCTTATTTCAATACTCGTCCGTGTTGATTCAAACACTCGCCGTGTAATCTTTTTCTTAATACTCGTTTGTATCTTATTTGGATACTCATCTGTTTTGATTCCACACTCTTTCGTGTTAAACCTTTCTTTGATACTCATCCACATCTTCTTTCGATACTCGTCCGTATTTATTCAAACACTCATCAGTGTAATCTATTCCTTGATACTCGTCTATATCTTCTTTCGATACCCGTCCCTATTGATTCAAACACTCATTCGTGTTTAACCTTTCTTTGATACTCTTCTGTATCTTATTTCGATACTCGTCCATATTGATTCAAACACTCGCCCGTGTAATCGTTTCCTTAATACTCATCTATGTTTTCTTTCGATACGCATCCCTATTGATTCAAACACTCGTCTGTGTTAAACCTTTCTTTGATACTCGTCCGTATCTTCTTTCAATACTCGTCTGTATTGATTCAAACACTCGCCCGTGTAATCTTTTCTTTGATACTCGTCTTTATCTTCTCTTGATACTCG
Source organism: Vicia faba (assembly GCA_948472305.1). Lineage (NCBI taxonomy): Eukaryota > Viridiplantae > Streptophyta > Magnoliopsida > Fabales > Fabaceae > Vicia > Vicia faba. Next base: position 1,536,798,011 of record OX451735.1, on the reverse strand, counting down.
TCCATATTGACTCAAACACTCGTTCGTGTTAAACCTTTCTTTGATACTCGTCAGGATCTTCTTTCGGTACTCATCCGTATTAATTCAAACACTCATTCGTTTTAAATCTTTCTTTGATACTTGTTTGCATATTCTTTCGATACTCGTCCGTATTGATTCAAACACTCCTTCGTGTTAAACCTTTCTTTGATACTCGTCCGTATCTTCTTTCAATACTCGTCCGTATTGATTCAAACACTCGTCCTTGTAGTCTTTTCCTTGATACTCGTATATATTTTCTTTCGATACGCGTCCCTATTGATTCAAACACTCGTTCGGGTTAAACCTTTCTTTGATACTCATTTGTATCTTCTATCGATACTTGTTTGTATAATTTAAACACTCAACCGTGTAATCTTTTCCTTGATACTCGTCTGCATCTTCTTTGGATACTCGTCTGTATTGATTCAACACTCGTTCGTGTTAAACCTTTCTTTGATACTCATCCATATCTTCTTTTGATACTCGTCCGTATTGATTCAAACACACATCCGTGTAATCTTTTCGTCGATACTCGTTTATATCTTCTTTTGATACTCGTCCCGATTAATTCAAACTCTCATTCGTGTTAAACCTTTCTTTGATACTCGTCCATACCTTCTGTCGATACTCGTTCGTATTGATTCAAACACTCGTCCGTGTAATCTTTACTTTGATACTCGTCTGTATCTTCTTTCAATAATCGTCTATATTGATTCAACACTCGTTCGTGTTAAACCTTTCTTTGATACTCGTCCATATTGATTCAAACACTCGTTCGTGTAATCTTTTCCTTGATACTCGTCTGTATCTTCTATGGATACTCATTGGTATTAATTCAACACTCGTTCACGTTAAAACTTTCTTTAATACTCGTTTGTAACTTCTTTTTATACTCGTCCGAATTGATTCAAACACACGTCCATGTAATCTTTTCCTTGATACTCATCTGTATGTTCTATGGATACTCATTTGTATTAATTCAACACTCGTTCACGTTAAAACTTTCTTTAATACTCGTTTGTATCTTCTTTTTATACTCGTCCGAATTGATTCTAACACTCGTCCGTGTAATCTTTTCCTTGATACTCGTTTGTATTTTCTTTCGATACTCGTCCGTATTGATTCAAACACTCGTTTTTGTTTGACCTTTCTTTGATACTCATTCGTATCTTCTTTCGATAATCGTTTGTATTGATTCAACACTCATTTGTTATAAAACTTTCTTTGATATTCGTCTGTATCTTCTTTCGATACTCGTCCGTATTGATTTAAACACTCGTTCGTGTTAAACATTTCTTTGATACTCGTCCGTATCTTCTTTCAATACTCATCCGTATTCATTCAAACACTCGTCCTTGTAGTCTTTTCCTTGATACTCGTCTGTTTCGTCTTTCGATACTCGTCCCTATTGACTCAAACACTCATTCGTGTTTAACCTTACTTTGATACTCGTCCGTATTGATTCAAACACCCGTTCGTGTTAAATCTATCTTTGATACTCGTCTGTATCTTCTTTCGATACTCGTCCGTGTTGATTCAAACACTCTTCGTGTAATCTTTTCCTTAATACTCGCCTGTATCTTTATTTGGATACTCATCTGTATTGATTCAACACTCGTTCGTGTTAAACCTTTCTTTGATACTCGTACGTATTGATTCAAACACTCATCAGTGTAATCTTTTCCCTGATACTCTTCTATATCTTCTTTCGATACTCGTCCCTATTGATTCAAACACTCATTTGTGATTAACCTTTCTTTTATACTCGTCTGTATCTTATTTCGATACTCGTCCGTATTGATTCAAACACTCGTCTGTGTAATCTTTTCCTTGATAATCATATGTATCTTCTTTGGATACTCATCTGTATTGATTCAACACTCATTCATGTTAAACCTTTCGTTGATACTCATCTGTATCTTCTTTCGATACTCGTCCGTATTGATTCAAACACTCGTCCGTGTAATCGTTTCCTTGATACTCGTATATATTTTCTTACGATACGCGTCCCTATTGATTCAAACACTCGTTCGTGTTAAACCTTTCTTTGATACTCATTTGTATCTTCTATCGATACTCGTTTGTATTAATTTAAACACTCAACCGTGTAATCTTTTCCTTGATACTCGTCTGCATCTTCTTTCGATACTCGTCTGTATTGATTCAACACTCATTCGTGTTAAAACTTTCTTTGATATTCATCTATATCTTCTTTTGATACTCGTCCGTATTGATTCAAACACTCGTTCGTGTTAAACCATTCTCTGATACTCGTCTGTATCTTCTTTCGATACTCGTCCGTATTGATTCAAACACTCGTTCGGGTAATCTTATCCTTGATACTCGTTTGTATTTTCTTTCAATACTCGTCTGTATTGATTCAAACACTCGTCCTCGTAGTCTTTTCCTTGATACTCGTTTGTTTCTTCTTTCGATACTCGTCCCTATGGATTCAAACACTCGTTCGTGTTTAACCTTTCTTTTATACTCGTCCCTATCTTATTTCGATACTCGTCCGTGTTGATTCAAACACTCGCCGTGTAATCTTTTTCTTAATACTCGTTTGTATCTTATTTGGATACTCATCTGTTTTGATTCCACACTCTTTCGTGTTAAACCTTTCTTTGATACTCATCCACATCTTCTTTCGATACTCGTCCGTATTTATTCAAACACTCATCAGTGTAATCTATTCCTTGATACTCGTCTATATCTTCTTTCGATACCCGTCCCTATTGATTCAAACACTCATTCGTGTTTAACCTTTCTTTGATACTCTTCTGTATCTTATTTCGATACTCGTCCATATTGATTCAAACACTCGCCCGTGTAATCGTTTCCTTAATACTCATCTATGTTTTCTTTCGATACGCATCCCTATTGATTCAAACACTCGTCTGTGTTAAACCTTTCTTTGATACTCGTCCGTATCTTCTTTCAATACTCGTCTGTATTGATTCAAACACTCGCCCGTGTAATCTTTTCTTTGATACTCGTCTTTATCTTCTCTTGATACTCGTCCATATTGACTCAAACACTCGTTCGTGTTAAACCTTTCTTTGATACTCGTCAGGATCTTCTTTCGGTACTCATCCGTATTAATTCAAACACTCATTCGTTTTAAATCTTTCTTTGATACTTGTTTGCATATTCTTTCGATACTCGTCCGTATTGATTCAAACACTCCTTCGTGTTAAACCTTTCTTTGATACTCGTCCGTATCTTCTTTCAATACTCGTCTGTATTGATTCAAACACTCGTCCTTGTAGTCTTTTCTTTGTTACTCGTATATATTTTCTTTCGATACGCGTCCCTATTGATTCAAACACTCGTTCGGGTTAAACCTTTCTTTGATACTCATTTGTATCTTCTATCGATACTTGTTTGTATAATTTAAACACTCAACCGTGTAATCTTTTCCTTGATACTCGTCTGCATCTTCTTTGGATACTCGTCTGTATTGATTCAACACTCGTTCGTGTTAAACCTTTCTTTGATACTCATCCATATCTTCTTTTGATACTCGTCCGTATTGATTCAAACACACATCCGTGTAATCTTTTCGTCGATACTCGTTTATATCTTCTTTTGATACTCGTCCCGATTAATTCAAACTCTCATTCGTGTTAAACCTTTCTTTGATACTCGTCCATACCTTCTGTCGATACTCGTTCGTATTGATTCAAACACTCGTCCGTGTAATCTTTACTTTGATACTCGTCTGTATCTTCTTTCAATAATCGTCTATATTGATTCAACACTCGTTCGTGTTAAACCTTTCTTTGATACTCGTCCATATTGATTCAAACACTCGTTCGTGTAATCTTTTCCTTGATACTCGTCTGTATCTTCTATGGATACTCATTGGTATTAATTCAACACTCGTTCACGTTAAAACTTTCTTTAATACTCGTTTGTAACTTCTTTTTATACTCGTCCGAATTGATTCAAACACACGTCCATGTAATCTTTTCCTTGATACTCATCTGTATGTTCTATGGATACTCATTTGTATTAATTCAACACTCGTTCACGTTAAAACTTTCTTTAATACTCGTTTGTATCTTCTTTTTATACTCGTCCGAATTGATTCTAACACTCGTCCGTGTAATCTTTTCCTTGATACTCGTTTGTATTTTCTTTCGATACTCGTCCGTATTGATTCAAACACTCGTTTTTGTTTGACCTTTCTTTGATACTCATTCGTATCTTCTTTCGATAATCGTTTGTATTGATTCAACACTCATTTGTTATAAAACTTTCTTTGATATTCGTCTGTATCTTCTTTCGATACTCGTCCGTATTGATTTAAACACTCGTTCGTGTTAAACATTTCTTTGATACTCGTCCGTATCTTCTTTCAATACTCATCCGTATTCATTCAAACACTCGTCCTTGTAGTCTTTTCCTTGATACTCGTCTGTTTCGTCTTTCGATACTCGTCCCTATTGACTCAAACACTCATTCGTGTTTAACCTTACTTTGATACTCGTCCGTATTGATTCAAACACCCGTTCGTGTTAAATCTATCTTTGATACTCGTCTGTATCTTCTTTCGATACTCGTCCGTGTTGATTCAAACACTCTTCGTGTAATCTTTTCCTTAATACTCGCCTGTATCTTTATTTGGATACTCATCTGTATTGATTCAACACTCGTTCGTGTTAAACCTTTCTTTGATACTCGTACGTATTGATTCAAACACTCATCAGTGTAATCTTTTCCCTGATACTCTTCTATATCTTCTTTCGATACTCGTCCCTATTGATTCAAACACTCATTTGTGATTAACCTTTCTTTTATACTCGTCTGTATCTTATTTCGATACTCGTCCGTATTGATTCAAACACTCGTCTGTGTAATCTTTTCCTTGATAATCATATGTATCTTCTTTGGATACTCATCTGTATTGATTCAACACTCATTCATGTTAAACCTTTCGTTGATACTCATCTGTATCTTCTTTCGATACTCGTCCGTATTGATTCAAACACTCGTCCGTGTAATCGTTTCCTTGATACTCGTATATATTTTCTTACGATACGCGTCCCTATTGATTCAAACACTCGTTCGTGTTAAACCTTTCTTTGATACTCATTTGTATCTTCTATCGATACTCGTTTGTATTAATTTAAACACTCAACCGTGTAATCTTTTCCTTGATACTCGTCTGCATCTTCTTTCGATACTCGTCTGTATTGATTCAACACTCATTCGTGTTAAAACTTTCTTTGATATTCATCTATATCTTCTTTTGATACTCGTCCGTATTGATTCAAACACTCGTTCGTGTTAAACCATTCTCTGATACTCGTCTGTATCTTCTTTCGATACTCGTCCGTATTGATTCAAACACTCGTTCGGGTAATCTTATCCTTGATACTCGTTTGTATTTTCTTTCAATACTCGTCTGTATTGATTCAAACACTCGTCCTCGTAGTCTTTTCCTTGATACTCGTTTGTTTCTTCTTTCGATACTCGTCCCTATGGATTCAAACACTCGTTCGTGTTTAACCTTTCTTTTATACTCGTCCCTATCTTATTTCGATACTCGTCCGTGTTGATTCAAACACTCGCCGTGTAATCTTTTTCTTAATACTCGTTTGTATCTTATTTGGATACTCATCTGTTTTGATTCCACACTCTTTCGTGTTAAACCTTTCTTTGATACTCATCCACATCTTCTTTCGATACTCGTCCGTATTTATTCAAACACTCATCAGTGTAATCTATTCCTTGATACTCGTCTATATCTTCTTTCGATACCCGTCCCTATTGATTCAAACACTCATTCGTGTTTAACCTTTCTTTGATACTCTTCTGTATCTTATTTCGATACTCGTCCATATTGATTCAAACACTCGCCCGTGTAATCGTTTCCTTAATACTCATCTATGTTTTCTTTCGATACGCATCCCTATTGATTCAAACACTCGTCTGTGTTAAACCTTTCTTTGATACTCGTCCGTATCTTCTTTCAATACTCGTCTGTATTGATTCAAACACTCGCCCGTGTAATCTTTTCTTTGATACTCGTCTTTATCTTCTCTTGATACTCGTCCATATTGACTCAAACACTCGTTCGTGTTAAACCTTTCTTTGATACTCGTCAGGATCTTCTTTCGGTACTCATCCGTATTAATTCAAACACTCATTCGTTTTAAATCTTTCTTTGATACTTGTTTGCATATTCTTTCGATACTCGTCCGTATTGATTCAAACACTCCTTCGTGTTAAACCTTTCTTTGATACTCGTCCGTATCTTCTTTCAATACTCGTCTGTATTGATTCAAACACTCGTCCTTGTAGTCTTTTCTTTGTTACTCGTATATATTTTCTTTCGATACGCGTCCCTATTGATTCAAACACTCGTTCGGGTTAAACCTTTCTTTGATACTCATTTGTATCTTCTATCGATACTTGTTTGTATAATTTAAACACTCAACCGTGTAATCTTTTCCTTGATACTCGTCTGCATCTTCTTTGGATACTCGTCTGTATTGATTCAACACTCGTTCGTGTTAAACCTTTCTTTGATACTCATCCATATCTTCTTTTGATACTCGTCCGTATTGATTCAAACACACATCCGTGTAATCTTTTCGTCGATACTCGTTTATATCTTCTTTTGATACTCGTCCCGATTAATTCAAACTCTCATTCGTGTTAAACCTTTCTTTGATACTCGTCCATACCTTCTTTCGATACTCGTTCGTATTGATTCAAACACTCGTCCGTGTAATCTTTACTTTGATACTCGTCTGTATCTTCTTTCAATAATCGTCTATATTGATTCAACACTCGTTCGTGTTAAACCTTTCTTTGATACTCGTCCATATTGATTCAAACACTCGTTCGTGTAATCTTTTCCTTGATACTCGTCTGTATCTTCTATGGATACTCATTGGTATTAATTCAACACTCGTTCACGTTAAAACTTTCTTTAATACTCGTTTGTATCTTCTTTTTATACTCGTCCGAATTGATTCAAACACACGTCCATGTAATCTTTTCCTTGATACTCATCTGTATGTTCTATGGATACTCATTTGTATTAATTCAACACTCGTTCACGTTAAAACTTTCTTTAATACTCGTTTGTATCTTCTTTTTATACTCGTCCGAATTGATTCAAACACTCGTCCGTGTAATCTTTTCCTTGATACTCGTTTGTATTTTCTTTCGATACTCGTCCGTATTGATTCAAACACTCGTTTTTGTTTGACCTTTCTTTGATACTCATTCGTATCTTCTTTCGATAATCGTTTGTATTGATTCAACACTCATTTGTTTTAAAACTTTCTTTGATATTCGTCTGTATCTTCTTTCGATACTCGTCCGTATTGATTTAAACACTCGTTCGTGTTAAACATTTCTTTGATACTCGTCCGTATCTTCTTTCAATACTCATCCGTATTCATTCAAACACTCGTCCTTGTAGTCTTTTCCTTGATACTCGTCTGTTTCGTCTTTCGATACTCGTCCCTATTGACTCAAACACTCATTCGTGTTTAACCTTACTTTGATACTCGTCCGTATTGATTCAAACACCCGTTCGTGTTAAATCTATCTTTGATACTAGTCTGTATCTTCTTTCGATACTCGTCCGTGTTGATTCAAACACTCTTCGTGTAATCTTTTCCTTAATACTCGCCTGTATCTTTATTTGGATACTCATCTGTATTGATTCAACACTCGTTCGTGTTAAACCTTTCTTTGATACTCGTACGTATTGATTCAAACACTCATCAGTGTAATCTTTTCCCTGATACTCTTCTATATCTTCTTTCGATACTCGTCCCTATTGATTCAAACACTCATTTGTGATTAACCTTTCTTTTATACTCGTCTGTATCTTATTTCGATACTCGTCCGTATTGATTCAAACACTCGTCTGTGTAATCTTTTCCTTGATAATCATATGTATCTTCTTTGGATACTCATCTGTATTGATTCAACACTCATTCATGTTAAACCTTTCGTTGATACTCATCTGTATCTTCTTTCGATACTCGTCCGTATTGATTCAAACACTCGTCCGTGTAATCGTTTCCTTGATACTCGTATATATTTTCTTACGATACGCGTCCCTATTGATTCAAACACTCGTTCGTGTTAAACCTTTCTTTGATACTCATTTGTATCTTCTATCGATACTCGTTTGTATTAATTTAAACACTCAACCGTGTAATCTTTTCCTTGATACTCGTCTGCATCTTCTTTCGATACTCGTCTGTATTGATTCAACACTCATTCGTGTTAAAACTTTCTTTGATATTCATCTATATCTTCTTTTGATACTCGTCCGTATTGATTCAAACACTCGTTCGTGTTAAACCATTCTCTGATACTCGTCTGTATCTTCTTTCGATACTCGTCCGTATTGATTCAAATACTCGTTCGGGTAATCTTATCCTTGATACTCGTTTGTATTTTCTTTCAATACTCGTCTGTATTGATTCAAACACTCGTCCTCGTAGTCTTTTCCTTGATACTCGTTTGTTTCTTCTTTCGATACTCGTCCCTATGGATTCAAACACTCGTTCGTGTTTAACCTTTCTTTTATACTCGTCCCTATCTTATTTCGATACTCGTCCGTGTTGATTCAAACACTCGCCGTGTAATCTTTTTCTTAATACTCGTTTGTATCTTATTTGGATACTCATCTGTTTTGATTCCACACTCTTTCGTGTTAAACCTTTCTTTGATACTCATCCACATCTTCTTTCGATACTCGTCCGTATTTATTCAAACACTCATCAGTGTAATCTATTCCTTGATACTCGTCTATATCTTCTTTCGATACCCGTCCCTATTGATTCAAACACTCATTCGTGTTTAACCTTTCTTTGATACTCTTCTGTATCTTATTTCGATACTCGTCCATATTGATTCAAACACTCGCCCGTGTAATCGTTTCCTTAATACTCATCTATGTTTTCTTTCGATACGCATCCCTATTGATTCAAACACTCGTCTGTGTTAAACCTTTCTTTGATACTCGTCCGTATCTTCTTTCAATACTCGTCTGTATTGATTCAAACACTCGCCCGTGTAATCTTTTCTTTGATACTCGTCTTTATCTTCTCTTGATACTCGTCCATATTGACTCAAACACTCGTTCGTGTTAAACCTTTCTTTGATACTCGTCAGGATCTTCTTTCGGTACTCATCCGTATTGATTCAAACACTCATTCATTTTAAATCTTTCTTTGATACTTGTTTGCATATTCTTTCGATACTCGTCCGTATTGATTCAAACACTCCTTCGTGTTAAACCTTTCTTTGATACTCGTCCGTATCTTCTTTCAATACTTGTCCGTATTGATTCAAACACTCGTCCTTGTAGTCTTTTCCTTGATACTCGTATATATTTGCTTTCGATACGCGTCCCTATTGATTCAAACACTCGTTCGTGTTAAACCTTTCTTTGATACTCATTTGTATCTTCTATCGATTATTGGTATAATTTAAACACTCAACCGTGTAATCTTTTCCTTGATACTCGTCTGCATCTTCTTTGGATACTCGTCTGTATTGATTCAACACTCGTTCGTGTTAAACCTTTCTTTGATACTCATCCATATCTTCTTTTGATACTCGTCCGTATTGATTCAAACACTCATCCGTGTAATCTTTTCGTCGATACTCGTTTATATCTTCTTTCGATACTCGTCCCGATTAATTCAAACACTCATTCGTGTTAAACCTTTCTTTGATACTCGTCCATACCTTCTTTCGATACTCGTCCGTATTGATTCAAACACTCGTCCGTGTAATCTTTACTTTGATACTCGTCTGTATCTTCTTTCAATAACCGTCTATATTGATTCAACACTCGTTCGTGTTAAACCTTTCTTTGATACTCGTCCATATTGATTCAAACACTCGTTCGTGTAATCTTTTCCTTGATACTCGTTTGTATCTTCTATGGATACTCATTGGTATTAATTCAACACTCGTTCACGTTAAAACTTTCTTTAATACTCGTTTGTATCTTCTTTTTATACTCGTCCGAATTGATTCAAACACTCGTCCATGTAATCTTTTCCTTGATACTCGTCTGTATCTTCTATGGATACTCATTTGTATTAATTCAACACTCGTTCACGTTAAAACTTTCTTTAATACTCGTTTGTATCTTCTTTTTATACTCGTCCGAATTGATTCAAACACTCGTCCGTGTAATCTTTTCCTTGATACTCATTTGTATTTTCTTTCGATACTCGTCCGTATTGATTCAAACACTCGTTTTTGTTTGACCTTTCTTTGATACTCATTCGTATCTTCTTTCGATACTCGTTTGTATTGATTCAACACTCATTTGTTTTAAAACTTTCTTTGATATTCATCTGCATCTTCTTTTGATACTCGTCCGTATTGATTTAAACACTCGTTCGTGTTAAACATTTCTTTGATACTCGTCCGTATCTTATTTCAATACTCATCCGTATTCATTCAAACACTCGTCCTTGTAGTCTTTTCCTTGATACTCGTCTGTTTCGTCTTTCGATACTCGTCCCTATTGACTCAAACACTCATTCGTGTTTAACCTTACTTTGATACTCGTCCGTATTGATTCAAACACCCGTTCGTGTTAAATCTATCTTTGATACTCGTCTGTATCTTCTTTCGATACTCGTCCGTGTTGATTCAAACACTCTTCGTGTAATCTTTTCCTTAATACTCGCCTGTATCTTTATTTGGATACTCATCTGTATTGATTCAACACTCGTTCGTGTTAAACCTTTCTTTGATACTCGTACGTATTGATTCAAACACTCATCAGTGTAATCTTTTCCCTGATACTCTTCTATATCTTCTTTCGATACTCATCCCTATTGATTCAAACACTCATTTGTGATTAACCTTTCTTTTATACTCGTCCGTATCTTATTTCGATACTCGTCCGTATTGATTCAAACACTCGTCTGTGTAATCTTTTCCTTGATAATCATATGTATCTTATTTGGATACTCATCTGTATTGATTCAACACTCATTCATGTTAAACCTTTCATTGATACTCATCTGTATCTTCTTTCGATACTCGTCCGTATTGATTCAAACACTCGTCCGTGTAATCGTTTCCTTGATACTCGTATATATTTTCTTACGATACGTGTCCCTATTGATTCAAACACTCGTTCGTGTTAAACCTTTCTTTGATACTCATTTGTATCTTCTATCGATACTCATTTGTATTAATATAAACACTCAACCGTGTAATCTTTTCCTTGATACTCGTCTGCATCTTCTTTCGATACTCGTCTGTATTGATTCAACACTCATTCGTGTTAAAACTTTCTTTGATATTCATCTATATCTTCTTTTGATACTCGTCCGTATTGATTCAAACACTCGTTCGTGTTAAACCATTCTCTGATACTCGTCTGTATCTTCTTTCGATGCTCGTCTGTATTGATTCAAACACTCGTTCGGGTAATCTTATCCTTGATACTCGTTTGTATTTTCTTTCAATACTCGTCTGTATTGATTCAAACACTCGTCCTCGTAGTCTTTTCCTTGATACTCGTCTGTTTCTTCTTTCGATACTCGTCCCTATGGATTCAAACACTCGTTCGTGTTTAACCTTTCTTTTATACTCGTCCCTATCTTATTTCGATACTCGTCCGTGTTGATTCAAACACTCGCCGTGTAATCTTTTTCTTAATACTCGTTTGTATCTTATTTGGATACTCATCTGTTTTGATTCCACACTCTTTCGTGTTAAACCTTTCTTTGATACTCATCCACATCTTCTTTCGATACTCGTCCGTATTTATTCAAACACTCATCAGTGTAATCTATTCCTTGATACTCGTCTATATCTTCTTTCGATACCCGTCCCTATTGATTCAAACACTCATTCGTGTTTAACCTTTCTTTGATACTCTTCTGTATCTTATTTCGATACTCATCCATATTGATTCAAACACTCGCCCGTGTAATCGTTTCCTTAATACTCATCTATGTTTTCTTTTGATACGCATCCCTATTGATTCAAACACTCGTCCGTGTTAAACCTTTCTTTGATACTCGTCCGTATCTTCTTTCAATACTCGTCTGTATTGATTCAAACACTCGCCCGTGTAATCTTTTCTTTGATACTCGTCTTTATCTTCTCTTGATACTCGTCCATATTGACTCAAACACTCGTTCGTGTTAAACCTTTCTTTGATACTCGTCAGGATCTTCTTTCGGTACTCATCCGTATTGATTCAAACACTCATTCGTTTTAAATCTTTCTTTGATACTTGTTTGCATATTCTTTCGATACTCGTCCGTATTGATTCAAACACTCCTTCGTGTTAAACCTTTCTTTGATACTCGTCCGTATCTTCTTTCAATACTTGTCCGTATTGATTCAAACACTCGTCCTTGTAGTCTTTTCCTTGATACTCGTATATATTTGCTTTCGATACGCGTCCCTATTGATTCAAACACTCGTTCGTGTTAAACCTTTCTTTGATACTCATTTGTATCTTCTATCGATTATTGGTATAATTTAAACACTCAACCGTGTAATCTTTTCCTTGATACTCGTCTGCATCTTCTTTGGATACTCGTCTGTATTGATTCAACACTCGTTCGTGTTAAACCTTTCTTTGATACTCATCCATATCTTCTTTTGATACTCGTCCGTATTGATTCAAACACTCATCCGTGTAATCTTTTCGTCGATACTCGTTTATATCTTCTTTCGATACTCGTCCCGATTAATTCAAACACTCATTCGTGTTAAACCTTTCTTTGATACTCGTCCATACCTTCTTTCGATACTCGTCCGTATTGATTCAAACACTCGTCCGTGTAATCTTTACTTTGATACTCGTCTGTATCTTCTTTCAATAACCGTCTATATTGATTCAACACTCGTTCGTGTTAAACCTTTCTTTGATACTCGTCCATATTGATTCAAACACTCGTTCGTGTAATCTTTTCCTTGATACTCGTTTGTATCTTCTATGGATACTCATTGGTATTAATTCAACACTCGTTCACGTTAAAACTTTCTTTAATACTCGTTTGTATCTTCTTTTTATACTCGTCCGAATTGATTCAAACACTCGTCCATGTAATCTTTTCCTTGATACTCGTCTGTATCTTCTATGGATACTCATTTGTATTAATTCAACACTCGTTCACGTTAAAACTTTCTTTAATACTCGTTTGTATCTTCTTTTTATACTCGTCCGAATTGATTCAAACACTCGTCCGTGTAATCTTTTCCTTGATACTCATTTGTATTTTCTTTCGATACTCGTCCGTATTGATTCAAACACTCGTTTTTGTTTGACCTTTCTTTGATACTCATTCGTATCTTCTTTCGATACTCGTTTGTATTGATTCAACACTCATTTGTTTTAAAACTTTCTTTGATATTCATCTGTATCTTCTTTTGATACTCGTCCGTATTGATTTAAACACTCGTTCGTGTTAAACATTTCTTTGATACTCGTCCGTATCTTATTTCAATACTCATCCGTATTCATTCAAACACTCGTCCTTGTAGTCTTTTCCTTGATACTCGTCTGTTTCGTCTTTCGATACTCGTCCCTATTGACTCAAACACTCATTCGTGTTTAACCTTACTTTGATACTCGTCCGTATTGATTCAAACACCCGTTCGTGTTAAACCTATCTTTGATACTCGTCTGTATCTTCTTTCGATACTCGTCCGTGTTGATTCAAACACTCTTCGTGTAATCTTTTCCTTAATACTCGCCTGTATCTTTATTTGGATACTCATCTGTATTGATTCAACACTCGTTCGTGTTAAACCTTTCTTTGATACTCGTACGTATTGATTCAAACACTCATCAGTGTAATCTTTTCCCTGATACTCTTCTATATCTTCTTTCGATACTCATCCCTATTGATTCAAACACTCATTTGTGATTAACCTTTCTTTTATACTCGTCCGTATCTTATTTCGATACTCGTCCGTATTGATTCAAACACTCGTCTGTGTAATCTTTTCCTTGATAATCATATGTATCTTATTTGGATACTCATCTGTATTGATTCAACACTCATTCATGTTAAACCTTTCATTGATACTCATCTGTATCTTCTTTCGATACTCGTCCGTATTGATTCAAACACTCGTCCGTGTAATTGTTTCCTTGATACTCGTATATATTTTCTTACGATACGTGTCCCTATTGATTCAAACACTCGTTCGTGTTAAACCTTTCTTTGATACTCATTTGTATCTTCTATCGATACTCATTTGTATTAATATAAACACTCAACCGTGTAATCTTTTCCTTGATACTCGTCTGCATCTTCTTTCGATACTCGTCTGTATTGATTCAACACTCATTCGTGTTAAAACTTTCTTTGATATTCATCTATATCTTCTTTTGATACTCGTCCGTATTGATTCAAACACTCGTTCGTGTTAAACCATTCTCTGATACTCGTCTGTATCTTCTTTCGATGCTCGTCTGTATTGATTCAAACACTCGTTCGGGTAATCTTATCCTTGATACTCGTTTGTATTTTCTTTCAATACTCGTCTGTATTGATTCAAACACTCGTCCTCGTAGTCTTTTCCTTGATACTCGTCTGTTTCTTCTTTCGATACTCGTCCCTATGGATTCAAACACTCGTTCGTGTTTAACCTTTCTTTTATACTCGTCCCTATCTTATTTCGATACTCGTCCGTGTTGATTCAAACACTCGTCGTGTAATCTTTTTCTTAATACTTGTTTGTATCTTATTTTGATACTCATCTGTTTTGATTCCACACTCTTTCGTGTTAAACCTTTCTTTGATACTCATCCACATCTTCTTTCGATACTCGTCCGTATTTATTCAAACACTCATCATTGTAATCTATTCCTTGATACTCGTCTATATCTTCTTTCGATACCCGTCCCTATTGATTCAAACACTCATTCGTGTTTAACCTTTCTTTGATACTCTTCTGTATCTTATTTCGATACTCATCCATATTGATTCAAACACTCGCCCGTGTAATCGTTTCCTTAATACTCATCTATGTTTTCTTTTGATACGCATCCCTATTGATTCAAACACTCGTCCGTGTTAAACCTTTCTTTGATACTCGTCCGTATCTTCTTTCAATACTCGTCTGTATTGATTCAAACACTCGCCCGTGTAATCTTTTCTTTGATACTCGTCTTTATCTTCTCTTGATACTCGTCCATATTGACTCAAACACTCGTTCGTGTTAAACCTTTCTTTGATACTCGTCAGGATCTTCTTTCGGTACTCATCCGTATTGATTCAAACACTCATTCGTTTTAAATCTTTCTTTGATACTTGTTTGCATATTCTTTCGATACTCGTCCGTATTGATTCAAACACTCCTTCGTGTTAAACCTTTCTTTGATACTCGTCCGTATCTTCTTTCAATACTCGTTCGTATTGATTCAACCACTCGTCCTTGTAGTCTTTTCCTTGATACTCGTATATATTTTCTTTCGGTACGCATCCCTATTGATTCAAACACTCGTTCGTGTTAAACCTTTCTTTGATACTCATTTGTATCTTCTATCGACACTTGTTTGTATAATTTAAACACTCAACCGTGTAATCTTTTCCTTGATACTCGTCTGCATCTTCTTTGGATACTCGTCCGTATTGATTCAAACACTCCTTCGTGTTAAACCTTTCTTTGATACTCGTCCGTATCTTCTTTCAATACTCGTCCGTATTGATTCAAACACTCGTCCTTGTAGTCTTTTCCTTGATACTCGTATATATTTTCTTTCGATACGCGTCCCTATTGATTCAAACACTCGTTCGTGTTAAACCTTTCTTTGATACTCATTTGTATCTTCTATCGGTACTTGTTTGTATAATTTAAACACTCAACCGTGTAATCTTTTCCTTGATACTCGTCTGCATCTTCTTTGGATACTCGTCTGTATTGATTCAACACTCATTCGTGTTAAAACTTTCTTTGATATTCATCTATATCTTCTTTTGATATTCGTCCGTATTGATTCAAACACTTGTTCGTGTAATCTTTTCGTTGATACTCGTTTATATCTTCTTTCGATACTCGTCCCGATTAATTCAAACACTCATTCGTGTTAAACCTTTCTTTGATACTCGTCCATACCTTCTTTCAATACTCGTCCGTATTGATTCAAACACTCGTCCGTGTAATCTTTACTTTGATACTCGTCTGTATCTTCTTTCAATAATCGTCTATATTGATTCAACACTCGTTCGTGTTAAACATTTCTTTGATACTCGTACATATTGATTCAAACACTCGTTCGTGTAATCTTTTCCTTGATACTCGTCTGTATCTTCTATGGATACTCATTTGTATTTATTCAACACTCGTTCACGTTAAAACTTTCTTTAATACTCGTTTGTATGTTCTTTGTATACTCGTCTGAATTGATTCAAACACCCGTCCGTGTAATCTTTTCCTTGATACTCGTTTTTATTTTCTTTCGATACTCGTCCGTATTGATTCAAACACTCGTTTTTGTTTGACCTTTCTTTGATACTCATTTGTATCTTCTTTCGATACTCGTTTGTATTGATTCAACACTCATTTGTTTTAAAACTTTCTTTGATATTCGTCTGTATCTTCTTTCAATACTCGTCCGTATTGATTCAAACACTCGTTCGTGTTAAACCTTTCTTTGATACTCGTCTGTATCTTCTTTCAATACTCATCCGTATTCATTCAAACACTCGTCCTTGTAGTCTTTTCCTTAATACTCGTCTGTTTCGTCTTTCGATACTCGTCCCTATTGACTCAAACACTCATTCGTGTTTAACCTTACTTTGATACTCATCAGTATTGATTCAAACACCCGTTCGTGTTAAACCTTTCTTTGATACTCGTCTGTATCTTCTTTCGATACTCGTCCGTGTTGATTCAAACACTCTTCGTGTAATCTTTTCCTTAATACTCGCCTGTATCTTTATTTGGATACTCATCTGTATTGATTCAACACTCATTCGTATTAAACCTTTCTTTGATACTCATCCGTATCTTCTTTCGATAGTCGTCCGTATTGATTCAAACACTCATCAGTGTAATCTTTTCCCTGATAATCTTTTATATCTTCTTTCGATACTCGTCCCTATTGATTCAAACACTCATTTGTGATTAACCTTTCTTTTATACTCGTCCGTATCGTATTTCGATACTCGTCCGTATTGATTCAAACACTCGTCTGTGTAATCTTTTCCTTGATAATCATCTGTATCTTCTTTGGATACTCATCTGTATTGATTCAACACTCATTCGTGTTAAACCTTTATTTGATACTCATCTGTATCTTCTTTCGATACTCGTCCGTATTGATTCAAACAC
Organism: Vicia faba; assembly: GCA_948472305.1. Classification (NCBI taxonomy): domain Eukaryota; kingdom Viridiplantae; phylum Streptophyta; class Magnoliopsida; order Fabales; family Fabaceae; genus Vicia; species Vicia faba. The sequence goes on along the minus strand of OX451735.1, from coordinate 1,536,780,674 downwards.
TCGTCCGTGTAATCGTTTCCTTGATACTCGTATATATTTTCTTACGATACACGTCCCTATTGATTCAAACACTCGTTCGTGTTAAACGTTTCTTTCATACTCATTTGTATCTTCTATCGATACTCGTTTGTATTAATTTAAACACTCAACCGTGTAATCTTTTCCTTGATACTCGTCTGCATCTTCTTTCAATACTCGTCTGTATTGATTCAACACTCATTCGTGTTAAAACTTTCTTTGATATTCATTTATATCTTCTTTTGATACTCGTCCGTATTGATTCAAACACTCGTTCGTGTTAAACCATTCTCTGATACTCGTCTGTATCTTCTTTCGATACTCGTCCGTATTGATTCAAACACTCGTTCGGGTAATCTTTTCCTTGATACTCGTTTGTATTTTCTTCCAATACTCGTCTGTATTGATTCAAACACTCGTCCTCGTAGTCTTTTCCTTGATACTCGTCTGTTTCTTCTTTCGATACTCGTCCATATGGATTCAAACACTCGTTCGTGTTTAACCTTTCTTTTATACTCGTCCCTATCTTATTTCGATACTCGTCCGTGTTGATTCAAACACTCGTCGTGTAATCTTTTTCTTAATACTCGTATGTATCTTATTTGGATACTCATCTGTTTTGATTCCACACTCTTTCGTGTTAAACATTTCTTTGATACTCATTCACATCTTCTTTTGATACTCGTCCGCATTTATTCAAACACTCATCAGTGTAATCTTTTCCTTGATACTCGTCTATATCTTCTTTCGATACCCGTCCCTATTGATTCAAACACTCATTCGTGTTTAACCTTTCTTTGATACTCTTCTGTATCTTATTTTGATACTCGTCCATATATATTCAAACACTCGCCCGTGTAATCGTTTCCTTAGTACTCATCTATGTTTTCTTTCGATACGCATCCCTATTGATTCAAACACTCGTTCGTGTTAAACCTTTCTTTGATACTCGTCTGTATCTTCTTTCAATACTCGTCTGTATTGATTCAAACACTCGCCCGTGTAATCTTTTCTTTGATACTCGTCTTTATCTTCTCTCGATACTCGTCCATATTGACTCAAACACTCGTTCGTGTTAAACCTTTCTTTGATACTCGTCAGGATCTTCTTTCGGTACTCATCCGTATTGATTCAAACACTCATTTGTTTTAAATCTTTCTTTGATACTTATTTGCATATTCTTTCGATACTCGTCCGTATTGATTCAAACACTCTTTCGTGTTAAACCTTTCTTTGATACTCGTTTGTATCTTCTTTCAATACTCATTCGTATTGATTCAAACACTCGTCCTTGTAGTCTTTTCCTTGATACTCGTATATATTTTCTTTCGATACGCGTCCCTATTGATTCAAACACTCGTTCGTGTTAAACCTTTCTTTGATACTCATTACTATCTTCTATCGATACTCGTTTGTATAATTTAAACACTCAACCGTGTAATCTTTTCCTTGATACTCGTCTGCATCTTCTTTGGATACTCGTCTGTATTGATTCAACACTCATTCGTGTTAAAACTTTCTTTGATATTCATCTATATCTTCTTTTGATATTCGTCCGTATTGATTCAAACACTCGTTCGTGTAATCTTTTTGTTGATACTAGTTTATATCTTCTTTCGATACTCGTCCTGATTAATTCAAACACTCATTCGTGTTAAACCTTTCTTTGATACTCGTCCATACCTTCTTTCGATACTCGTCCGTATTGATTCAAACACTCGTCCGTGTAATCTTTACTTTGATACTCGTCTGTATCTTCTTTCAATAATCGTCTATATTGATTCAACACTCGTTCGTGTTAAACCTTTCTTTGATACTCGTCCATATTGATTCAAACACTCGTTAGTGTAATCTTTTCCTTGATACTCGTCTGTATCTTCTATGGATACTCATTTGTATTAATTCAACACTCGTTCACGTTAAAACTTTCTTTAATACTCGTTTGTATCTTCTTTTTATACTCGTCCGAATTGATTCAAACACTCGTCCATTTAATCGTTTCCTTGATACTCGTTTGTATTTTCTTTCGATACTCGTCCGTATTGTTCCAAACACTCGTTTTTGTTTGACCTTTCTTGGATACTCATTCGTATCTTCTTTTGATACTCGTTTGTATTGATTCAACACTCATTTGTTCTAAAACTTTCTTTGATATTCGTCTGTATCTTCTTTCGATACTCGTCCGTATTAATTCAAACACTCGTTCGTGTTAAACCTTTCTTTGATACTCTTATGTATCTTCTTTCAATACTCATCCGTAATCATTCAAACACTCGTCCTTGTAGTCTTTTCCTTGATACTCGTCTGTTTCGTCTTTCGACACTCGTCCCTATTGACTCAAACACTCATTAGTGTTTAACCTTACTTTGAAACTCGTCCGTATTGATTCAAACACCCGTTCGTGTTAAACCTATCTTTGATACTCGTCTGTATCTTCTTTCGATACTCGTCCGTGTTGATTCAAACACTCTTCGTGTAATCTTTTCCTTAATACTCGCCTGTATCTTTATTTAGATACTCATCTGTATTGATTCAACACTCGTTCGTGTTAAACCTTTCTTTGATAATCATCCGTATCTTCTTTCGATACTCGTCCGTATTGATTCAAACACTCATCAGTGTAATCTTTTCCCTTATACTCTTCTATATCTTCTTTCGATACTCGTCCCTATTGATTCAAACACTCATTTGTGATTAACCTTTCTTTTATACTCATCTGTATCTTATTTTGATACTCGTCCGTATTGATTCAAACACTCGTCTGTGTAATCTTTTCCTTGATAATCATCTGTATCTTCTTTGGATACTCATCTATATTGATTCAACACTTATTGGTGTTAAACCTTTCTTTGATACTCATCTGTATCTTCTTTCGATACTCGTCCGTATTGAATCAAACACTCGTCCGTGTAATCGTTTCCTTGATACTCGTATATATTTTCTTTTGATACGCGTCCCTATTTATTCAAACACTCGTTCGTGTTAAACCTTTCTTTGATACTCATTTGTATCTTCTAAGGATACTCATTTGTATTAATTTAAACACTCAACCGTGTAATCTTTTCCTTGATACTCGTCTGCATCTTCTTTGGATACTCGTCTGTATTGATTCAACACTCATTCGTGTTAAAACTTTCTTTGATATTCATCTATATCTTCTTTTGATATTTTTCTGTATTGATTCAACCACTCGTTCGTGTAATCTTTTCGTCGATACTCGTTTATATCTTCTTTCGATAATCGTCCCGATTAATTCAAACACTCATTCGTATTAAACCTTTCTTTAATACTCATCCATACCTTCTTTCGATACTCGTACGCATTGATTCAAACACTCGTCCGTGTAATCTTTACTTTGATACTCGTCTGCATCTTCTTGCAATAATCGTCTATATTGATTCAACACTCGTTCGTGTTAAACCTTTCTTTGATACTCGTCCATATTGATTCAAACACTCGTTCGTGTAATATTTTCCTTGATACTCGTCTGTATCTTCTATGGATACTCATTTGTATTAATTCAACACTCGTTCACGTTAAAACTTTCTTTAATACTCGTTTGTATATTCTTTTTATACTCGTCCGAATTGATTCAAACACTCGTCGATGTAATCTTTTCCTTGATACTCGTATGTATCTTCTATGGATACACATTTGTATTAATTCAACACTCGTTCACATTAAAACTTTCTTTAATACTCGTTTGTATCTTCTTTTTATACTCGTCCGAATTGATTCAAACACTCGTCCGTGTAATCTTTTCCTTGATACTCGTTTGTATTTCCTTTCGATACTCGTCCGTATTAATTCAAACACTCGTTTTTGTTTGACCTTTCTTTGATACTCATTCGTATCTTCTTTCGATACTCGTTTGTATTGATTCAACACTCATTTGTTTTAAAACTTTCTTTCATATTCATCTGTATCTTCTTTCGATACTCGTCCGTATTGATTCAAACACTCGTTCGTGTTAAACCTTTCTTTGACACTCGTCCGTATCTTCTTTCAATACTCATCCGTATTCATTCAAACACTCGTCCTTGTAGTCTTTTCCTTGATACTCGTCTGTTTCGTCTTTCGATACTCGTCCCTATTGACTCAAACACTCATTCGTGTTTAACCTTACTTTGATACTCGTCCGTATTGATTCAAACACCCGTTCGTGTTAAACCTATCTTTGATACTCGTCTGTATCTTCATTCGATACTCGTCCGTGTTGATTCAAACACTCTTCGTGTAATCTTTTTCTTAATACTCGCCTGTATCTTTATTTGGATACTCATCTGTATTGATTCAACACTCGTTCGTGTTAAACCTTTCTTTGATACTCATCCGTATCTTCTTTCGATACTCGTCCGTATTGATTCAAACACTCATCAGTGTAATCTTTTCTCTGATACTCTTCTATATCTTCTTTCGATACTCGTCCCTATTGATTCAAACACTCATTTGTGATTAACCTTTCTTTTATACTCGTCCGTATCTTATTTCGATACTCGTCCGTATTGATTCAAACACTCGTCTGTGTAATCTTTTCCTTGATAATCATCTGTATCTTCTTTAGATACTCATCTGTATTGATTTAACACTCATTCGTGTTAAACCTTTCTTTGATACTCATCTGTATCTTCTTTCGATACTCGTACGTATTGATTCAAACACTCGTCCGTGTAATCGTTTCCTTGATACTCGTATATATTTTCTTACGATACGCGTCCCTATTGATTCAAACACTCGTTCGTGTTAAACCTTTCTTTGATACTCATTTGTATCTTCTATCGATACTCGTTTGTATTAATTTAAACACTCAACCGTGTAATCTTTTCCTTGATACTCGTCTGCATCTTCTTTCGATACTCGTCTATATTGATTCAACACTCATTCGTGTTAAAACTTTCTTTTATATTCATCTATATCTTCTTTTGATACTCGTCCGTATTGATTCAAACACTCGTTCGTGTTAAACCATTCTCTGATACTCCTCTGTATCTTCTTTCGATACTCGTCCGTATTGATTCAAACACTCGTTCGGGTAATCTTATCCTTGATACTCGTTTGTATTTTCTTTCAATACTCGTCTGTATTGATTCAAACACTCGTCCTCGTAGTCTTTTCCTTGAAACTCGTCTGTTTCTTCTTTCGATACTCGTCCCTATGGAATCAAACACTCGTTCGTGTTTAACCTTTCTTTGATACTCGTCCCTATCTTATTTCGATACTTGTCCGTGTTGATTCAAACACTCGCCGTGTAATCTTTTTCTTAATACTCGTGTGTATCTTATTTGGATACTCATCTGTTTTGATTCCACACTCTTTCGTGTTAAACCTTTCTTTGATACTCATCCACATCTTCGTTCGATACTCGTCCTTATTTATTCAAACACTCATCAGTGTAATCTTTTCCTTGATACTCGTCTATATCTTCTTTCGATACCCGTCCCTATTGATTCCAACACTCATTCGTGTTTAACCTTTCTTTGATACTCTTCTGTATCTTATTTCGATACTCGTCCATATTGATTCAAACACTCGCCCGTGTAATCGTTTCCTTAATACTCATCTATGTTTTCTTTCGATACGCATCCCTATTGATTCAAACACTCATCCGTGTTAAACCTTTCTTTGATACTCATCTGTATCTTCTTTCAATACTCGTCTGTATTGATTCAAACACTCGCCCGTGTAATCTTTTCTTTGATATTCGTCTTTATCTTCTCTCGATACTCGTCCATATTGACTCAAACACTCGTTCGTATTAAACCTTTCTTTGATACTCGTCAGGATCTTCTTTCGGTACTCATCCGTATTGATTCAAACACTCATTCGTTTTAAATCTTTCTTTGATACTTGTTTGCATATTCTTTCGATACTCGTCTGTATTGATTCAAACACTCCTTCGTGTTAAAACTTTCTTTGATACTCGTCCGTATCTTCTTTCAATACTCGTCCGTATTGATTCAAACACTCGTCCTTATAGTCTTTTCCTTGATACTCGTATATATTTTCTTTCGATACGCGTCCCTATTGATTCAAACACTCGTTCGTGTTAAACCTTTCTTTGATACTCATTTGTATCTTCTATCGATACTCGTTTGTATAATTTAAACACTCAACCGTGTAATCTTTTCCTTGATACTCGTCTGCATCTTCTTTGGATACTCATCTGTATTGATTCAACACTCATTCGTGTTAAAACTTTCTTTGATATTCATCTATATCTTCTTTTGATATTCGTCTGTATTGATTCAAACACTCGTTTGTGTAATCTTTTCGTTGATACTCATTTATATCTTCTTTCGATACTTGTCCCGATTAATTCAAACACTCATTCGTGTTAAACCTTTCTTTGATACTTGTCCATACCTTCTTTCGATACTCGTCCGTATTGATTCAAACACTCGTCCGTGTAATCTTTACTTTGATACTCGTCTGTATCTTCTTTCAATAATCGTCTATATTGATTCAACACTCGTTCGTGTTAAACCTTTCTTTGATACTCGTCCATATTGATTCAAACACTCGTTCGTGTAATCTTTTCCTTGATACTCGTCTTTATCTTCTATGGATACTCATTTGTATTAATTCAACACTCGTTCACGTTAAAACTTTCTTTAATACTCGTTTGTATCTTCTTTTTATACTCGTCCGAATTGATTCAAACACTCGTCCATGTAATCTTTTCCTTGATACTCGTCTGTATCTTCTATGGATACTCATTTGTATTAATTCAACACTCGTTCACGTTAAAACTTTCTTTAATACTCGTTTGTATCTTCTTTTTATACTCGTCCGAATTGATTCAAACACTTCTCCATGTAATCTTTTCCTTGATACTCGTTTGTATTTTCTTTCGATACTCGTCCGTATTGATTCAAACACTCGTTTTTGTTTGACCTTTCTTTGATACTCATTCGTATCTTCTTTCGATACTCGTTTGTATTGATTCAACACTCATTTGTTTTAAAACTTTCTTTGATATTCGTCTGTATCTTCTTTCGATACTCGTCCGTATTGATTCAAACACTCGTTCGTGTTAAACCTTTCTTTGATACTCGTCTGTATCTTCTTTCAACTCATCCGTATTCATTCAAACACTCGTCCTTGTAGTCTTTTCCTTGATACTCGTCTATTTTGTCTTTTGATACTCGTCCCTATTGACTCAAACACTCATTTGTGTTTAACCTTACTTTGATACTCGTCCGTATTGATTCAAACACCCGTTCGTGTTAAACCTATCTTTGATACTCGTCTGTATCTTCTTTCGATACTCGTCCGTGTTGATTCAAACACTCTTCGTGTAATATTTTCCTTAATACTCGCATGTATCTTTATTTGGATACTCATCTGTATTGATTCAACACTCGTTCGTGTTAAACCTTTCTTTGATACTCATCCGTATCTTCTTTCGATACTCGTCTGTATTGATTCAAACACTCATCAGTGTAATCTTTTCCATGATACTCTTCTATATCTTCTTTCGATACTCGTCCCTATTGATTCAAACACTCATTTGTGATTAACCTTTCTTTTATACTCGTCTGTATCTTATTTTGATACTCGTCCGTATTGATTCAAACACTCGTCTGTGTAATCTTTTCCTTGATAATCATCAGTATCTTCTTTGGATACTCATCTGTATTGATTCAACACTCATTCGTGTTAAACCTTTCTTTGATACTCATCTGTATCTTCTTTCGATACTCGTCTGTATTGATTCAAACACTCGTCCGTGTAATCGTTTCCTTGATACTCGTATATATTTTCTTACGATACGCGTCCCTATTGATTCAAACACTCGTTCGTGTTAAACCTTTCTTTGATACTCATTTGTATATTCTATCGATACTCGTTTGTATTAATTTAAACACTCAACCGTGTAATCTTTTCCTTGATACTCGTCTGCATCTTCTTTGGATTCTCGTCTGTATTGATTCAACACTCATTCGTGTTAAAACTTTCTTTGATATTCATCTATATCTTCTTTTGATATTCGTCCGTATTAATTCAAACACTCGTTCGTGTAATCTTTTCGTCGATACTCGTTTATATCTTCTTTCGATACTCGTCCCGATTAATTCAAACACTCATTCGTGTTAAACCTTTATTTGATACTCGTCCATACCTTCTTTGGATACTCGTCCGCATTGATTCAAACACTCGTCCGTGTAATCTTTACTTTGATACTCGTCTGCATCTTCTTTCAATAATCGTCTATATTGATTCAACACTCGTTCGTGTTAAACTTTTCTTTGATACTCTTCCATATTGATTCAAACACTCGTTCGTGTAATCTTTTCCTTGATACTCGTCTGTATCTTCTATGGATACTCATTTGTATTAATTCAACACTCGTTCACGTTAAAACTTTCTTTAATACTCGTTTGTATCTTCTTTTTATACTCGTCCGAATTGATTCAAACACTCGTCGATGTAATCTTTTCCTTGATACTCGTCTGTATCTTCTATGGATACTCATTTGTATTAATTCAACACTCGTTCACGTTAAAACTTTCTTTAATACTCGTTTGTATCTTCTTTTTATACTCGTCCGAATTGATTCAAACACTCGTCCGTGTAATCTTTTCCTTGATACTCGTTTGTATTTTCTTTCGATACTCGTCCGTATTGATTCAAACATTCGTTTTTGTTTGACCTTTCTTTGATACACATTCGTATCTTCTTTCGATACTCGTTTGTATTGATTCAACACTCATTTGTTTTAAAACTGTCTTTGATATTCGTCTGTATCTTCTTTCGATACTCGTCCGTATTGATTCAAACACTCGTTCGTGTTAAACCTTTCTTTGATACTCGTCCGTATCTTCTTTCAATACTCATCCGTATTCATTCAAACACTCGTCCTTGTAGTCTTTTCTTTGATACTCGTCTGTTTCGTCTTTCGATACTCGTCCCTATTGACTCAAACACTCATTCGTGTTTAACCTTACTTTGATACTCGTCCGTATTGATTCAAACACCCGTTCGTGTTAAACCTATCTTTGATACTCGTCTGTATCTTCTTTCGATACTCGTCTGTGTTGATTCAAACACTCTTCGTGTAATCTTTTCCTTAATACTCGCCTGTATCTTTATTTGGATACTCATCTGTATTGATTCAACACTCGTTCGTGTTAAACCTTTCTTTGATACTCATCCGTATCTTCTTTCGATACTCGTCCGTATTGATTCAAACACTCATCAGTGTAATCTTTTCTCTGATACTTTTCTATATCTTCTTTCGATACTCGTCCCTATTGATTCAAACACTCATTTGTGATTAACCTTTCTTTTATACTCGTCTGTATCTTATTTCGATACTCGTCCGTATTGATTCAAACACTCGTCTGTGTAATCTTTTCCTTGATAATCATCTGTATCTTCTTTGGATACTCATCTGTATTGATTTAACACTCATTCGTGTTAAACCTTTCTTTGATACTCATCTGTATCTTCTTTCGATACTCGTCCGTATTGATTCAAACACTCGTACGTGTAATCGTTTCCTTGATACTCGTATATATTTTCTTACGATACGCGTCCCTATTGATTCAAACACTCGTTCGTGTTAAACCTTTCTTTGATACTCATTTGTATCTTCTATCGATACTCGTTTGTATTAATTTAAACACTCAACCGTGTAATCTTTTCCTTGATACTCGTCTGCATCTTCTTTCGATACTTGTCTGTATTGATTCAACACTCATTCGTGTTAAAATTTTCTTTGATATTCATCTATATCTTCTTTTGATACTCATTCGTATTGATTCAAACACTCGTTCGTGTTAAACCATTCTCTGATACTCGTCTGTATCTTCTTTCGATACTCGTCCGTATTGATTCAAACACTCGTTCGGGTAATCTTATCCTTGATACTCGTTTGTATTTTCTTTCAATACTCGTCTATATTGATTCAAACACTCGTCCTCGTAGTCTTTTCCTTGATACTCGTCTGTTTCTTCTTTCGATACTCGTCCCTATGGATTCAAACACTCGTTCGTGTTTAACCTTTCTTTTATACTCGTCCCTATCTTATTTCGATACTCGTCCGTGTTGATTCAAACACTCGCCGTGTAATCTTTTTCTTAATACTCGTTTGTATCTTATTTGGATACTCATCTGTTTTGATTCCACACTCTTTCGTGTTAAACCTTTCTTTGATACTCATCCACATCTTCTTTCGATACTCGTCCTTATTTATTCAAACACTCATCAGTGTAATCTTTTCCTTGATACTAGTCTATATCTTCTTTCGATACCCGTCCCTATTGATTCCAACACTCATTCGTGTTTAACCTTTCTTTGATACTCTTCTGTATCTTATTTCGATACTCGTCCATATTGATTCAAACACTCGCCCGTGTAATCGTTTCCTTAATACTCATCTATGTTTTCTTTCGATACGCATCCCTATTGATTCAAACACTCGTCCGTGTTAAACCTTTCTTTGATACTCATCTGTATCTTCTTTTAATACTCGTCTGTATTGATTCAAACACTCGCCCGTGTAATATTTTCTTTAATACTCGTCTTTATCTTCTCTCGATACTCGTCCATATTGACTCAAACACTCGTTCGTATTAAACCTTTCTTTGATACTCGTCAGGATCTTCTTTCGGTACTCATCCGTATTGATTCAAACACTCATTCGTTTTAAATCTTCTTTGATACTTGTTTGCATATTCTTTCGATACTCGTCCGTATTGATTCAAACACTCCTTTGTGTTAAACCTTTCTTTGATACTCGTCTGTATCTTCTTTCAATACTCGTCCATATTGATTCAAACACTCGTCCTTGTAGTCTTTTCCTTGATACTCGTATATATTTTCTTTCGATACGCGTCCCTATTGATTCAAACACTTGTTCGTGTTAAACCTTTCTTTGATACTCATTTGTATCTTCTATCGATACTCGTTTGTATAATTTAAACACTCAACCGTGTAATCTTTTCCTTGATACTCGTCTGCATCTTCTTTGGATACTCGTCTGTATTGATTCAACACTCATTCGTGTTAAAACTTTCTTTGATATTCATCTATATCTTCTTTTGATATTCGTCTGTATTGATTCAAACACTCGTTTGTGTAATCTTTTCGTTGATACTCATTTATATCTTCTTTCGATAATTGTCCCGATTAATTCAAACACTCATTCGTGTTAAACCTTTCTTTGATACTTGTCCATACCTTCTTTCGATACTCGTCCGTATTGATTCAAACACTCGTCCGTGTAATCTTTACTTTGATACTCGTCTGTATCTTCTTTCAATAATCGTCTATATTGATTCAACACTCGTTCGTGTTAAACCTTTCTTTGATACTCGTCCATATTGATTCAAACACTCGTTCGTGTAATCTTTTCCTTGATACTCGTCTTTATCTTCTATGGATACTCATTTGTATTAATTCAACACTCGTTCACGTTAAAAATTTCTTTAATACTCGTTTGTATCTTCTTTTTATACTCGTCCGAATTGATTCAAACACTCGTCCATGTAATCTTTTCCTTGATACTCGTCTGTATCTTCTATGGATACTCATTTGTATTAATTCAACACTCGTTCACGTTAAAACTTTCTTTAATACTCGTTTGTATCTTCTTTTTATACTCGTCCGAATTGATTCAAACACTCCTCCATGTAATCTTTTCCTTGTTACTCGTTTGTATTTTCTTTCGATACTCGTCCGTATTGATTCAAACACTCGTTTTTGTTTGACCTTTCTTTGATACTCATCCGTATCTTCTTTCGATACTCGTTTGTATTGATTCAACACTCATTTGTTTTAAAACTTTCTTTGATATTCGTCTGTATCTTCTTTCGATACTTGTCCGTATTGATTCAAACACTCGTTCGTGTTAAACCTTTCTTTGATACTAGTCCGTATCTTCTTTCAATACTCATCCGTATTCATTCAAACACTCGTCCTTGTAGTCTTTTCCTTGATACTCGTCTATTTTGTCTTTTGATACTCGTCCCTATTGACTCAAACACTCATTTGTGTTTAACCTTACTTTGATACTCGTCCGTATTGATTCAAACACCCGTTCGTGTTAAACCTATCTTTGATACTCGTCTGTATCTTCTTTCGATACTCGTCCGTGTTGATTCAAACACTCTTCGTGTAATATTTTCCTTAATACTCGCATGTATCTTTATTTGGATACTCATCTGTATTGATTCAACACTCGTTCGTGTTAAACCTTTCTTTGATACTCATCCGTATCTTCTTTCGATACTCGTCCGTATTGATTCAAACACTCATCAGTGTAATCTTTTCCCTGATACTCTTCTATATCTTCTTTCGATACTCGTCCCTATTGATTCAAACACTCATTTGTGATTAACCTTTCTTTTATACTCGTCTGTATCTTATTTTGATACTCGTCCGTATTGATTCAAACACTCGTCTGTGTAATCTTTTCCTTGATAATCATCAGTATCTTCTTTGGATACTCATCTGTATTGATTCAACACTCATTCGTGTTAAACCTTTCTTTGATACTCATCTGTATCTTCTTTCGATACTCGTCCGTATTGATTCAAACACTCGTCCGTGTAATCGTTTCCTTGATACTCGTATATATTTTCTTACGATACGCGTCCCTATTGATTCAAACACTCGTTCGTGTTAAACCTTTCTTTGATACTCATTTGTATCTTCTATCGATACTCGTTTGTATTAATTTAAACACTCAACCGTGTAATCTTTTCCTTGATACTCGTCTGCATCTTCTTTGGATTCTCGTCTGTATTGATTCAACACTCATTCGTGTTAAAACTTTCTTTGATATTCATCTATATCTTCTTTTGATATTCGTCCGTATTAATTCAAACACTCGTTCGTGTAATCTTTTAGTCGATACTCGTTTATATCTTCTTTCGATACTCGTCCCGATTAATTCAAACACTCATTCGTGTTAAACCTTTATTTGATACTCGTCCATACCTTCTTTGGATACTCGTCCACATTGATTCAAACACTCGTCCGTGTAATCTTTACTTTGATACTCGTCTGCATCTTCTTTCAATAATCGTCTATATTGATTCAACACTCGTTCGTGTTAAACTTTTCTTTGATACTCTTCCATATTGATTCAAACACTCGTTCGTGTAATCTTTTCCTTGATACTCGTCTGTATCTTCTATGGATACTCATTTGTATTAATTCAACACTCGTTCACGTTAAAACTTTCTTTAATACTCGTTTGTATCTTCTTTTTATACTCGTCCGAATTGATTCAAACACTCGTCGATGTAATCTTTTCCTTGATACTCGTCTGTATCTTCTATGGATACTCGTTTGTATTAATTCAACACTCGTTCACGTTAAAACTTTCTTTAATACTCGTTTGTATCTTCTTTTTATACTCGTCCGAATTGATTCAAACACTCGTCCGTGTAATCTTTTCCTTGATACTCGTTTGTATTTTCTTTCGATACTCGTCCGTATTGATTCAAACATTCGTTTTTGTTTGACCTTTCTTTGATACACATTCGTATCTTCTTTCGATACTCGTTTGTATTGATTCAACACTCATTTGTTTTAAAACTGTCTTTGATATTCGTCTGTATCTTCTTTCGATACTCGTCCGTATTGATTGAAACACTCGTTCATGTTAAACCTTTCTTTGATACTCGTCCGTATCTTCTTTCAATACTCATCCGTATTCATTCAAACACTCGTCCTTGTAGTCTTTTCTTTGATACTCGTCTGTTTCGTCTTTCGATACTCGTCCCTATTGACTTAAACACTCATTCGTGTTTAACCTTACTTTGATACTCGTCCGTATTGATTCAAACACCCGTTCGTGTTAAACCTATCTTTGATACTCGTCTGTATCTTCTTTCGATACTCGTCCGTGTTGATTCAAACACTCTTCGTGTAATCTTTTCCTTAATACTCGCCTGTATCTTTATTTGGATACTCATCTGTATTGATTCAACACTCGTTCGTGTTAAACCTTTCTTTGATACTCATCCGTATCTTCTTTCGATACTCATCCGTATTGATTCAAACACTCATCAGTGTAATCTTTTCTCTGATACTTTTCTATATCTTCTTTCGATACTCGTCCCTATTGATTCAAACACTCATTTGTGATTAACCTTTCTTTTATACTCGTCTGTATCTTATTTCGATACTCGTCCGTATTGATTCAAACACTCGTCTGTGTAATCTTTTCCTTGATAATCATCTGTATCTTCTTTGGATACTCATCTGTATTGATTTAACACTCATTCGTGTTAAACCTTTCTTTGATACTCATCTGTATCTTCTTTCGATACTCGTCCGTATTGATTCAAACACTCGTACGTGTAATCGTTTCCTTGATACTCGTATATATTTTCTTACGATACGCGTCCCTATTGATTCAAACACTCGTTCGTGTTAAACCTTTCTTTGATACTCATTTGTATCTTCTATCGATACTCGTTTGTATTAATTTAAACACTCAACCGTGTAATCTTTTCCTTGATACTCGTCTGCATCTTCTTTCGATACTTGTCTGTATTGATTCAACACTCATTCGTGTTAAAACTTTCTTTGATATTCATCTATATCTTCTTTTGATACTCATTCGTATTGATTCAAACACTCGTTCGTGTTAAACCATTCTCTGATACTCGTCTGTATCTTCTTTCGATACTCGTCCGTATTGATTCAAACACTCGTTCGGGTAATCTTATCCTTGATACTCGTTTGTATTTTCTTTCAATACTCGTCTATATTGATTCAAACACTCGTCCTCGTAGTCTTTTCCTTGATACTCGTCTGTTTCTTCTTTCGATACTCGTCCCTATGGATTCAAACACTCGTTCGTGTTTAACCTTTCTTTTATACTCGTCCCTATCTTATTTCGATACTCGTCCGTGTTGATTCAAACACTCGCCGTGTAATCTTTTTCTTAATACTCGTTTGTATCTTATTTGGATACTCATCTGTTTTGATTCCACACTCTTTCGTGTTAAACCTTTCTTTGATACTCATCCACATCTTCTTTCGATACTCGTCCTTATTTATTCAAACACTCATCAGTGTAATCTTTTCCTTGATACTAGTCTATATCTTCTTTCGATACCCGTCCCTATTGATTCCAACACTCATTCGTGTTTAACCTTTCTTTGATACTCTTCTGTATCTTATTTCGATACTCGTCCATATTGATTCAAACACTCGCCCGTGTAATCGTTTCCTTAATACTCATCTATGTTTTCTTTCGATACGCATCCCTATTGATTCAAACACTCGTCCGTGTTAAACCTTTCTTTGATACTCATCTGTATCTTCTTTTAATACTCGTCTGTATTGATTCAAACACTCGCCCGTGTAATATTTTCTTTAATACTCGTCTTTATCTTCTCTCGATACTCGTCCATATTGACTCAAACACTCGTTCGTATTAAACCTTTCTTTGATACTCGTCAGGATCTTCTTTCGGTACTCATCCGTATTGATTCAAACACTCATTCGTTTTAAATCTTCTTTGATACTTGTTTGCATATTCTTTCGATACTCGTCCGTATTGATTCAAACACTCCTTTGTGTTAAACCTTTCTTTGATACTCGTCTGTATCTTCTTTCAATACTCGTCCATATTGATTCAAACACTCGTCCTTGTAGTCTTTTCCTTGATACTCGTATATATTTTCTTTCGATACGCGTCCCTATTGATTCAAACACTTGTTCGTGTTAAACCTTTCTTTGATACTCATTTGTATCTTCTATCGATACTCGTTTGTATAATTTAAACACTCAACCGTGTAATCTTTTCCTTGATACTCGTCTGCATCTTCTTTGGATACTCGTCTGTATTGATTCAACACTCATTCGTGTTAAAACTTTCTTTGATATTCATCTATATCTTCTTTTGATATTCGTCTGTATTGATTCAAACACTCGTTTGTGTAATCTTTTCGTTGATACTCATTTATATCTTCTTTCGATAATTGTCCCGATTAATTCAAACACTCATTCGTGTTAAACCTTTCTTTGATACTTGTCCATACCTTCTTTCGATACTCGTCCGTATTGATTCAAACACTCGTCCGTGTAATCTTTACTTTGATACTCGTCTGTATCTTCTTTCAATAATCGTCTATATTGATTCAACACTCGTTCGTGTTAAACCTTTCTTTGATACTCGTCCATATTGATTCAAACACTCGTTCGTGTAATCTTTTCCTTGATACTCGTCTTTATCTTCTATGGATACTCATTTGTATTAATTCAACACTCGTTCACGTTAAAAATTTCTTTAATACTCGTTTGTATCTTCTTTTTATACTCGTCCGAATTGATTCAAACACTCGTCCATGTAATCTTTTCCTTGATACTCGTCTGTATCTTCTATGGATACTCATTTGTATTAATTCAACACTCGTTCACGTTAAAACTTTCTTTAATACTCGTTTGTATCTTCTTTTTATACTCGTCCGAATTGATTCAAACACTCCTCCATGTAATCTTTTCCTTGTTACTCGTTTGTATTTTCTTTCGATACTCGTCCGTATTGATTCAAACACTCGTTTTTGTTTGACCTTTCTTTGATACTCATCCGTATCTTCTTTCGATACTCGTTTGTATTGATTCAACACTCATTTGTTTTAAAACTTTCTTTGATATTCGTCTGTATCTTCTTTCGATACTTGTCCGTATTGATTCAAACACTCGTTCGTGTTAAACCTTTCTTTGATACTAGTCCGTATCTTCTTTCAATACTCATCCGTATTCATTCAAACACTCGTCCTTGTAGTCTTTTCCTTGATACTCGTCTATTTTGTCTTTTGATACTCGTCCCTATTGACTCAAACACTCATTTGTGTTTAACCTTACTTTGATACTCGTCCGTATTGATTCAAACACCCGTTCGTGTTAAACCTATCTTTGATACTCGTCTGTATCTTCTTTCGATACTCGTCCGTGTTGATTCAAACACTCTTCGTGTAATATTTTCCTTAATACTCGCATGTATCTTTATTTGGATACTCATCTGTATTGATTCAACACTCGTTCGTGTTAAACCTTTCTTTGATACTCATCCGTATCTTCTTTCGATACTCGTCCGTATTGATTCAAACACTCATCAGTGTAATCTTTTCCCTGATACTCTTCTATATCTTCTTTCGATACTCGTCCCTATTGATTCAAACACTCATTTGTGATTAACCTTTCTTTTATACTCGTCTGTATCTTATTTTGATACTCGTCCGTATTGATTCAAACACTCGTCTGTGTAATCTTTTCCTTGATAATCATCAGTATCTTCTTTGGATACTCATCTGTATTGATTCAACACTCATTCGTGTTAAACCTTTCTTTGATACTCATCTGTATCTTCTTTCGATACTCGTCCGTATTGATTCAAACACTCGTCCGTGTAATCGTTTCCTTGATACTCGTATATATTTTCTTACGATACGCGTCCCTATTGATTCAAACACTCGTTCGTGTTAAACCTTTCTTTGATACTCATTTGTATCTTCTATCGATACTCGTTTGTATTAATTTAAACACTCAACCGTGTAATCTTTTCCTTGATACTCGTCTGCATCTTCTTTGGATTCTCGTCTGTATTGATTCAACACTCATTCGTGTTAAAACTTTCTTTGATATTCATCTATATCTTCTTTTGATATTCGTCCGTATTAATTCAAACACTCGTTCGTGTAATCTTTTAGTCGATACTCGTTTATATCTTCTTTCGATACTCGTCCCGATTAATTCAAACACTCATTCGTGTTAAACCTTTATTTGATACTCGTCCATACCTTCTTTGGATACTCGTCCACATTGATTCAAACACTCGTCCGTGTAATCTTTACTTTGATACTCGTCTGCATCTTCTTTCAATAATCGTCTATATTGATTCAACACTCGTTCGTGTTAAACTTTTCTTTGATACTCTTCCATATTGATTCAAACACTCGTTCGTGTAATCTTTTCCTTGATACTCGTCTGTATCTTCTATGGATACTCATTTGTATTAATTCAACACTCGTTCACGTTAAAACTTTCTTTAATACTCGTTTGTATCTTCTTTTTATACTCGTCCGAATTGATTCAAACACTCGTCGATGTAATCTTTTCCTTGATACTCGTCTGTATCTTCTATGGATACTCGTTTGTATTAATTCAACACTCGTTCACGTTAAAACTTTCTTTAATACTCGTTTGTATCTTCTTTTTATACTCGTCCGAATTGATTCAAACACTCGTCCGTGTAATCTTTTCCTTGATACTCGTTTGTATTTTCTTTCGATACTCGTCCGTATTGATTCAAACATTCGTTTTTGTTTGACCTTTCTTTGATACACATTCGTATCTTCTTTCGATACTCGTTTGTATTGATTCAACACTCATTTGTTTTAAAACTGTCTTTGATATTCGTCTGTATCTTCTTTCGATACTCGTCCGTATTGATTGAAACACTCGTTCATGTTAAACCTTTCTTTGATACTCGTCCGTATCTTCTTTCAATACTCATCCGTATTCATTCAAACACTCGTCCTTGTAGTCTTTTCTTTGATACTCGTCTGTTTCGTCTTTCGATACTCGTCCCTATTGACTTAAACACTCATTCGTGTTTAACCTTACTTTGATACTCGTCCGTATTGATTCAAACACCCGTTCGTGTTAAACCTATCTTTGATACTCGTCTGTATCTTCTTTCGATACTCGTCCGTGTTGATTCAAACACTCTTCGTGTAATCTTTTCCTTAATACTCGCCTGTATCTTTATTTGGATACTCATCTGTATTGATTCAACACTCGTTCGTGTTAAACCTTTCTTTGATACTCATCCGTATCTTCTTTCGATACTCATCCGTATTGATTCAAACACTCATCAGTGTAATCTTTTCTCTGATACTTTTCTATATCTTCTTTCGATACTCGTCCCTATTGATTCAAACACTCATTTGTGATTAACCTTTCTTTTATACTCGTCTGTATCTTATTTCGATACTCGTCCGTATTGATTCAAACACTCGTCTGTGTAATCTTTTCCTTGATAATCATCTGTATCTTCTTTGGATACTCATCTGTATTGATTTAACACTCATTCGTGTTAAACCTTTCTTTGATACTCATCTGTATCTTCTTTCGATACTCGTCCGTATTGATTCAAACACTCGTACGTGTAATCGTTTCCTTGATACTCGTATATATTTTCTTACGATACGCGTCCCTATTGATTCAAACACTCGTTCGTGTTAAACCTTTCTTTGATACTCATTTGTATCTTCTATCGATACTCGTTTGTATTAATTTAAACACTCAACCGTGTAATCTTTTCCTTGATACTCGTCTGCATCTTCTTTCGATACTTGTCTGTATTGATTCAACACTCATTCGTGTTAAAACTTTCTTTGATATTCATCTATATCTTCTTTTGATACTCATTCGTATTGATTCAAACACTCGTTCGTGTTAAACCATTCTCTGATACTCGTCTGTATCTTCTTTCGATACTCGTCCGTATTGATTCAAACACTCGTTCGGGTAATCTTATCCTTGATACTCGTTTGTATTTTCTTTCAATACTCGTCTATATTGATTCAAACACTCGTCCTCGTAGTCTTTTCCTTGATACTCGTCTGTTTCTTCTTTCGATACTCGTCCCTATGGATTCAAACACTCGTTCGTGTTTAACCTTTCTTTTATACTCGACCCTATCTTATTTCGATACTCGTCCGTGTTGATTCAAACACTCGCCGTGTAATCTTTTTCTTAATACTCGTTTGTATCTTATTTGGATACTCATCTGTTTTGATTCCACACTCTTTCGTGTTAAACCTTTCTTTGATAATCATCCACATCTTCTTTCGATACTCGTCCTTATTTATTCAAACACTCATCAGTGTAATCTTTTCCTTGATACTCGTCTATATCTTCTTTCGATACCCGTCCCTATTGATTCCAACACTCATTCGTGTTTAACCTTTCTTTGATACTCTTCTGTATCTTATTTCGATACTCGTCCATATTGATTCAAACACTCGCCCGTGTAATCGTTTCCTTAATACTCATCTATGTTTTCTTTCGATACGCATCCCTATTGATTCAAACACTCGTCCGTGTTAAACCTTTCTTTGATACTCATCTGTATCTTCTTTTAATACTCGTCTGTATTGATTCAAACACTCGCCCGTGTAATCTTTTCTTTAATACTCGTCTTTATCTTCTCTCGATACTCGTCCATATTGACTCAAACACTCGTTCGTATTAAACCTTTCTTTGATACTCGTCAGGATCTTCTTTCGGTACTCATCCGTATTGATTCAAACACTCATTCGTTTTAAATCTTCTTTGATACTTGTTTGCATATTCTTTCGATACTCGTCCGTATTGATTCAAACACTCCTTTGTGTTAAACCTTTCTTTGATACTCGTCTGTATCTTCTTTCAATACTCGTCCATATTGATTCAAACACTCGTCCTTGTATTCTTTTCCTTGATACTCGTATATATTTTCTTTCGATACGCGTCCCTATTGATTCAAACACTTGTTCGTGTTAAACCTTTCTTTGATACTCATTTGTATCTTCTATCGATACTCGTTTGTATAATTTAAACACTCAACCGTGTAATCTTTTCCTTGATACTCGTCTGCATCTTCTTTGGATACTCGTCTGTATTGATTCAACACTCATTCGTGTTAAAACTTTCTTTGATATTCATCTATATCTTCTTTTGATATTCGTCTGTATTGATTCAAACACTCGTTTGTGTAATCTTTTCGCTGATACTCATTTATATCTTCTTTCGATACTTGTCCCGATTAATTCAAACACTCATTCGTGTTAAACCTTTCTTTGATACTTGTCCATACCTTCTTTCGATACTCGTCCGTATTGATTCAAACACTCGTCCGTGTAATCTTTACTTTGATACTCGTCTGTATCTTCTTTCAATAATCGTCTATATTGATTCAACACTCGTTCGTGTTAAACCTTTCTTTGATACTCATCCATATTGATTCAAACACTCGTTCGTGTAATCTTTTCCTTGATACTCGTCATTATCTTCTATGGATACTCATTTGTATTAATTCAACACTCGTTCACGTTAAAACTTTCTTTAATACTCGTTTGTATCTTCTTTTTATACTCGTCCGAATTGATTCAAACACTCGTCCATGTAATCTTTTCCTTGATACTCGTCTGTATCTTCTATGGATACTCATTTGTATTAATTCAACACTCGTTCACGTTAAAACTTTCTTTAATACTCGTTTGTATCTTCTTTTTATACTCGTCCGAATTGATTCAAACACTCCTCCATGTAATCTTTTCCTTGATACTCGTTTGTATTTTCTTTCGATACTCGTCCGTATTGATTCAAACACTCGTTTTTGTTTGACCTTTCTTTGATACTCATTCGTATCTTCTTTCGATACTCGTTTGTATTGATTCAACACTCATTTGTTTTAAAACTTTCTTTGATATTCGTCTGTATCTTCTTTCGATACTCGTCCGTATTGATTCAAACACTCGTTCGTGTTAAACCTTTCTTTGATACTAGTCCGTATCTTCTTTCAATACTCATCCGTATTCATTCAAACACTCGTCCTTGTAGTCTTTTCCTTGATACTCGTCTATTTTGTCTTTTGATACTCGTCCCTATTGACTCAAACACTCATTTGTGTTTAACCTTACTTTGATACTCGTCCGTATTGATTCAAACACCCGTTCGTGTTAAACCTATCTTTGATACTCGTCTGTATCTTCTTTCGATACTCGTCCGTGTTGATTCAAACACTCTTCGTGTAATATTTTCCTTAATACTCGCATGTATCTTTATTTGGATACTCATCTGTATTGATTCAACACTCATTCGTGTTAAACCTTTCTTTGATACTCATCCGTATCTTCTTTCGATACTGGTCCGTATTGATTCAAACACTCATCAGTGTAATCTTTTCCCTGATACTCTTCTATATCTTCTTTCGATACTCGTCCCTATTGATTCAAACACTCATTTGTGATTAACCTTTCTTTTATACTCGTCTGTATCTTATTTTGATACTCGTCCGTATTGATTCAAACACTCGTCTGTGTAATCTTTTCCTTGATAATCATCAGTATCTTCTTTGGATACTCATCTGTATTGATTCAACACTCATTCGTGTTAAACCTTTCTTTGATACTCATCTGTATCTTCTTTCGATACTCGTCCGTATTGATTCAAACACTCGTCCGTGTAATCGTTTCCTTGATACTCGTATATATTTTCTTACGATACGCGTCCCTATTGATTCAAACACTCCTTCGTGTTAAACCTTTCTTTGATACTCATTTTTATCTTCTATCGATACTCGTTTGTATTAATTTAAACACTCAACCGTGTAATCTTTTCCTTGATACTCGTCTGCATCTTCTTTGGATTCTCGTCTGTATTGATTCAACACTCATTCGTGTTAAAACTTTCTTTGATATTCATCTATATCTTCTTTTGATATTCGTCCGTATTAATTCAAACACTCGTTCGTGTAATCTTTTCGTCGATACTCGTTTATATCTTCTTTCGATACTCGTCCCGATTAATTCAAACACTCATTCGTGTTAAACCTTTATTTGATACTCGTCCATACCTTCTTTGAATACTCGTCCGCATTGATTCAAACACTCGTCCGTGTAATCTTTACTTTGATACTCGTCTGCATCTTCTTTCAATAATCGTCTATATTGATTCAACACTCATTCGTGTTAAACTTTTCTTTGATACTCATCTGTATCTTCTTTCGATACTCGTCCGTATTGATTCAAACACTCGTCCGTGTAATCGTTTACTTGATACTCGTATATATTTTCTTACGATACGCGTCCCTATTGATTCAAACACTCGCTCGTGTTAAACCTACCTTTGATACTCATTTGTATCTTCTATCGATACTCGTTTGTATTAATTTAAACACTCAACCGTGTAATCTTTTCCTTGATACTCGTCTGCATCTTCTTTCGATACTTGTCTGTATTGATTCAACACTCATTCGTGTTAAAACTTTCTTTGATATTCATCTATATCTTCTTTTGATACTCATTCGTATTGATTCAAACACTCGTTCGTGTTAAACCATTCTCTGATACTCGTCTGTATCTTCTTTCGATACTCGTCCGTATTGATTCAAACACTCGTTCGGGTAATCTTATCCTTGATACTCGTTTGTATTTTCTTTCAATACTCGTCTATATTGATTCAAACACTCGTCCTCGTAGTCTTTTCCTTGATACTCGTCGGTTTCTTCTTTCGATACTCGTCCCTATGGATTCAAACACTCGTTCGTGTTTAACCTTTCTTTTATACTCGTCCCTATCTTATTTCGATACTCGTCCGTGTTGATTCAAACACTCGCCGTGTAATCTTTTTCTTAATACTCGTTTGTATCTTATTTGGATACTCATCTGTTTTGATTCCACACTCTTTCGTGTTAAACCTTTCTTTGATACTCATCCACATCTTCTTTCGATACTCTTCCTTATTTATTCAAACACTCATCAGTGTAATCTTTTCCTTGATACTCGTCTATATCTTCTTTCGATACCCGTCCCTATTGATTCCAACACTCATTCGTGTTTAACCTTTCTTTGATACTCTTCTGTATCTTATTTCGATACTCGTCCATATTGATTCAAACACTCGCCCGTGTAATCGTTTCCTTAATACTCATCTATGTTTTCTTTCGATACGCATCCCTATTGATTCAAACACTCGTCCGTGTTAAACCTTTCTTTGATACTCATCTGTATCTTCTTTTAATACTCGTCTGTATTGATTCAAACACTCGCCCGTGTAATCTTTTCTTTAATACTCGTCTTTATCTTCTCTCGATACTCGTCCATATTGACTCAAACACTCGTTCGTATTAAACCTTTCTTTGATACTCGTCAGGATCTTCTTTCGGTACTCATCCGTATTGATTCAAACACTCATTCGTTTTAAATCTTCTTTGATACTTGTTTGCATATTCTTTCGATACTCGTCCGTATTGATTCAAACACTCCTTTGTGTTAAACCTTTCTTTGATACTCGTCTGTATCTTCTTTCAATACTCGTCCATATTGATTCAAACACTCGTCCTTGTAGTCTTTTCCTTGATACTCGTATATATTTTCTTTCGATACGCGTCCCTATTGATTCAAACACTTGTTCGTGTTAAACCTTTCTTTGATACTCATTTGTATCTTCTATCGATACTCGTTTGTATAATTTAAACACTCAACCGTGTAATCTTTTCCTTGATACTCATCTGCATCTTCTTTGGATACTCGTCTGTATTGACTCAACACTCATTCGTGTTAAAACTTTCTTTGATATTCATCTATATCTTCTTTTGATGTTCGTCCGTATTGATTCAAACACACGTTCGTGTAAACTTTTCGTCGATACTCGTTTATATCTTCTTTCGATAGTCGTCCCGATTAATTCAAACACTCATTCGTGTTAAACCTTTCTTTGATACTCGTCCATACCTTCTTTCGATACTCGTCCGTATTGATTCAAACACTCGTCCGTGTAATCATTACTTTGATACTCATCTGCATCTTCTTTCAATAATCGTCTATATTGATTCAACACTCGTTCGTGTTAAACCTTTCTTTGATACTCGTCCATATTGATTCAAAAACTCGTTCATGTAATCTTTTCCTTGATACTCGTCTGTATCTTCTATGGATACTCATTTGTATTAATTCAACACTCGTTCACGTTAAAACTTTCTTTAATACTCGTTTGTATCTTCTTTTTATACTCGTCCGAATTGATTCAAACACTCGTCCATGTAATCTTTTCCTTGATACTCGTCTGTATCTTCTATGGATACTCATTTGT
Source organism: Vicia faba (assembly GCA_948472305.1). Lineage (NCBI taxonomy): Eukaryota > Viridiplantae > Streptophyta > Magnoliopsida > Fabales > Fabaceae > Vicia > Vicia faba. Next base: position 1,536,755,828 of record OX451735.1, on the reverse strand, counting down.
ATTAATTCAACACTCGTTCACGTTAAAACTTTCTTTAATACTCGTTTGTATCTTCTTTTTATACTCGTCCGAATTGATTCAAACACTCGTCCGTGTAATCTTTTCCTTGATACTCGTTTGTATTTTCTTTCGATACTCGTCCGTATTGATTCAAACACTCGTTTTTGTTTGACCTTTCTTTGATACTCATTCATATCTTCTTTCGATACTCGTTTGTATTGATTCAACACTCATTTGTTTTAAAACTTTCTTTGATATTCGTCTGTGTCTTCTTTCGATACTCGTTCGTATTGATTCAAACACTCGTTCGTGTTAAACCTTTCTTTGATACTCGTCCGTATCTTCTTTCAATACTCATCCGTATTCATTCAAACACTCGTCCTTGTAGTCTTTTCCTTGATACTCGTCTGTTTCGTCTTTCGATACTCGTCCCTATTGACTCAAACACTAATTCGTGTTTAACCTTACTTTGATACTCGTCCGTATTGATTCAAACACCCGTTCGTGTTAAACATATCTTTGATACTCATCTGTATCTTCTTTCGATACTCGTCTGTGTTGATTTAAACACTCTTCGTGTAATCTTTTCCTTAATACTCGCCTGTATCTTTATTTGGATACTCATCTGTATTGATTCAACACTCGTTCGTGTTAAACCTTTCTTTGATACTCATCCGTATCTTCTTTCGATACTCGTCCATATTGATTCAAACACTCAACAGTGTAATGTTTTCCCTGATACTCTTCTATATCTTCTTTCGATACTCGTCCCTATTGATTCAAACACTCATTTGTGATTAACCTTTCTTTTATACTCGTCTGTATCTTATTTCGATACTCGTCCGTATTGATTCAAACACTCGTCTGTATAATCTTTTCCTTGATAATCATCTGTATCTTCTTTGGATACTCATTTGTATTGATTCAACACTCATTCGTGTTAAACCTTTCTTTGATACTCATCTGTATCTTCTTTCGATACTCGTCCGTATTGATTCAAACACTCGTCCGTGTAATCGTTTCCTTGATACTCGTATATATTTTCTTACGATACGCGTCCCTATTGATTCAAACACTCGTTCGTGTTAAACCTTTCTTTGATACTCATTTGTATCTTCTATCGATACTCGTTTGTATTAATTTAAACACTCAACCGTGTAATCTTTTCCTTGATACTCGTCTGCATCTTCTTTCGATACTCGTCTGTATTGATTCAACACTCATTCGTGTTAAAACTTTCTTTGATATTCATCTATATCTTCTTTTGATACTCGTCCGTATTGATTCAAACACTCGTTCGTGTTAAACCATTCTCTGATACTCGTCTGTATCTTCTTTCGATACTCGTCCGTATTGATTCAAACACTCGTTCGGGTAATCTTATCCTTGATACTCGTTTGTATTTTCTTTCAATACTCGTCTGTATTGATTCAAACACTCGTCCTCGTAGTCTTTTCCTTGATACTCGTCTGTTTCTTCTTTCGATACTCATCCCTATGGATTCAAACACTCGTTCGTGTTTAACCTTTCTTTTATACTCGTCCCTATCTTATTTTGATACTCGTCCGTGTTGATATAAACACTCGCCGTGTAATCTTTTTCTTAATACTCGTTTGTATCTTATTTGGATACTCATCTGTTTTGATTCCACACTCTTTCGTGTTAAACCTTTCTTTGATACTCATCCACATCTTCTTTCGATACTCGTCCTTATTTATTCAAACACTCATCAGTGTAATCTTTTCCTTGATACTTGTCTATATCTTCTTTCGATACCCGTCCCTATTGATTCCAACACTCATTCGTGTTTAACCTTTCTTTGATACTCTTCTGTATCTTATTTCGATACTCGTCCATATTGATTCAAACACTCGCCCGTGTAATCGTTTCCTTAATACTCATCTATGTTTTCTTTCGATACGCATCCCTATTGATTCAAACACTCGTCCGTGTTAAACCTTTCTTTGATACTCATCCGTATCTTCTTTTAATACTCGTCTGTATTGATTCAAACACTCGCCCGTGTAATCTTTTCTTTGATACTCGTCTTAATCTTCTCTCGATACTCGTCCATATTGACTCAAACACTCGTTCGTATTAAACCTTTCTTTGATACTCGTCAGGATCTTCTTTCGGTACTCATCCATATTGATTCAAACACTCATTCGTTTTAAATCTTCTTTGATACTTGTTTGCATATTCTTTCGATACTCGTCCGTATTGATTCAAACACTCCTTTGTGTTAAACCTTTCTTTGATACTCGTCCGTATCTTCTTTCAATACTCGTCCATATTGATTCAAACACTCGTCCTTGTAGTCTTTTCCTTGATACTCGTATATATTTTCTTTCGATACGCGTCCCTATTGATTCAAACACTCGTTCGTGTTAAACCTTTCTTTGATACTCATTTGTATCTTCTATCGATACTCGTTTGTATAATTTAAACACTCAACCGTGTAATCTTTTCCTTGATACTCGTCTGCATCTTCTTTGGATACTCGTCTGTATTGACTCAACACTCATGCGTGTTAAAACTTTCTTTGATATTCATCTATATCTTCTTTTGATATTCGTCTGTATTGATTCAAACACTCGTTCGTGTAATCTTTTCGTCGATACTCGTTTATATCTTCTTTCGATAGTCGTCCCGATTAATTCAAACACTCATTCGTGTTAAACCTTTCTTTGATACTCGTCCATACCTTCTTTCGATACTCGTCCGTATTGATTCAAACACTCGTCCGTGTAATCTTTACTTTGATACTCATCTGCATCTTCTTTCAATAATCGTCTATATTGATTCAACACTCGTTCGTGTTAAACCTTTCTTTGATACTCGTCCATATTGATTCAAAAACTCGTTCGTGTAATCTTTTCCTTGATACTCGTCTGTATCTTCTATGGATACTCATTTGTATTAATTCAACACTCGTTCACGTTAAAACTTTCTTTAATACTCGTTTGTATCTTCTTTTTATACTCGTCCGAATTGATTCAAACACTCGTCCATGTAATCTTTTCCTTGATACTCATCTGTATCTTCTATGGATACTCATTTGTATTAATTCAACACTCGTTCACGTTAAAACTTTCTTTAATACTCGTTTGTATCTTCTTTTTATACTCATCCGAATTGATTCAAACACTCGTCCGTGTAATCTTTTCCTTGATACTCGTTTGTATTTTCTTTCGATACTCGTCCGTATTGATTCAAACACTCGTTTTTGTTTGACCTTTCTTTGATACTCATTCATATCTTCTTTCGATACTCGTTTATATTGATTCAACACTCATTTGTTTTAAAACTTCTTTGATATTCGTCTGTATCTTCTTTCGATACTCGTCCGTATTGATTCAAACACTCGTTCGTGTTAAACCTTTCTTTGATACTCGTCCGTATCTTCTTTCAATACTCATCCGTATTCATTCAAACACTCGTCCTTGTAGTCTTTTCCTTGATACTCGTCTGTTTGGTCTTTCGATACTCGTCCCTATTGACTCAAACACTCATTCGTGTTTAACCTTACTTTGATACTCGTCCGTATTGATTCAAACACACGTTCGTGTTAAACCTATCTTTGATACTCGTCTGTATCTTCTTTCGATACTCGTCCGTGTTGATTCAAACACTCTTCGTGTAATCTTTTCCTTAATACTCGCCTGTATCTTTATTTGGATACTCATCTGTATTGATTCAACACTCGTTCGTGTTAAACCTTTCTTTGATACTCATCCGTATCTTCTTTCGATACTCGTCCGTATTGATTCAAACACTCATCAGTATAATCTTTTCCCTGATACTCTTCTATATCTTCTTTCGATACTCGTCCCTATTGATTCAAACAATCATTTGTGATTAACCTTTCTTTTATACTCGTCCGTATCTTATTTCGATACTCGTCCGTATTGATTCAAACACTCGTCTGTGTAATCTTTTCCTTGATAATCATTTGTATCTTCTTTGGATACTCGTCCGTATTGATTCAAACACTCCTTCGTGTTAAACCTTTCTTTGATACTCGTCTGTATCTTCTTTAAATACTCGTCCATATTGATTCAAACACTCGTCCTTGTAGTCTTTTCCTTGATACTCGTATATATTTTCTTTCGATACGCGTCCCTATTGATTCAAACACTCGCTCGTGTTAAACCTACCTTTGATACTCATTTGTATCTTCTATCGATACTCGTTTGTATTAATTTAAATACTCAACCGTGTAATCTTTTCCTTGATTTTCGTCTGCATCTTCTTTGGATACTCGTATGTATTGATTCAACACTCATTCGTGTTAAAACTTTCTTTGATATTCATCTATATCTTCTTTTGATATTTGTCCGTATTGATTCAAACACTCGTTCGTGTAATCTTTTTGTTGATACTCGTTTATATCTTCTTTCGATACTCGTCCCGATTAATTCAAACACTCATTCGTGTTAAACCTTTCTTTGATACTCGTCCATACCTTCTTTCGATACTCATCTGTATTGATTCAAACACTCGTCCGTGTAATCTTTACTTTGATACTCGTCTGTATCTTCTTTCAATAATCGTCTATATTGATTCAACACTCGTTCGTGTTAAACCTTTCTTTGATACTCGTCCATATTGATTCAAACACTCGTTCGTGTAATCTTTTCCTTGATACTCGTCTGTATCTTCTATGGATACTCATTTGTATTAATTCAACACTCGTTCACGTTAAAACTTTCTTTAATACTCGTTTGTATCTTCTTTTTATACTCGTCCGAATTGATTCAAACACTCGTCCATGTAATCTTTTCCTTGATACTCGTCTGTATCTTCTATGGATACTCATTTGTATTAATTCAACACTCGTTCACGTTAAAACTTTCTTTAATACTCGTTTGTATCTTCTTTTTATACTCGTCCGAATTGATTCAAACACTTGTTCGTGTAATCTTTTCCTTGATACTCGTTTGTATTTTCTTTCGATACTCGTTCGTATTGATTCAAACGCTCGTTTTTGTTTGACCTTTCTTTGATACTCATTCGTATCTTCTTTCGATACTCGTTTGTATTGATTCAACACTCATTTGTTTTAAAAACTTCTTTGATATTCGTCTGTATCTTCTTTCGATACTCGTCCGTATTGATTCAAACACTTGTTCGTGTTAAACCTTTCTTTGATACTCGTCTGTATCTTCTTTCAATACTCATCCGTATTCATTCAAACACTCGTCCTTGTAGTCTTTTCCTTGATACTCGTCTGTTTCGTCTTTCGATACTCGTCCCTATTGACTCAAACACTCATTCGTGTTTAACCTTACTTTGATACTCGTCCGTATTGATCCAAACACCCGTTCGTGTTAAACCTATCTTTGATACTCGTCTGTATCTTCTTTCGATACTCGTCCTTGTTGATTCAAACACTCTTCGTGTAATCTTTTCCTTAATACTCGCCTATATCTTTATTTGGATACTCATCTGTATTGATTCAACACTCGTTCATGTTAAACCTTTCTTTGATACTCATCCGTATCTTCTTTCGATACTCGTCCGTATTGATTCAAACACTCATCAGTGTAATCTTTTCCCTGATACTCTTATATATCTTCTTTTGATACTCGTCCCTATTGATTCAAACACTCATTTGTGATTAACCTTTCTTTTATACTCGTCCGTATCTTATTTCGATACTGGTCCGTATTGATTCAAACACTCGTCTGTGTAATCTTTTCCTTGATAATCATTTGTATCTTCTTTGGATACTCGTCCGTATTGATTCAAACACTCCTTCGTGTTAAACCTTTCTTTGATACTCGTCTGTATCTTCTTTAAATACTCGTCCATATTGATTCAAACACTCGTCCTTGTAGTCTTTTCCTTGATACTCGTATATATTTTCTTTCGATACGCGTCCCTATTGATTCAAACACTCGCTCGTGTTAAACCTACCTTTGATACTCATTTGTATCTTCTATCGATACTCGTTTGTATTAATTTAAACACTCAACCGTGTAATCTTTTCCTTGATACTCGTCTGCATCTTCTTTGGATACTCGTATGTATTGATTCAACACTCATTCGTGTTAAAACTTTCTTTGATATTCATCTATATCTTCTTTTGATATTTGTCCGTATTGATTCAAACACTCGTTCGTGTAATCTTTTTGTTGATACTCGTTTATATCTTCTTTCGATACTCGTCCCGATTAATTCAAACACTCATTCGTGTTAAACCTTTCTTTGATACTCGTCCATACCTTCTTTCGATACTCATCTGTATTGATTCAAACACTCGTCCGTGTAATCTTTACTTTGATACTCGTCTGTATCTTCTTTCAATAATCGTCTATATTGATTCAACACTCGTTCGTGTTAAACCTTTCTTTGATACTCGTCCATATTGATTCAAACACTCGTTCGTGTAATCTTTTCCTTGATACTCGTCTGTATCTTCTATGGATACTCATTTGTATTAATTCAACACTCGTTCACGTTAAAACTTTCTTTAATACTCGTTTGTATCTTCTTTTTATACTCGTCCGAATTGATTCAAACACTCGTCCATGTAATCTTTTCCTTGATACTCGTCTGTATCTTCTATGGATACTCATTTGTATTAATTCAACACTCGTTCACGTTAAAACTTTCTTTAATACTCGTTTGTATCTTCTTTTTATACTCGTCCGAATTGATTCAAACACTTGTTCGTGTAATCTTTTCCTTGATACTCGTTTGTATTTTCTTTCGATACTCGTTCGTATTGATTCAAACGCTCGTTTTTGTTTGACCTTTCTTTGATACTCATTCGTATCTTCTTTCGATACTCGTTTGTATTGATTCAACACTCATTTGTTTTAAAAACTTCTTTGATATTCGTCTGTATCTTCTTTCGATACTCGTCCGTATTGATTCAAACACTTGTTCGTGTTAAACCTTTCTTTGATACTCGTCTGTATCTTCTTTCAATACTCATCCGTATTCATTCAAACACTCGTCCTTGTAGTCTTTTCCCTATTGATTCAAACACTCATTTGTGATTAACCTTTCTTTTATACTCGTCCGTATCTTATTTCGATACTGGTCCGTATTGATTCAAACACTCGTCTGTGTAATCTTTTCCTTGATAATCATTTGTATCTTCTTTGGATACTCGTCCGTATTGATTCAAACACTCCTTCGTGTTAAACCTTTCTTTGATACTCGTCTGTATCTTCTTTAAATACTCGTCCATATTGATTCAAACACTCGTCCTTGTAGTCTTTTCCTTGATACTCGTATATATTTTCTTTCGATACGCGTCCCTATTGATTCAAACACTCGCTCGTGTTAAACCTACCTTTGATACTCATTTGTATCTTCTATCGATACTCGTTTGTATTAATTTAAACACTCAACCGTGTAATCTTTTCCTTGATACTCGTCTGCATCTTCTTTGGATACTCGTCTGTATTGATTCAACACTCATTCGTGTTAAAACTTTCTTTGATATTCATCTATATCTTCTTTTGATATTCGTCCGTATTGATTTAAACACTCGTTCGTGCAATCTTTTCGCTGATACTCGTTTATATCTTCTTTCGATACTCGTCCCGATTAATTCAAACACTCATTCGTGTTAAACCTTTCTTTGATACTCGTCCATACCTTCTTTCGATACTCGTCCGTATTGATTCAAACACTCGTCCGTGTAATCTTTACTTTGATACTCGTCTGTATCTTCTTTCAATAATCGTCTATATTGATTCAACACTCGTTCGTGTTAAACATTTCTTTGATACTCGTCCATATTGATTCAAACACTCGTTCGTGTAATCTTTTCCTTGATACTCGTCTATATCTTCTATGGATACTCATTTGTATTAATTCAACACTCGTTCACGTTAAAACTTTCTTTAATACTCGTTTGTATCTTCTTTTTATACTCGTCCGAATTGATTCAAACACTCGTCCATATAATCTTTTCCTTGATACTCGTCTGTATCTTCTATGGATACTCATTTGTATTAATTCAACACTCGTTCACGTTAAAACTTTCTTTAATACTCGTTTGTATCTTCTTTTTATACTCGTCGAAATTGATTCAAACACTCGTCCGTGTAATCTTTTCCTTGATACTCGTTTGTATTTTCTTTCGATACTCGTCCGTATTGATTCAAACACTCGTTTTTGTTTGACCTTTCTTTGATACTCATTCGTATCTTCTTTCGATACTCGTTTGTATTGATTCAACACTCATTTGTTTTAAAAATTTCTTTGATATTCGTCTGTATCTTCTTTCGATACTCGTCAGTATTGATTCAAACACTCGTTCGTGTTAAACCTTTCTTTGATACTCGTCTGTATCTTCTTTCAATACTCATCCGTATTCATTCAAACACTCGTCCTTGTAGTCTTTTCCTTGATACTCGTCTGTTTCGTCTTTCGATACTCGTCCCTATTGACTCAAACACTCATTCGTGTTTAACCTTACTTTGATACTCGTCCTTATTGATTCAAACACCCGTTCGTGTTAAACCTATCTTTGATAATCGTCTGTATCTTCTTTCAATACTCGTCCTTGTTGATTCAAACACTCTTCGTGTAATCTTTTCCTTAATACTCGCCTGTATCTTTATTTGGATACTCATCTGTATTGATTCAACACTCGTTCGTGTTAAACCTTTCTTTGATACTCATCCGTATCTTCTTTCGATACTCGTCCGTATTGATTCAAACACTCATCAGTGTAATCTTTTCCCTGATACTCTTCTATATCTTCTTTCGATACTCGTCCCTATTGATTCAAACACTCATTTGTGATTAACCTTTCTTTTATACTGGTCCGTATCTTATTTCGATACTGGTCCGTATTGATTCAAACACTCGTCTGTGTAATCTTTTCCTTGATAATCATTTGTATCTTCTTTGGATACTCGTCCGTATTGATTCAAACACTCGTTCGTGTTAAACCTTTCTTTGATACTCGTCTGTATCTTCTTTCAATACTCATCCGTATTCATTCAAACACTCGTCCTTGTAGTCTTTTCCTTGATACTCGTCTGTTTCGTCTTTCGATACTCGTCCCTATTGACTCAAACACTCATTCGTGTTTAACCTTACTTTGATACTCGTCCTTATTGATTCAAACACCCGTTCGTGTTAACCCTATCTTTGATAATCGTCTGTATCTTCATTCAATACTCGTCCTTGTTGATTCAAACACTCTTCGTGTAATCTTTTCCTTAATACTCGCCTGTATCTTTATTTGGATACTCATCTGTATTGATTCAACACTCATTCGTGTTAAACGTTTCTTTGATACTCATCCGTATCTTCTTTCGATACTCGTCCGTATTGATTCAAACACTCATCAGTGTAATCTTTTCCCTGATACTCTTCTATATCTTCTTTCGATACTCGTCCCTATTGATTCAAACACTCATTTGTGATTAACCTTTCTTTTATACTCGTCCGTATCTTATTTCGATACTGGTCCGTATTGATTCAAACACTCGTCTGTGTAATCTTTTCCTTGATAATCATTTGTATCTTCTTTGGATACTCGTCCGTATTGATTCAAACACTCCTTCGTGTTAAACCTTTCTTTGATACTCGTCTGTATATTCTTTAAATACTCGTCCATATTGATTCAAACACTCGTCCTTGTAGTATTTTCCTTGATACTCGTATATATTTTCTTTCGATACGCGTCCCTATTGATTCAAACACTCGCTCGTGTTAAACCTACCTTTGATACTCATTTGTATCTTCTATCGATACTCGTTTGTATTAATTTAAACACTCAACCGTGTAATCTTTTCCTTGATACTCGTCTGCATCTTCTTTGGATACTCGTCTGTATTGATTCAACACTCATTCGTGTTAAAACTTTCTTTGATATTCATCTATATCTTCTTTTGATATTCGTCCGTATTGATTTAAACACTCGTTCGTGCAATCTTTTCGCTGATACTCGTTTATATCTTCTTTCGATACTCGTCCCGATTAATTCAAACACTCATTCGTGTTAAACCTTTCTTTGATACTCGTCCATACCTTCTTTCGATACTCGTCCGTATTGATTCAAACACTCATTCGTGTAATCTTTACTTTTATACTCGTCTGTATCTTCTTTCAATAATCGTCTATATTGATTCAACACTCGTTCGTGTTAAACCTTTCTTTGATACTCGTCCATATTGATTCAAACACTCGTTCGTGTAATCTTTTCCTTGATACTCGTCTGTATCTTCTATGGATACTCATTTGTATTAATTCAACACTCGTTCACGTTAAAACTTTCTTTAATACTCGTTTGTATCTTCTTTTTATACTCGACCGAATTGATTCAAACACTCGTCCATGTAATCTTTTCCTTGATACTCGTCTGTATCTTCTATGGATACTCATTTGTATTAATTCAACACTCGTTCACGTTAAAACTTTCTTTAATACTCGTTTGTATCTTCTTTTTATACTCGTCCGAATTGATTCAAACACTCGTCCGTGTAATCTTTTCCTTGATACTCGTTTGTATTTTCTTTCGATACTCGTCCGTATTGATTCAAACACTCGTTTTTGTTTGACCTTTCTTTGATACTCATTCGTATCTTCTTTCGATACTCGTTTGTATTGATTCAACACTCATTTGTTTTAAAACTTTCTTTGATATTCGTCTGTATCTTCTTTCGATACTCGTCCGTATTGATTCAAACACTCATTCGTGTTAAACCTTTCTTTGATACTCGTTCGTATCTTCTTTCAATACTCATCCGTATTCATTCAAACACTCGTCCTTGTAGTCTTTTCCTTGATACTCGTCTGTTTCGTCTTTCGATACTCGTCCCTATTGACTCAAACACTCATTCGTGTTTAACCTTACTTTGATACTCATCCTTATTGATTCAAACACCCGTTCGTGTTAAACCTATCTTTGATACTCGTCTGTATCTTCTTTCGATACTCGTCCTTGTTGATTCAAACACTCTTCGTGTAATATTTTCCTTAATACTCGCCTGTATCTTTATTTGGATACTCATTTGTATTGATTCAACACTCGTTCGTGTTAAACCTTTCTTTGATACTCATCCGTATCTTCTTTCGATACTCGTCCGTATTGATTCAAACACTCATCAGTGTAATCTTTTCCCTGATACTCTTCTATATCTTCTTTCGATACTCGTCCCTATTGATTCAAACACTCATTTGTGATTAACCTTTCTTTTATACTCGTCCGTATCTTATTTTGATACTGGTCCGTATTGATTCAAACACTCGTCTGTGTAATCTTTTCCTTGATAATCATTTGTATCTTCTTTGGATACTCGTCCTTATTGATTCAAACACTCCTTCGTGTTAAACCTTTCTTTGATACTCGTCTGTATCTTCTTTAAATACTCGTCCGTATTGATTCAAACACTCGTCCTTGTAGTCTTTTCCTTGATACTCGTATATATTTTCTTTCGATACGCGTCCCTATTGATTCAAACACTCGCTCGTGTTAAACCTACCTTTGATACTCATTTGTATCTTCTATCGATACTCGTTTGTATTAATTTAAACACTCAACCGTGTAATCTTTTCCTTGATACTCGTCTGCATCTTCTTTGGATACTCGTCTGTATTGATTCAACACTCATTCGTGTTAAAACTTTCTTTGATATTCATCTATATCTTCTTTTGATATTCGTCCGTATTGATTTAAACACTCGTTCGTGCAATCTTTTCGTTGATACTCGTTTATATCTTCTTTCGATACTCGTCCCGATTAATTCAAACACTCATTCGTGTTAAACCTTTCTTTGATACTCGTCCATACCTTCTTTCGATACTCGTCCGTATTGATTCAAACACTCGTCCGTGTAATCTTTACTTTGATACTCGTCTGTATCTTCTTTCAATAATCGTCTATATTGATTCAACACTCGTTCGTGTTAAACCTTTCTTTGATACTCGTCCATATTGATTCAAACACTCGTTCGTGTAATCTTTTCCTTAATACTCGCCTGTATCTTTATTTGGATACTCATCTGTATTGATTCAACACTCGTTCGTGTTAAACCTTTCTTTGATACTCATCTGTATCTTCTTTCGATACTCGTCCGTATTGATTCAAACACTCATCAGTGTAATCTTTTCCCTGATACTCTTCTATATCTTTTTTCGATACTCGTCCCTATTGATTCAAACACTCATTTGTGATTAACCTTTCTTTTATACTCGTCCGTATCTTATTTCAATACTGGTCCGTATTGATTCAAACACTCGTCTGTGTAATCTTTTCCTTGATAATCATTTGTATCTTCTTTGGATACTCGTCCGTATTGATTCAAACACTCCTTCGTGTTAAACCTTTCTTTGATACTCGTCTGTATCTTCTTTAAATACTCGTCCATATTGATTCAAACACTCGTCCTTGTAGTCTTTTCCTTGATACTCGTATATATTTTCTTTCGATACGCGTTCCTATTGATTCAAACACTCGCTCGTGTTAAACCTACCTTTGATACTCATTTGTATCTTCTATCGATACTCGTTTGTATTAATTTAAACACTCAACCGTGTAATCTTTTCCTTGATACTCGTCTGCATCTTCTTTGGATACTCGTCTGTATTGATTCAACACTCATTCGTGTTAAAACTTTCTTTGATATTCATCTATATCTTCTTTTGATATTCGTTCGTATTGATTTAAAAACTCGTTCGTGCAATCTTTTCGTTGATACTCGTTTATATCTTCTTTCGATACTCGTCCCGATTAATTCAAACACTCATTCGTGTTAAACCTTTCTTTGATACTCGTCCATACCTTCTTTCGATACTCGTCCGTATTGATTCAAACACTCGTCCGTGTATTCTTTACTTTGATACTCGTCTGTATCTTCTTTCAATAATCGTCTATATTGATTCAACACTCGTTCGTGTTAAACCTTTCTTTGATACTCGTCCATATTGATTCAAACACTCGTTCGTGTAATCTTTTCCTTGATACTCGTCTATATCTTCTATGGATACTCATTTGTATTAATTCAACACTCGTTCACGTTAAAACTTTCTTTAATACTCGTTTGTATCTTCTTTTTATACTCGACCGAATTGATTCAAACACTCGTCCATGTAATCTTTTCCTTGATACTCGTCTGTATCTTCTATGGATACTCATTTGTATTAATTCAACACTCGTTAACGTTAAAACTTTCTTTAATACTCGTTTGTATCTTCTTTTTATACTCTTCCGAATTGATTCAAACACTCGTCCGTGTAATCTTTTCCTTGATACTCGTTTGTATTTTCTTTCGATACTCGTCCGTATTGATTCATACATTCGTTTTTGTTTGACCTTTCTTTGATACTCATTCGTATCTTCTTTCGATACTCGTTTGTATTGATTCAACACTCATTTGTTTTAAAACTTTCTTTGATATTCGTCTGTATCTTCTTTCGATACTCGTCCGTATTGATTCAAACACTCGTTCGTGTTAAACCATTCTTTGATACTCGTCCGTATCTTCTTTCAATACTCATTCGTATTCATTCAAACACTCGTCCTTGTAGTCTTTTCCTTCATACTCGTCTGTTTCGTCTTTCGTTACTCGTCCCTATTGACTCAAACACTCATTCGTGTTTAACCTTACTTTGATACTCGTTCGTATTGATTCAAACACCCGTTCGTGTTAAACCTATCTTTGATACTCGTCTGTATCTTCTTTCGATACGCGTCCGTGTTGATTCAAACACTCTTTTGTAATCTTTTCCTTAATACTCGCCTGTATCTTTATTTGGATACTCATCTGTATTGATTCAACACTCGTTCGTGTTAAACCTTTCATTGATACTCATCTGTATCTTCTTTCGATACTCGTCCGTATTGATTCAAACACTCATCAGTGTAATGTTTTCCCAGATACTCTTCTATATCTTCTTTCGATACTCGTCCCTATTGATTCAAACACTCATTTGTGATTAACCTTTCTTTTATACTCGTCCGTATCTTATTTCGATACTCGTCCGTATTGATTCAAACACTCGTCTGTGTAATCTTTTCCTTGATAATCATCTGTATCTTCTTTGGATACTCATCCGTATTGATTCAAACACTCCTTCGTGTTAAACCTTTCTTTGATACTCGTCCGTATCTTCTTTAAATACTCGTCCGTATTGATTCAAACACTCGTCCTTGTAGTCTTTTCCTTGATACTCGTATATATTTTCTTTCGATACGCGTCCCTATTGATTCAAACACTCGCTCGTGTTAAACCTACCTTTGATACTCATTTGTATCTTCTATCGATACTCGTTTGTATTAATTTAAACACTCAACCGTGTAATCTTTTCCTTGATACTCGTCTGCATCTTCTTTGGATACTCGTCTGTATTGATTCAACACTGATTCGTGTTAAAACATTCTTTGATATTTATCTATATCTTCTTTTGATATTCGTCCGTATTGATTCAAACACTCGTTCGTGTAATCTTTTCGTTGATACTCGTTTATATCTTCTTTCGATACTCGTCCCGATTAATTCAAACACTCATTCGTGTTAAACCTTTCTTTGATACTCGTCCATACCTTCTTTCGATACTCGTCTGTATTGATTCAAACACTCGTCCGTGTAATCTTTACTTTGATACTCGTCTGTATCTTCTTTCAATAATCGTCTATATTGATTCAACACTCGTTCGTGTTAAACCTTTCTTTGATACTCATCCATATTGATTCAAACACTCGTTCGTGTAATCTTTTCCTTGATACTCGTCTGTATCTTCTTTGGATACTCGTCTGTATTGATTCAACACTCATTCGTGTTAAAAATTTCTTTGATATTCATCTATATCTTCATTTGATATTCGTCCGTATTGATTCAAACACTCGTTCGTGTAATCTTTTCGTTGATACTCGTTTATATCTTCTTTCGATACTCGTCCTGATTAATTCAAACACTCATTCGTGTTAAACCTTTCTTTGATACTCGTCCATACCTTCTTTCGATACTCGTCCGTATTGATTCAAACACTCGTCCCTGTAATCTTTACTTTGATACTCGTCTGTATCTTCTTTCAATAATCGTCTATATTGATTCAACACTCGTTCGTATTAAACCTTTCTTTGATACTCGTCCATATTGATTCAAACACTCGTTCGTGTAATCTTTTCCTTGATACTCGTCTGTATCTTCTATGGATACTCATTTGTATTAATTCAACACTCGTTCACGTTAAAACTTTCTTTAATACTCGTTTGTATCTTCTTTTTATACTCGTCTGAATTGATTCAAACACTCGTACATGTAATCTTTATCTTGATACTCGTCTGTATCTTCTATGGATACTCATTTGTATTAATTCAACACTCGTTCACGTTAAAACTTTCTTTAATACTCGTTTGTATCTTCTTTTTATACTCGTCCGAATTGATTCAAACACTCGTCCGTGTAATATTTTCCTTGATACTCGTTTGTATTTTCTTTCGATACTCGTCCGTATTGATTCAAACACTCGTTTTTGTTTGACCTTTCTTTGATACTCATTCGTATCTTCTTTCGATACTCGTTTGTATTGATTCAACACTCATTTGTTTTAAAACTTTCTTTGATATTCGTCTGTATCTTCTTTCGATACTCGTCCGTATTGATTCAAACACTCGTTCGTGTTAAACCTTTCTTTGATACTCGTCTGTATCTTCTTTCAATACTAATCTGTATTCATTCAAACACTCGTCCTTGTAGTCTTTTCCTTGATACTCATTTGTTTCGTCTTTCGATACTCGTCCCTATTGACTCAAACACTCATTCGTGTTTAAACTTACTTTGATACTCGTCCTTATTGATTCAAACACCCGTTCGTGTTAAACCTATCTTTGATACTCGTATGTATCTTCTTTCGATACTCGTCCGTGTTGATTCAAACACTCTTCGTGTAATCTTTTCCTTAATACTCGCCTGTATCTTTATTTGGATACTCATCTGTATTGATTCAACACTCGTTCGTGTTAAACCTTTCTTTGATACTCATCCGTATCTTCTTTCGATACTCGTCCGTATTGATTCAAACACTCATCAGTGTAATCTTTTCCCTGATACTCTTCTATATCTTCTTTCGATACTCATCCCTATTGATTCAAACACTCATTTGTGATTAACCTTTCTTTTATACTCGTCCGTATCTTATTTCGATACTGGTCCGTATTGATTCAAACACTCGTCTGTGTAATCTTTTCCTTGATAATCATCTGTATCTTCTTTGGATATTCATCTGTATTGATTCAACACTCATTCGTGTTAAACCTTTCTTTGATACTCATCTGTATCTTCTTTCGATACTCGTCCGTATTGAATCAAACACTCGTCCGTGTAATCGTTTCCTTGATACTCGTATATATTTTCTTTCGATATGCGTCCCTATTGATTCAAACACTCGTTCGTGTTAAACCTTTCTTTGATACTCATTTGTATCTTCTATCGATACTCGTTTGTATTAATTTAAACACTCAACCGTGTAATCTTTTCCTTGATACTCGTCTGCATCTTCTTTGGATACTCGTCTGTATTGATTCAACACTCATTCGTGTTAAAACTTTCTTTGATATTCATCTATATCTTCTTTTGATATTCGTCCGTATTGATTCAAACACTCGTTCGTGTAATCTTTTCGTCGATACTCGTTTATATCTTCTTTCGATACTCGTCTGTATTGATTCAAACACTCGTTCGGGTAATCTTATCCTTAATACTCGTTTGTATTTTCTTTCAATACTCGTCTGTATTGATTCAAACACTCGTCCTCGTAGTATTTTCCTTGATACTCGTCTGTTTCTTCTTTCGATACTCGTCGCTATGGATTCAAACACTCGTTCGTGTTTAACCTTTCTTTTATACTCGTCCCTATGTTATTTCGATACTCATCCGTGTTGATTCAAACACTCGCCGTGTAATCTTTTGCTTAATACTCGTCTGTATCTTATTTAGATACTCATCTGTTTTGATTCCACACTCTTTCGTGTTAAACCTTTCTTTGATACTCATCCACATCTTCTTTTGATACTCGTCAGTATTTATTCAAACACTCATCAGTGTAATCTTTTCCTTGATACTCGTCTATATCTTCTTTCGATACTCGTCCCTATTGATTCAAACACTCATTCGTGTTTAACCTTTCTTTGATACTCTTCTGTATCTTATTTCGATACTCGTCCATATTGATTCAAACACTCGCCCGTGTAATCGTTTCCTTAATACTCATCTATGTTTTCTTTCGATAAGAATCCCTATTGATTCAAACACTCGTCCGTGTTAAACCTTTTTTGATACGCGTCCATATCTTCTTTCAATACTTGTCTGTATTGATTCAAACACTCGCCCGTGTAATCTTTTCTTTGATACTCATCTTTATCTTCTCTCGATACTCGTCCATATTGACTCAAACACTCGTTCGTGTTAAACCTTTCTTTGATACTCGTTAGGATCTTCTTTCGGTACTCATCCGTATTGATTCAAACACTCATTCGTTTTAAATCTTTCTTTGATACTTGTTTGCATATTCTTTCGATACTCGTCCGTATTGATTCAAACACTCCTTCGTGTTAAACCTTTCTTTGATACTCGTTCGTATCTTCTTTCAATACTCGTCCGTATTGATTCAAACACTCGTCCTTGTAGTCTTTTCCTTGATATTCGTCTGTTTCTTCTTTCGATACTCGTCCCTATTGATTCAAACACTCGTTCGTGTTTAACCTTTCTTTAATACTCGTCTGTATCTAATTTCGATACTCATCCGTGTTGATTCAAACACTCGTCGTGTAATCTTTTCCTTGATACTCGTTTGTATCTTATTTGGATACTCATCTGTATTGATTCAACACTCGTTCGTGTTAAACCTTTCTTTGATACTCATCCATATCTTCTTTTGATACTCGTCCGTATTGATTCAAACACACATCCGTGTAATCTTTTCGTCGATACTCGTTTATATCTTCTTTCGATACTCGTCCCGATTAATTCAAACACTCATTCGTGTTAAACCTTTCTTTGATACTCGTCCATACCTTCTTTCAATACTCGTCCGTATTGATTCAAACACTCATCCGTGTAATCTTTACTTTGATATTCGTCTGCATCTTCTTTCAATAATCGTCTATATTGATTCAACACTCGTTCGTTTTAAACCTTTCTTTGATACTCGTCCATATTGATTCAAACACTCATTCGTGTAATCTTTTCCTTGATACTCGTCTGTATCTTCTATGGATACTCGTTTGTATTAATTCAACACTCGTTCACGTTAAAACTTTCTTTGATACTCGTTTATATCTTCTTTTTATACTCGTCCGAATTGATTCAAACACTCGTCCGTGTAATCTTTTCCTTGATACTCGTTTGTATTTTCTTTCGATACTTGTCCGTATTAATTCAAACACTCGTTTTTGTTTGACCTTTCTTTGATACTCATTCGTATCTTCTTTCGATACTCGTCTGTATTGATTCAACATTGATTTGTTTTAAAACTTTCTTTGATATTCGTCTGTATCTTCTTTCGATACTCGTCCGTATTGATTCAAACACTCGTTTGTGTTAAACCTTTCTTTGATACCCGTCCGTATCTTCTTTTAATACTCATCCGTATTCATTCAAACACTCGTCCTTGTAGTCTTTTCCTTGATACTCGTCTGTTTCGTCTTTCGATACTCATCCCTATTGACTCAAACACTCATTCGTGTTTAACCTTACTTTGATACTCGTTCGTATTGATTCAAACACCCGTTCGTGTTAAACCTATCTTTGATACTCGTCTGTATCTTCTTTCGATACTCGTCCGTGTTGATTCAAACACTCTTCGTGTAATCTTTTCCTTAATACTCGCCTGTATCTTTATTTGGATACTCATCTATATTGATTCAACACTCGTTCGTGTTAAAACTTTCTTTGATACTCATTTGTATCTTCTTTCGATACTCGTTTGTATTGATTCAAACACTCATCAGTGTAATCTTTTCCCTGATACTCTTCTATATCTTCTTTCGATACTCGTCCCTATTGATTCAAACACTAATTTGTGATTAACCTTTCTTTTATACTCGTCCGTATCTTATTTCGATACTCGTCCGTATTGATTAAAACACTCGTCTATGTAATCTTTTCCTTGATAATCATCTGTATCTTCTTTGGATACTCATCTGTATTGATTCAACACTCATTCGTGTTAAAACTTTCTTTGACACTCATCTGTATCTTCTTTCGATACTCGTCCGTATTGATTCCAACACTCGTCCGTGTAATCGTTTCCTTGATACTCGTATATATTTTCTTTCGATACGCGTCCCTATTGATTCAAAAACTCGTTGGTGTTAAACCTTTCTTTGATACTCATTTGTATCTTCTATCGATACTCGTTTGTATTAATTTAAACACTCAACTGTGTAATCTTTTACTTGATACTCGTCTGCATCTTCTTTGGATACTCGTCTGTATTAATTCAACACTCATTCGTGTTAAAACTTTCTTTGATATTCATCTATATCTTCTTTTGATACTCGTCCGTATTGATTCAAACACTCGTTCGTGTTAAACCATTCTCTGATACTCGTCTGTATCTTCTTTCGATAATCGTCCGTATTGATTCAAACACTCGTTCGGGTAATCTTATCCTTGATACTCGTTTGTATTTCCTTTCAATACTCATCTGTATTGATTCAAACAGTCGTCCTCGTAGTCTTTTCCTTGATACTCGTCTGTTCCTTCTTTCGATACTCGTCCCTATGGATTCAAACACTCGTTCGTGTTTAACCTTTCTTTGATACTCGTGCCTATCTTATTTCGTTACTCGTCCGTGTTGATTCAAACACTCGCCGTGTAATCTTTTCCTTGATACTCGTCTATATCTTCTTTCGATACTCGTCCCTATTGATTCAAACACTCATTCGTGTTTAACTTTTCTTTGATACTCTTTTGTATCTTATTTTGATACTGTACGTATTGATTCAAACACTCGCCCGTGTAATCGTTTCCTTGATACTCATCTATATTTTCTTTCGACACGCATCCCTATTGATTCAAAAACTCGTTCGTGTTAAACCTTTTTTGATACTCGTTTGTATCTTCTTTCAATACTCATCTGTATTGATTCAAACACTCTCCCGTGTAATCTTTTCTTTGATACTCGTCTTTATCTTCTCTTGATACTCGTCCGTATTGACTCAAACACTCGTTCGTGTTAAACCTTTCTTTGATACTCGTCAGGATCTTCTTTCGGTACTCATCCGTATTGATTCAAAAACTCGTTCGTTTTAAATCTTTCTTTGATACTTGTTTGCATATTCTTTCGATACTCGTCCGTATTGATTCAATCACTCGTTCGTGTTAAACCTTTCTTTGATACTCATCCATATCTTCTTTTGATACTCGTCCGTATTGATTCAAACACACATCCGTGTAATCTTTTCGTCATTACATGTTTATATCTTCTTTCGATACTCGTCCCGATTAATTCAAACACTCATTCGTGTTAAACCTTTCTTTGATACTCGTCTATACCTTCTTTTGATACTCGTCCGTATTAATTTAAACACTTGTCCATGTAATCTTTACTTTGATACTCGTCTGCGTCTTCTTTCAATAATCGTCTATATTGATTCAACACTCGTTCGTGTTAAACCTTTCTTTGATACTCGTCCATATTGATTCAAACACTCATTCGTGTAATCTTTTCCTTGATACTCGTCTGTATCTTCTATGGATACTCGTTTGTATTAATTCAACACTCGTTCAAGTTAAAACTTTCTTTAATACTTATTTGTATCTTCTTTTTATACTCGTCCGAATTGATTCAAACACTTTTCCGTGTAATCTTTTCCTTGATACTCGTTTGTATTTTCTTTTCATACTCGTCCGTATTGATTCAAACACTCGTTTTTGTTTGACCTTTCTTTGATACTCATTCGTATCTTCTTTCCATACACGTCTGTATTGATTCAACACTCATTTGTTTAAAAACTTTCTTTGATATTCGTCTGTATCTTCTTTCGATACTCGTCCGTATTGATTCAAAAACTCGTTCGTGTTAAACCTTTCTTTGATACTCGTCCGTATCTTCTTTCAATACTCATCCGTATTCATTCAAACACTCGTCCTTGTAGTCTTTTCCTTGATACTCGTCTGTTTCGTCTTTCGATACTCGTCCCTATTGACTCAAACACTCATTCGTGTTTAACCTTATTTTGATACTCATCCGTATTGATTCAAACACCCGTTTGTGTTAAACCTATCTTTGATACTCGTTTGTATCTTCTTTCGATACTCGTCCGTGTTGATTCAAACACTCTTCGTGTAATCTTTTCCTTGATACTCGCCTGTATCTTATTTGGATACTCATTTGTATTGATTCAACACTCGTTCGTGTTAAACCTTTCTTTGATACTCATCCGTATCTTCTTTCGATACTCGTCCGTATTGATTCAAACACTCATCAGTGTAATCTTTTCCCTGATACTCTTCTATATCTTCTTTCGATACTCGTCCGTGTAATATTTTCCTTGATACTCGTTTGTATTTTCTTTCAATACTCGTCTGCGTCTTCTTTCAATAATCGTCTATATTGATTCAACACTCGTTCGTGTTAAACCTTTCTTTGATACTCGTCCATATTGATTCAAACACTCGTTCGTGTAATCTTTTCCTTTATATTGGTCTGTATCTTCTATGGATACTCGTTTGTATTAATTCAACACTCGTTCAAGTTAAAACTTTCTTTAATACTTGTTTGTATCTTCTTTTTATACTCGTCCGAATTGATTCAAACACTCGTCCGTGTAATCTTTTCCTTGATACTCGTTTGTATTTTCTTTTGATACCCGTCCGTATTGATTCAAACACTCGTTCATGTTTAACCTTTCTTTGGTACTCGTCTGTATCTAATTTCGATACTCGTCTGTATTGATTCAACACTCATTTGTTCTAAAACTTTCTTTGATATTCGTCTGTATCTTCTTTTGATACTCGTCCATATTGATTCAAAAACTCGTTCGTGTTAAACCTTTCTTTGATACTCGTCGGTATCTTCTTTCAATACTCATCCGTATTCATTCAAACACTCGTCCTTGTAGTCTTTTCCTTGATACTCGTCTATTTCGTCTTTCGATACTTGTCCCTATTGACTCAAACACTCATTCGTGTTTAACCTTATTTTGATACTCGTCCCTATTGATTAAAACACTCATTCGTGTTTAACTTTTCTTTGATACTCTTCTGTATCTTATTTCGATACTGTCCGTATTGATTCAAACACTCGCCCGTGTAATCGTTTCCTTGATACTCATCTATATTTTCTTTCGATACGCATCCCTATTGATTCAAACACTCGTTCGTGTTAAACCTTTCTTTGATACTCGTCCGTATCTTCTTTCAATACTCATCTGTATTCATTCAAACACTCGCCCGTGTAATCTTTTCTTTGATACTCGTCTTTACCTTCTCTTGATACTCGTCCGTATTGACTCAAACACTTGTTCGTGTTAAACCTTTCTTTGATACTCGTCAGGATCTTCTTTCGGTACTCATCCGTATTGATTCAAACACTCGTTCGTTTTAAATCTTTCTTTGATACTTGTTTGCATATTCTTTCGATACTCGTCCGTATTAATTCAAACACTCGTTCGTGTTAAACCTTTCTTTGATACTCGTCCGTATCTTCTTTCAATACTCGTCCGTATTGATTCAAACACTCGTCCTTGTAGTCTTTTCCTTGATATTCGTCTATTTCGTCTTTTCTTTGATACTCGTCTGTATCTTATTTGGATACTCATCTGTATTCATTCAAACACTTGTCCTTGTATTCTTTTCCTTGATAATCGTCTGTTTCGTCTTTCGATACTCGTCCCTATTGACTCAAACACTCGTTCGTGTTTAACCTTACTTTGATACTCGTCCGTATTGATTTAAACACCCGTTCGTGTTAAACCTTTCTTTGATACTCGTCCATATCTTATTTCGATACTCGTCTGTGTTGATTCAAACACTCTTCGTGTAATCTTTTCCTTGTTACTCATCTGTATCTTCTTTGGATACTCATCTGTATTGATTCAACACCCATTCGTGTTAAACCTTTCTTTGATACCCATCTGTATCTTCTTTCGATACTCGTCTGTATTGATTCAAACACTCGTCCGTGTAATCGTTTCCTTGATACTCGTATATATTTTCTTTCGATACGCGTCCCTATTGATTCAAACACTCGTTCGTGTTAAACCTTTCTTTGATACTCATTTGTATTTTCTATCGATACTCGTTTGTATTAATTTAAACACTCAACCGTGTAATCTTTTCCTTGATACTCGTCTGCATCTTCTTTGGATTCTCGTCTGTATTGATTCAACACTCATTTGTGTTAAAACTTTCTTAGATATCCATCTATATCTTCTTTTGATACTCTTCCGTATTGATTCAAACACTCCTTCGTGTTAAACCATTCTTTGATACTCGACTTTATCTTCTTTCGATACTCGTCCGTATTGATTCAAACACTCGTCCAGGTAATCTTTTCCTTGATACTCGTTTGTATTTTCTTTCAATACTCGTCCGTATAGATTCAAACACTCGTCCTCGTAGTCTTTTCCTTGATACTCGTCTGTTTCTTCTTTCGATACTCGTCCATATGGATTCAAACACTCGCTCGTGTTTAACCTTTCTTTGATACTCGTCCCTATCTGATTTCGATACTCGTCTGTGTTGATTCAAACACTCTTCTTGTAATCTTTTTCTTAATACTCGACGTATCTTATTTGGATACTCATATGTTTTGATTCCACACTCTTTCGTGTTAAACCTTTCTTTGGTACTCATCCACATCTTCTTTCGATACTCGTCCGTATTTATTCAAACACTCATCAGTGTAATCTTTTCCTTGATACTCGTCTATATCTTCTTTCGATACTCGTCCCTATTGATTCA
Source organism: Vicia faba (assembly GCA_948472305.1). Classification (NCBI taxonomy): domain Eukaryota; kingdom Viridiplantae; phylum Streptophyta; class Magnoliopsida; order Fabales; family Fabaceae; genus Vicia; species Vicia faba. The sequence goes on along the minus strand of OX451735.1, from coordinate 1,536,731,943 downwards.
AAAACTCATTCGTGTTTAACCTTTCTTTGATACTCTTCTGTATCTTATTTCGATACTCGTCCGTATTGATTCAAACACTCGTCCGTGTAATCTTTTCCTTGATACTCATCTATATTTTCTTTCGATACGCATCCCTATTGATTCAAACACTCGTTCGTGTTAAACCTTTCTTTGATACTCGTCTGTCTTGATTCAAACCCTCGTTCGTGTTAAACATTTCTTTCATACTCGTCCTTATCTTCTTTCGATACACGTCCGTATTAATTCAAACACTCATCCGTGTAATCTTTTCCTCAATACTCGTCAATATTTACTTTGATACTCCTCCGTATTGATTCAAACTACTGTTCGTGTTAAACCTTTCTTTGATGCTCGTCCGTATCTTCTTCCAATACTCGTCTGTATAGATTCAAACACTCGTCTGTGTAATCTTTTCTTCGATACTTGTCTTATTCTTCTTTCGATACTCGTCCGTATTGACCCAAACACTTGATCGTGTTAAAGTTTTCTTTGATACTCGTCAGGATCTTCTTTCGGTACTCGTCTGTATTGATTCAAACACTTGTTCGTTTTAAATCTTTCGTTGATACTTGTCTGCTTATTCTTTCGATACTCGTCCGTATTGATTCAAACGCTCGTTCATGTTAAACCTTTCTTTGATACTCGTCCGTATCTTATTTCAATACTCGTCCATATTGATTCAACCACTCGTCCTTGTAGTCTTTTCCTTGATACTCGTCTGTATCTTCTTTCGATACTCGTCCCTATTGATTCAAACACTCATTTGTGATTAACCTTTCTTTTATACTCGTCCGTATCTTATTTCGATACTCTGCCGTATTGATTCAAACACTCATCTGTGTAATCTTTTCCTTGATACTCATCTGTATGGATTCAACACTCATTCGTGTTAAACCTTTCTTTGATACCCATCTGTATCTTCTTTCGATACTCGTCCGTATTGATTCAAACACTCGTCCGTGTAATTGTTTCCTTGATACTCGTATATATTTTCTTTTGATACGCGTCTCTATTGATTCAAACACTCGTTCGTGTTAAACCTTTCTTTGATACTCATTTGTATCTTCTATCGATACTCGTTTGTTTTCATTTAAACACTCAACCGTGTAATCATTTCAACACTCATTCCTGTTAAAACTTTCTTTGGTATTCATCTATATCTTCTTTTGATACTCATCTGTATTGATTCAAACACTCGTTCATGTTAAACCATTCTTTGATACTCGACTGTATCTTCTTTCGATACTCATCCGTATTGATTCAAACACTCGTCCGGGTAATCTTTTCCTTGATACTCGTTTGTATTTTCTTTCAATACTCGTCCGTATTGATTCAAACACTCGTCCTCGTAGTCTTTTCCTTGATACTCGTCTGTTTCTTCTTTCGATACTCGTCCCTATGGATTCAAACACTCGTTCGTGTTTAACCTTTCTTTGATACTCGTCCCTATCTTATTTCGATACTCGTCCGTGTTGATTCAAACTCTCGTCGTGTAATCTTTTTCTTAATACTCGTCTGTATCTTATTTGGATACTCATCTGTTTTGATTCCACACTCTTTCGTGTTAAACCTTTCTTTGATACTCATCCACATCTTCTTTCGATACTCGTCCGTATTTATTCAAACACTCATCAGTGTAATCTTTTCCTTGACACTCGTCTATATCTTCTTCGATACTCGTCCCTATTGATTCAAACACTCATTCGTGTTTAACCTTTCTTTGATACTCTTCCATATTGATTCAAACACTCGTCTGTGTAATCTTTTCCTTGATACTCATCTATATTTTCTTTCGATACGCATCCCTATCGATTCAAACACTCGTCCTTGTAGTCTTTTCCTTGATACTCGTCTGTATCTTCTATGGATACTCGTATGTATTAATTCAACACTCGTTCACGTTAAAACTTTCTTTAATACTCGTTTGTATCTTCTTTTGATACTCGTCTGAATTGATTCAAACACTCGTCCGTGTAATCTTTTCCTTGATACTCGTTTGTATTTTCTTTCGATAATCGTCCGTATTGATTCAAACACTTGTTTTTGTTTGACCTTTCTTTGATACTCATTCGTCTCTTCTTTCGATACTCGTCTGTATTGATTCAACACTCATTTGTTTTAAAACTTTCTTTGATATTCGTCTGTATCTTCTTTTGATACTCGTCCGTATTGATTCAAACACTCATTCGTGTTAAACCTTTCTTTGATACTCGTCCATTTCTTCTTTCTATACTCATCCGTATTCATTTAAACACTCGTCCTTGTAGTATTTTCCTTGATACTCGTCTATTTCGCCTTTCGATACTCGTCCCTATTAACTCAAACACTCGTTCGTGTTTAACCTTACTTTGATATTCGTCCGTATTGATTCAAACACTCGTTCGTGTTAAACCTTTCTTCGATACTCGTCCGCATCTTGTTTCGACACTCGTCTGTGTTGATTCAAACACTCTTCGTGTAATCTTTTCCTTAATACTCGTCTGTATCTTATTTGGATAATCATCTGTATTGATTCAACACTCGTTCGTGCTAAGCCCTTCTTTGATACTCATCTGTATCTTCTTTCGATACTCGTCCGTATTGATTCAAACACTCATCAGTGTAATCTTTTCCCTGATACTCTTCTATATCTTCTTTCAATACTCGTCCCTATTGATTCAAACACTCATTTGTGATTAACCTTTCTTCTATACTCGTCCGTATCTTATTTTGATACTCGTCCGTATTGATTCAAACACTCGTCTGTGTAATCTATTCCTTGATACTCATCTGTATCTTATTTGGATACTCATCTGTATTGATTCAACACTAATTCGTGTTAAACCTTTCTTTGATACTCATCTGTATCTCCTTTCGATACTCGTCCGTATTGATTCAAACACTCGTTCGTGTAATCGTTTCCTTGATACTCGTATATATTTTCTTTCGATACGCGTCCCTATTGATTCGAACACTCGTTCGTGTTAAACCTTTCTTTGATACTAATTTGTAACTTCTATCGATACTCGTTTGTATGAATTTAAACACTCAACCGTGTAATCTTTTCCTTGATACTCGTCTGCATCTTCTTTTGATACTCGTCTGTATTGATTCAAACACTCGTCCGGGTAATCTTTTCCTTGATACTCGTTTGTATTTTCTTTCAATACTCGTCCGTATTGATTCAAACACTCGTCCTCGTAGTCTTTTCCTTGATACTCGTCTGTTTCTTCTTTGGATACTCGTCCCTATGGATTCAAACACTCGTTCGTGTTTAACCTTTCTTTGATACTCGTCCCTATATTATTTTGATACTCGTCCGTGTTGATTCAAACTCTTGCCGTGTAATCTTTTTCTTAATACTCGTCTATATCTTATTTGGATACTCATTTGTTTTGATTCCACACTCTTTCGTGTTAAACCTTTCTTTGATACTCATCCACATCTTCTTTCGATACTCGTCCGTATTTATTCAAACACTTATCAGTGTAATCTTTTCCTTGATACTCGTCTATATCTTCTTTCGATACTCGTCCCTATTGATTCAAAAACTCATTCGTGTTTAACCTTTCTTTGATACTCTTCTGTATCTTATTTCGATACTCGTCCGTATTGATTCAAACACTCGTCCGTGTAATCTTTTCCTTGATACTCATCTATATTTTCTTTCGATACGCATCCCTATTGATTCAAACACTCGTTCGTGTTAAAACTTTCTTTGATACTCATCCGTATCTTCTATCGATACTGGTTTGTATTAATTTAAACACTCAGTCGTGTAATCTTTTCCTTGATACTGGTCTGTATCTTCTTTCGATACTCATCCGTATTGATTCAAACACTCGTTCGTGTTAAACCATTCTTTAATACTCGTTTTGTATCTTCTTTCGATACTCGTCCGTATTGATTCAAACACTCGTCCGGGTAATATTTTCTTTGATACTCGACTGTGTCTTCTTTTGATACTCATCCGTATTGATTCAAACACTCGTATGTGTAATATTTTCCTCGATACTCGTCTGTATCTTCTTTCCATCCTCATCTATATCGATTCAAACACTCATTCGTGTTAAACTTTTCTTTGATACTCGTTAGGATCTTCTTTCGGTACTCGTCCGTATTGATTCAAACACTCGTTCGTTTTAAATCTTTCTTTGATACTTGTCTGCATATTCTTTCGATACTCATCCGTATTGATTCAAACACTCGTTCATGTTAAACCTTTCTTTGACACTCGTCCGTATCTTCTTTCAATACTAGTCCGTATTGATTCAAACACTCGTCCTTGTAGTCTTTTCCTTGATACTCATCTGTTTCTTCTTTCAATACGCGTCCCTATTGATTCAACCACTCGTTCGTGTTTAACCTTTCTTTGATACTCGTCCGTATCATCTATCGATACTCGTCTGTATTGATTCAAACCCTCGTTCGTTTTAAACCTTTCTTTCATACTCGTCCTTATCTTCTTTCGATACACGTCCGTATTAATTCAAACACTCATCCGTGTAATCTTTTCCTTAATACTCGTCTATATTTACTTTGATACTCCTCCGTATTGATTCAAACTACTGTTCGTGTTAAACCTTTCTTTGATACTCGTCCGTATCTTCTTTCAATACTCGTCTGTATTGATTCAAACACTCGTCCGTGTAATCTTTTCTTTGATACTCGTCTTTATCTTCTTTCGATACTCGTCCTTATTGACTCAAACACTCGATCGTGTTAATCCTTTCTTTGATACTCGTCAGGATCTTCTTTCGGTACTCGTCTGTATTGATTCAAACACTTATTCGTTTTAAATCTTTCTTTGATACTTGTCTGCATATTCTTTCGATAGTCGTCCGTATTGATTTAAACACTCGTTCGTGTTAAAACTTTCTTTGATACTCGTCCGTATCTTATTTCAATACTCGTCCGTATTGATTCAAACACTCGTCCTTGTAGTCTTTTCCATGATACTCCTCTGTTTCTTCTTTCGATACTCGTCCCTATTGATTCAAACACTCGTTCGTGTTTAACCTTTCTTTGATACTCGTCCGTATCTTATTTCGATACTCGTCCGTGTTGATTCAAACACTCGCCATGTAATCTTTTCATACTCGTCTATATCTTATTTGGATACTCATCTGAATTTATTCAACACTCGTTCGCGTTAAACCTTTCTTTGATACTCATCCATATCTTCCTTTGATACTCGTTCGTATTGATTCAAACACACATCCGTGTAATCTTTTCCTTGATACTCGTTTATGTCTTCTTTTGATACTCGTCCCGATTGATTTAAACACTCATTCGTGTTAAACCTTTCTTTTCTACTTGTCCATACCTTCTTTCGATACTCGTCCGTATTGATTCAAACACTCATCCGTGTAATCTTTTCCTCAATACTCGTCAATATTTACTTTGATACTCCTCCGTATTGATTCAAACTACTGTTCGTGTTAAACCTTTCTTTGATGCTCGTCCGTATCTTCTTCCAATACTCGTCTGTATAGATTCAAACACTCGTCTGTGTAATCTTTTCTTCGATACTTGTCTTATTCTTCTTTCGATACTCGTCCGTATTGACTCAAACACTTGATCGTGTTAAAGTTTTCTTTGATACTCGTCAGGATCTTCTTTCGGTACTCGTCTGTATTGATTCAAACACTTGTTCGTTTTAAATCTTTCGTTGATACTTGTCTGCTTATTCTTTCGATACTCGTCCGTATTGATTCAAACGATTGTTCGTGTTAAACCTTTCTTTGATACTCGTCCGTATCTTATTTCAATACTCGTCCATATTGATTCAACCACTCGTCCTTGTAGTCTTTTCCTTGATACTCGTCTGTATCTTCTTTCGATACTCGTCCCTATTGATTCAAACACTCATTTGTGATTAACCTTTCTTTTATACTCGTCCGTATCTTATTTCGATACTCTGCCGTATTGATTCAAACACTCATCTGTGTAATTTTTTCCTTGATACTCATCTGTATTGATTCAACACTCATTCGTGTTAAACCTTTCTTTGATACCCATCTGTATCTTCTTTCGATACTCGTCCGTATTGATTCAAACACTCGTCCGTGTAATTGTTTCCTTGATACTCGTATATATTTTCTTTTGATACGCGTCTCTATTGATTCAAACACTCGTTCGTGTTAAACCTTTCTTTGATACTCATTTGTATCTTCTATCGATACTCGTTTGTTTTCATTTAAACACTCAACCGTGTAATTATTTCAACACTCATTCCTGTTAAAACTTTCTTTGATATTCATCTATATCTTCTTTTGATACTCATCTGTATTGATTCAAACACTCGTTCATGTTAAACCATTCTTTGATACTCGACTGTATCTTCTTTCGATACTCGTCCGTATTGATTCAAACACTCGTCCGGGTAATCTTTTCCTTGATACTCGTTTGTATTTTCTTTCAATACTCGTCCGTATTGATTCAAACACTCGTCCTCGTAGTCTTTTCCTTGATACTCGTCTGTATCTTCTTTCGATACTCGTCCCTATGGATTCAAACACTCGTTCGTGTTTAACCTTTCTTTGATACTCGTCCCTATCTTATTTCGATACTCGTCCGTGTTGATTCAAACTCTCGTCGTGTAATCTTTTTCTTATACTCGTCTGTATCTTATTTGGATACTCATCTGTTTTGATTCCACACTCTTTCGTGTTAAACCTTTCTTTGATACTCATCCACATCTTCTTTCGATACTCGTCCGTATTTATTCAAACACTCATCAGTGTAATCTTTTCCTTGACACTCGTCTATATCTTCTTCGATACTCGTCACTATTGATTCAAACACTCATTCGTGTTTAACCTTTCTTTGATACTCTTCCATATTGATTCAAACACTCGTCCGTGTAATCTTTTCCTTGATACTCATCTATATTTTCTTTCGATACGCATCCCTATCGATTCAAACACTCGTCCTTGTAGTCTTTTCCTTGATACTCGTCTGTATCTTCTATGGATACTCGTATGTATTAATTCAACACTCGTTCACGTTAAAACTTTCTTTAATACTGGTTTGTATCTTCTTTTGATACTCGTCTGAATTGATTCAAACACTCGTCCGTGTAATCTTTTCCTTGATACTCGTTTGTATTTTCTTTCGATAATCGTCCGTATTGATTCAAACACTTGTTTTTGTTTGACCTTTCTTTGATACTCATTCGTCTCTTCTTTCGATACTCGTCTGTATTGATTCAACACTCATTTGTTTTAAAACTTTCTTTGATATTCGTCTGTATCTTCTTTTGATACTCGTCCGTATTGATTCAAACACTCATTCGTGTTAAACCTTTCTTTGATACTCGTCCATTTCTTCTTTCTATACTCATCCGTATTCATTTAAACACTCGTCCTTGTAGTATTTTCCTTGATACTCGTCTATTTCGCCTTTCGATACTCGTCCCTATTAACTCAAACACTCGTTCGTGTTTAACCTTACTTTGATACTCGTCCGTATTGATTCAAACACTCGTTCGTGTTAAACCTTTCTTCGATACTCGTCCGCATCTTGTTTCGACACTCGTCTGTGTTGATTCAAACACTCTTCGTGTAATCTTTTCCTTAATACTCGTCTGTATCTTATTTGGATAATCATCTGTATTGATTCAACACTCGTTCCTGCTAAGCCCTTCTTTGATACTCATCTGTATCTTCTTTCGATACTCGTCCGTATTGATTCAAACACTCATCAGTGTAATCTTTTCCCTGATACTCTTCTATATCTTCTTTCAATACTCGTCCCTATTGATTCAAACACTCATTTGTGATTAACCTTTCTTCTATACTCGTCCGTATCTTATTTTGATACTCGTCCGTATTGATTCAAACACTCGTCTGTGTAATCTATTCCTTGATACTCATATGTATCTTATTTGGATACTCATCTGTATTGATTCAACACTAATTCGTGTTAAACCTTTCTTTGATACTCATCTGTATCTCCTTTCGATACTCGTCCGTATTGATTCAAACACTCGTCCGTGTAATCGTTTCCTTGATACTCGTATATATTTTCTTTCGATACGCGTCCCTATTGATTCAAACACTCGTTCGTGTTAAACCTTTCTTTGATACTCATTTGTAACTTCTATCGATATTCGTTTGTATGAATTTAAACACTCAACCGTGTAATCTTTTCCTTGATACTCGTCTGCATCTTCTTTTGATACTCGTCTGTATTGATTCAAACACTCGTCCGGGTAATCTTTTCCTTGATACTCGTTTGTATTTTCTTTCAATACTCGTCCGTATTGATTCAAACACTCGTCCTCGTAGTCTTTTCCTTGATACTCGTCTGTTTCTTCTTTGGATACTCGTCCCTATGGATTCAAACACTCGTTCGTGTTTAACCTTTCTTTGATACTCGTCCCAATATTATTTCGATACTCGTCCGTGTTGATTCAAACTCTTGCCGTGTAATCTTTTTCTTAATACTCGTCTATATCTTATTTGGATACTCATTTGTTTTGATTCCACACTCTTTCGTGTTAAACCTTTCTTTGATACTCATCCACATCTTCTTTCGATACTCGTTCGTATTTATTCAAACACTTATCAGTGTAATCTTTTCCTTGATACTCGTCTATATCTTCTTTCGATACTCGTCCCTATTGATTCAAACACTCATTCGTGTTTAACCTTTCTTTGATACTCTTCTGTATCTTATTTCGATACTCGTCCATATTGATTCAAACACTCGTCCGTGTAATCTTTTCCTTGATACTCATCTATATTTTCTTTCGATACGCATCCCTATTGATTCAAACACTCGTTCGTGTTAAAACTTTCTTTGATACTCATCCGTATCTTCTATCGATACTGGTTTGTATTAATTTAAACACTCAGTCGTGTAATATTTTCCTTGATACTGGTCTGCATCTTCTTTCGATACTCATCCGTATTGATTCAAACACTCGTTCGTGTTAAACCATTCTTTAATACTCGTTTTGTATCTTCTTTCGATACTCGTCCGTATTGATTCAAACACTCGTCCGGGTAATATTTTCTTTGATACTCGACTGTGTCTTCTTTTGATACTCATCCGTATTGATTCAAACACTCGTATGTGTAATATTTTCCTCGATACTCGTCTGTATCTTCTTTCCATCCTCATCTATATCGATTCAAACACTCATTTGTGTTAAACTTTTCTTTGATACTCGTTGGGATCTTCTTTCGGTACTCGTCCGTATTGATTCAAACACTCGTTCGTTTTAAATCTTTCTTTGATACTTGTTTGCATATTCTTTCGATACTCATCCGTATTGATTCAAACACTCGTTCATGTTAAACCTTTCTTTGACACTCGTCCGTATCTTCTTTCAATACTAGTCCGTATTGATTCAAACACTCGTCCTTCTAGTCTTTTCCTTGATACTCATCTGTTTCTTCTTTCAAATTGCGTCCCTATTGATTCAACCACTCGTTCGTGTTTAACCTTTCTTTGATACTCGTCCGTATCATCTATCGATACTCGTCTGTATTGATTCAAACCCTCGTTCGTTTTAAACCTTTCTTTCATACCCGTCCTTATCTTCTTTCGATACACGTCCTTATTAATTCAAACACTCATCCGTGTAATCTTTTCCTTAATACTCGTCTATATTTACTTTGATACTCCTCCGTATTGATTCAAACTACTGTTCGTGTTAAACCTTTCTTTGATACTCGTCCGTATCTTCTTTCAATACTCGTCTGTATTGATTCAAACACTCGTCCGTGTAATCTTTTCTTTGATACTCGTCTTTATCTTCTTTCGATACTCGTCCTTATTGACTCAAACACTCGATCGTGTTAATCCTTTCTTTGATACTCGTCAGGATCTTCTTTCGGTACTCGTCTGTATTGATTCAAACACTCATTCGTTTTAAATCTTTCTTTGATACTTGTCTGCATATTCTTTCGATAGTCGTCCGTATTGATTTAAACACTCGTTCGTGTTAAACCTTTCTTTGATACTCGTCCGTATCTTATTTCAATACTCGTCCGTATTGATTCAAACACTCGTCCTTGTAGTCTTTTCCATGATACTCCTCTGTTTCTTCTTTCGATACTCGTCCCTATTGATTCAAACACTCGTTCGTGTTTAACCTTTCTTTGATACTCGTCCGTATCTTATTTCGATACTCGTCCGTGTTGATTCAAACACTCGCCATGTAATCTTTTCATACTCGTCTGTATCTTATTTGGATACTCATCTGAATTTATTCAACACTCGTTCGCGTTAAACCTTTCTTTGATACTCATCCATATCTTCCTTTGATACTCGTCCGTATTGATTCAAACACACATCCGTGTAATCTTTTCCTTGATACTCGTTTATGTCTTCTTTTGATACTCGTCCCGATTGATTTAAACACTCATTCGTGTTAAACCTTTCTTTTCTACTTGTCCATACCTTCTTTCGATACTCGTCCGTATTGATTCAAACACTCGTTTGTTTTAAATCTTTCTTTGATACTTGTCTGCATATTCGTTCGATACTCGTCCGTATTGATTCAAACACCCGTCTGTGTTAAACCTTTCTTGGATACTCGTCCGTATCTTCTTTCAATACTCGTCCATATTGATTCAAACACTCGTCCTTGTAGTCTTTTCCTTGATACTCGTCTGTATCTTCTATGGATACTCGTATGTATTAATTCAACACTCGTTCACGTTAAAACTTTCTTTAATACTCGTTTGTATCTTCTTTTGATACTCGTCTGAATTGATTCAAACAATCGTCCATGTAATCTTTTCCTTGATACTCGTTTGTATTTTCTTTCGATAATCGTCCGTATTGATTCAAACACTCGTTTTTGTTTGACCTTTCTTTGATACTCATTCGTTTCTTCTTTCGATACTCGTCTGTATTGATTCAACACTCATTTGTTTTAAAACTTTCTTTGATATTTGTCTGTATCTTCTTTCGATACTCGTCCGTATTAATTCAAACACTCGTTCGTGTTAAACTTTTCTTTGATACTCGTCTGTATCTTCTTTCAATACTCATCCATATTCATTCAAACACTCGTACTTGTAGTCTTTTCCTTGATAATCGTCTGTTTCGTCTTTCGATACTCGTCCCTATTGACTCAAACACTCGTTCGTGTTTAACCTTACTTTAATACTCGTCCGTATTGATTCAAACACCCGTTCGTGTTAAACCTTTCTTTGATACTCATCCACATCTTCTTTCGATACTCGTCCGTATTTATTCAAACACTCATCAGTGTAATCATTTCCTTGATACTCGTTGTTGTACCCCAAAATTTGCCCTCCCATATTCTTCAAGAAATTGCCAAGCCAAGTCACAAAATTCCCCAAGGGTTGCACAGTGCAAGGGCCTCCTAAACAGTCAAAATTAGGGTTTTGAGTCTGATCAAGAAAAGGAAGTGTTCAAAGGCTCAATCAAGTCTCATATGCTTACAAACATGGTCAAGCATCCTCATATCAAGTTTCAAGGCATTCAGCTCAAAATTGCACAGTCAAAACCCTAAATTGCACTACAGTCAACTGTAGGGGCAAAATGGTCATTTGACAGTCAAAAGTTCAAATTTTTGGTCAACATATCATTTTGAAGCCACAAACATCATTTGATCAATGCTTGATCATGATTCTCAAAATTTGGCTCTGAAAATCATCAAGATGCAAAAGTTGCCTTATTTGGACAGCTGAAAAAGTCAACTGAAATTGACCAGAGCATAACTTTCACATGGATTATCAGAAAAATTCCATCCAAAGCTCATTTTGAAGAGAAAGACATTTCCTACAACTCATCTTCATACTTCAAGTCCAAGAAATTCTCTCACAAAAAGTTATCAATTTCAACATTATAGGTCATTTTCAAAAGTCAACAAAAAGGGACTTTAAGTCAAAGGCCATAACTTGAGATTGGAAAATCAAAATGACATGGGACCAAAGGCATTGGTTAAAGGACTCAAAGACCTTTCCAAAATGTCCAAGAACATGAGAAAAGCTTAAAAATTGAGCAAGTTATGCCTTGTAGAAGTTGGGAAATTTTTGTGAAATGGCAAAAGTCAACTATCCTTGAAACTTCAATTTTTGACAAAAGGGCCCACTTTCTTCCACTTGATTCAGCCTTGTCATGCCACACACGTGTCCCATGATTAATTTCAAGATCAAACATTGATTTTTCTATTTTATTTAATTTTTGATAATTTAATTCATTTTAAATCTTTAATAATTCAAATAAAATTTAAAAATCAATGGAATAGTGTCATTTGAATTTGGATAGCTTCCATATATCATGGGCCAACTCACAAGCTCATGCTAGGGTTAAATTGCACACCAAGTCTTGGTTTTGCTTAAAAAAGGAAAAAGTTTGTTAATGGTAAAAGACCAAAGACCAATTCTCTCATGGGCATGGATAAAGGCCAACTAATGACCTAATTCTCTTGCCTCATAAGTGCTAAGTCAAACCCTAACCACAACAGACCAAATGCTGCGCTCAAAGGCTCATAAAAAACTGGGAATTTTGACTTGAAAATTGGATTCTGAAATCACTACTAGAGGGCGATTCAAAGCTTGATTCTTTTTCTGATAGCTTCCTCAAACTCTCCTGATCACATTCCAATCACAAACAACAACCCAAACGCAAAGAACTGGTATATTGGATTCAAACTGTACAGGAAAAATCTCATAATCGTATATCATGTTATAGGCATTCTTTGTGAAATTTATGCATAGATTCTTATTCCTCATGATGTTCTGAAGCTAACCCATGCCATTAATTTGATTATTAGGCTGTGTATGCAATTTCGCCATTGTTGTTTTTCTAGGGTTACGAAGCTCAAAATTGGGGCTTTTAAAAATAGGCAAAATTAAGCCTCAAAACCATGGCCATCCAACTCAGTGCAGAGAGACGAAGAAGACCCACCATTCGCGAACAATTTATGAAGCCTATAGCGCTATTCGCTATTTTCCCTAAAGTCCTCTAAGACCACGCATCCAAAACTGTTGCTTAAGGTTTGTGTTTCAGGAAAAAGAAAGAAGACGATGCAGTGTCACGCGGTGATTGGTGTGTTTGAAAACTGGCGCGCAGGACCCACTAACACTTCGCTTTTCTTATATATTTTTTATTTGTTATTAATATAACAAACGTGTTATTTGGTTCAGATGGCAAAAGCAAGCGTTGGTATCCTGTATGGCCTGGGTTCGATCCCAGGTCTCATGCTTTCCATTTGTTTTTTCCAATTAAGCGTTCATGTGCAGGCTCAGTAACGTGGTCCACCATACACCTTCCAAATCCAATGGCCACGCGTCCCTCAGAAACAAATCAAAGGCTCCAGGTTGATGAGCACACTAAACCCTAGTCAAAGGTATCACACGTTACACCAAAAGTCAAATGGACTCAAGCTTAATTGGGCCAGATTTGCTTGGACTATACCTCACAAATTGGGACTACACCCCCACCCTGGTTTGCAAATATTTTTATTTTTCTCATCTCTTTTAATTATTATTTTTATTTTTCTTCTTGTTTTAATTTATTAATCATTTTTACAAAATATGAAAAACATCAAAAAATCAGAAAAAGGATAAAAACATAAAAAATATTTATTTTATTTATTTTCTTGTAAATAATTAACATGTAAATAAATTTAGTAAAATAGGTTTTAACTTTAATTCTTTTAATAAATAAAAATCCAAAAATATGTAGAAATAGGTTTAATTAATTTTGATTCTTAAATTCTTTTTTTTACAATAATAATATTCATTTTTCTTCTATAATCAAATCTGGCATATAAATTAACTTAGATTTAAATTAGGTTAAAACTTAATATTTTCACAATAAACCTAAAAAACATTAGAATTAGGGTTTGACGCTTCATTTTAATTTTAATTAATTATTTTTTTCTTTTAAATCCTAAAAACACAAAATACCAAAAAAACATTCTTTCTTATTTTAATTTTTAATTCCTTATTAACTTTAATTTGTTGTAAAAGGGTCCAACGCCCATGTCCATAATTTATTTAATTTGCACATTTATTTTATATCGTTTAAATAATTATGTATATGTCCCAAAGCCTTGTAACAATTTTTACTTTTCGCACTTTTTATTTTTCTTTATTTATGTTCCGTCAAATCGGGTCCGGTTTAATTTTGGCGATGTGGACCCGCGCCATTTGTAATAGTTTAGATTTATTTTCCCGCAAATTTCTTAACTGTTAATCAAAAGCATGAAAGAATGTATGGCCTTAATTAAAATCAAGCGTAGATCACAATGAACATGACAAGACAAATATCAATGAAAACGATACACGAATCGCACACACCACCCCTAGGGTACGCCTCACTGTTGCCTTGCCTCGAAAGGTGATCGTCGAGTAGAGGATGTCTTAGTAAGTCCTCATGATCCGGGAACCTGGCATGAGGGTAGCTTCTAAGGTGTCTTCCCATTGCTCTGGTGATCACTATGTCCCTACAAACTCGCGTTGACCCGAACACCTCCAACGGTGATGCTACCTACCTCTCAATGGTGGGATGGCACTACTTTAAAGGACATTTACACAGACGAATTCCTTAGGGTAGGTAGGTTCTCAAGGATACTTGCTCTAATTTCAAACAAAAATACTTTTCACACCAACACATTTTCAAAAGCTTTCAAAGCAAACTTTTCAAACACTCTGACGTACGAGTCGAACTGAAATTTTTCAAAGAAACTTTTTAAACCCACAATTGAAAAGCAAGCAAACAATTTTGAAAACACAAATGAGCAAGTATCTAAGAGCCCATGGATAACCATGGACAGAAAGGGTGCTAACACCTTCCCTTTCTATAACCTACCTCCCGAACCGAGAGCAATCTCTTTAAAGGAATTTTTCTGTGCTTTTGTCCTTTCCATTTGGAGAAAATAAAAGACGGTGGCGACTCTTGCTTCCGCGACATTTCGCGAACCAGCGTTAAACAGTCAGTTCCAGATCCACCGATCACAGAACTGGCGACTCTGCTGGGGAATTAAACTTAAAGTGAGGTATACCTTAGGGCTAGGTCATAACTATGTTTTCAATTGTCTTCTTTGCTTGCTTTATTATTGTGGGTTGCTTGGGAGTTCTATAGATCCTAACCCGGATCTGGGGATACCTTTCTTAGAAAGTAGCAACAAGGCTGTGAGGGAACTGTGCGGGGTATACCGACATGGTTGAAGCAGTCTGCTACGTTGATGTGGCACTTTGGTGTGTACCGGTAACCCTTGAGTTCAGTCAAGGAGAGTACGGGGCCTCCGCGTGGTGTCGTGAAGCATCAACCGACCTTAGGAACCTTAATTGAACTATCTTGGCCTCTTTAGGGTAGTGAGATAACTGACTTTGGTGCAGTCCGAGGTTGGTTGATACTCGATACTACACTCAATTGAGGGTTGCTTTCCTGGAATATTTCGGTCGCCAGTTCAGTGGCTAAATCGAAACGATGAACAATGAAAGCAATCCCGTGATATTGGGAATCTTAGAACCCGGTTACTTCTAATAGGACAGGTTGAGCCCACCAACTTCAAGAGGGTAATACCCAGACCCCATGCTGGCCTAAACTCTAAGGGTTTCTTTTGTGTGACTTGTGTGCCTTCGTACTTGACCACTTGCATGCTTGTTATCTGACACTTGAGTTTCCCTTGCAGGTTTTGTTTATAGTCCCTAACTGGGACTCATAACAAGGTTTACCAAATTTCTTGCAGGTTTTGTTTATAGTCCTTAACTGGGACTCATAACAAGGTTTACTAAGTTTCTTGCAGGTCTTGTTTATAGTCCTTAATTGGGACTCACAACAGGGTACTAAATTTCTTGCAGGGTTGTTTATAGTCCTTAATTGGGACTCATAACAGGGTTACTCACATTACCCCATGCATAGCATAACATCATACCATTGCATGCATCCTGCATACATCCTAACCCATTTCAAGGATCTCAAGGGCTTGTGATGCAGGTCACAATGAATCAAACATCTAGCAAGGGGCA
This sequence comes from Vicia faba, assembly GCA_948472305.1. NCBI lineage: Eukaryota > Viridiplantae > Streptophyta > Magnoliopsida > Fabales > Fabaceae > Vicia > Vicia faba. The sequence goes on along the minus strand of OX451735.1, from coordinate 1,536,715,975 downwards.
AAGAGGATTTATGTTCCTCTAGCCAAAGTTGTCAGAGGCTATGACCCACTGGATATGGTGAGCCTTTGACCCTTGACGAAGGACTCTCAACAAAATGAAGTTCTTACAATCAAGCTATCGGTTCCAAATGCTAACAAAGTTTCTCTGTTTACCCCGCGAGGTCCTTGAAAACATTACATGCATGTCATACATCTCATTGCATTGCAGGTATCCCTTTGACAGGTTGCTTACCATTCTCCGCTGTTTATTTCAGCCGATCGTCATGAATCCTGAATCATCAGCCGAGCAGACTATCAAGGATCTCCAGGCTCAGAACGCCCAGTTCCAAGAGCTGATCATGAATTTGACCCAGGGGCAACAAGATCTGAAGGCTCTGCTCTTGAAGAAGGACAAGAAGAAGAAGAGGACTGTCTTGTTCAGCCCTAGACGCAGATCTGGGAATACCCCGCAGACTGAAACTGAGAGGACAACCCCATCTGTGAGGGAAAGCAGTCACCATGAGAGAGAGGTGCCTAGTCCAGTGGTCTCCGACAACGAGACAGATTTCAACGACGAACAATACCCTCCGGCTGAGGACAAGTACAAACAGTTGGAGGATAGGCTGAATGCTATGGAGATCCAACAGGTACCTGGGCTGGATTTTGGAGATCTGGGTTTGTCAACCAGTGTGATTATTCCTCGGAAGTTCAAAGCACCATCCTTTACCAAGTATGACGGGGCGTCTTGTCCCAAACTACATCTCAGGTCCTATGTTCGGAAGATTCAACCATATACGGTGGACAAGAATTTGTGGATCCACTTCTTCCAGGAGAGTCTTTCAGGGACTCATCTCGAATGGTTCTATCAACTAGATGGGACCAAGGTTCGTAACTGGGAGGAGTTGGCTACTGCTTTCTACAAGCAGTATCAATATAATGCCGACCTTGCTCCTACGCGTACCCAACTCCAGGGTATGTCGTTAGGATCAAGTGAAGGTTTTAAAGAATATGCGCAGAAATGGAGGGATCTTGCTGGAAGAGTACAACCACCTCTGACTGATCGGGAACTTGTCGATATGTTCTTGGGGACCCTGTCTGGTCCGTTCTACAACCACCTAATTGGGAATTCGTCTGCTGGGTTCACTGATTTGATCTTGACTGGAGAACGAATAGAAGCTGGCATCCGGTCTGGGAAAATTCAAGAGGCTGCACCTTCTGATAAAAAGCCTCATCATGGAAAGAGCCGTCATGAGGTAGGGGCAATCCAGATCTCCAATTCTGGACCTGCTCAACAAGGACAGGGGCAGCAGCGCAAGGAGAAACGGCAGTATACCAAACTCAACATGTCGCTGGATCAAGCACTGCAACAAATGTTGAAGGCAGGGCTGATCACCTTAAGGGCTCCTCTCCGGAATCCGAACACTTCTGCTCCCAACTATCATCCCAATGATAGGTGCGCGTATCATTCTGATAGCCCGGGGCATACTACAGACAACTGCTGGCCTCTCAAGAACAAGATCCAAGATATGATTGACGCCGGAGAGATTCAGTTTGAAGTGCCAGAGACTCCGAACATAATCACTGCTCCGTTACCCAATCGTTGAAGCCTTTGTTTATTTGAATTTTTGAGTTGTATTTTTCTTTGCTTATACAAACAATTACTGTCATAGCAAACTCTTTTATTCTATTAATGCATCGCATACGTCTGTTTTGGGAATTAATACAATTTTTTTCATTATCTTTTCATATTTTTTCTGATGATCAACTCTTGGTTAATAATTCTGAGCCTCTTGAGGGAGGATGACGAAAACGATACCATAATCTACAGTATGCTTTTGAACAGACCCCGCTGATGAGGTACAGGCATTGTTTCAATTCCCAAACACTGGAGTAATAAGGATGATAATCCCTCGCCAACCCCTCTGAGCCAAAGAAGTAGGAGTTTTTCTTTTCGAAATTTAAAACCCTTAATCATAACCCGGGGCAGGGTAGTCTTCTCAGTTGATCCAAGTGCACAATGAATGGCACCAAATGAGTTTTTCCAAAAAAAACAAAAGACAGTGATGGCTCCGAACAATCATAAGGACAGGCAGTCATTATCAAAAAAATCATAAATGAAAAGCCCATTAAGTCAAAACCCATGAAGGAGACTTACAAAACTGGGGCATCCCGCTGACTGTAATTCCAAAAAAGGAAACAGTTCAGGCAAAAGAGAAAGGGATAACAAAATATCAAAAGAAAGAGGTCTCACAAACCCTCAACAAAAAAAAAAGGGAGATGACTGCTTATTCAAATAAATTGTCAACATCCGAACCATCACCGGAAAATCAGAGCAAAAAACTCAAACAAAGTCTAACGTATGATCAACTGAGTTTAGGTTTGGAGAACATCATGAAGAGCGGGTGGGTACAAATAAAATTTGAGCCTTTATCCTTTGTTTCTTAAACCGTGAACCAGGCCATGATATAACCCTTAAAAGTCCTAGCTGAAGCATGGGTTAGTCCGAAAGCATACTGTTAGGAAAGGTATCCTGACTCCTTAAGGCTTACGGTAAATACGGAGTTGACATCACATTTTACAAACATTCACTTGTTTTATGAAAAAGAATGCATTTTTAAAAAAAAAATCTTCAAGACAGACATAAGCTTTGCATTTTTTAACATAACTTTGTTTGCATATGACTTTTTGTTTGAACAGCAGGGAAATTCGCACGATGAATACCTAGTGAACAAAAGCAATTCCAATCAAGGGGCAGACGTGATTATTGTCCATCATCTGGGGCAATTCAGTCAAGATTCGGAGAATCTCTCAAAGGCCAAATAGCCTGAGGCAAATCTCCGCCTAAGTCACTTGGGGCATTGGACAGGAATTCCAGCAACAAATCTTGCACGATCAGACATCTTCTGGTAATATGGCTACACAATGCTACTGACAGGGGCACCTCCCTACATTCTGAAAGCACGGACATAGTCGAAAAAATACTACGCAAAATCAAAGACCCGCTAGGTTGACACACCTAGGCAAAAATAAGGGCTTCCCGGCGAACCAAAAGGGCTCGGGCAAAATGAAAGGATGAAATGAAAAAATCTGTACACCCGGCAAGTCGAAAACCTGAAAAGGCGGCCTGAGCAAAAATGGGTATCCCGGTGGACTGAAAACCCGAAAGGGCGGTCCAGGCAAAAATTAGGGATCAAAGCGTACGACTATGTCCTGTCATCTTGTCACCTGCCTACCAGAAGAAGGTTTGCTCATCAACAACTATCAAGCACCTCCACAGGTATCTTCCGCTCCCACATCAGAAACAGGGGCAATAATGGATAGTCTAAGCGATCTGATTGTTCTATCCTCCAGGGTATCAAGGTAGGTTCCATTGAAGAACATAACCAACACAGTTCAATACTTCCCCAGGAGAGTCCAATCTAGTCTCCCCAGGAAAGCTGGAATTCATATCCCCAAGCAGCAAGCTTATCCCCAGTAGATTCTGGAAGCTTATCCTCTCGCAGAGCACGAACGCGTCGTCCGGCTTGGTTTAAAGAGTTATTTCCTCAACAGGATATAACTGGGTTATCCTCAGCCAAAAGCCAAGGAAAGGTCGTCGTCAACGTAGTTCTTTCCTATCCCCAGCGAAGTCCATCAATACTTCCAACATAACAACGGTATCCTCAGCAAGTTATCAACAATGCAGCAAGGCATCCCTCTTCCCACAGAGTATTGCTTCTCAGCATGGTCACTAGAGTATCTTTTCTCCCCGCAGAATCCGTCATTTGCCAAGTTCATTCCCCAACGGAGTTATCTTCTCCTACCGGTATACTTGCAACTATCATCCCCAGCGGAAGCAAAATCTATTCCTCAACATCAGCCCAGGATACGACTTCCCGGCACCCGTCAAGGATTTATTTTCTTAGACAAATATACATTCATAAACATCACATCTTCATACATTATAGCATGCATATGCGTCATACTACACGAATTTCATTAATTTTGAAGACATACAGTTCATGCATCATGATTAGGCATACAATTATGTTTTGCCTTTTCAGGAAAAAGATCAATACAAAAGCGATTACTACCAACTATCGCAATTCTCTTCTAGATATAGTTTCAGATATAAACCAGATATGGTGACGTTCTGATGCTGCTTCCAGATTTCCTTCTAGATATAGTTTCAGATGTAAACCAGATTTGGTGACGTTCTGATGCTGCTTCCAGATTTCCTTCTAGATATAGTTTCGGATATGATCCAGATATGGTGACGTTCTGATGCTGCTTCCAGATTTCCTTCTAGATATAGTTTCGGATATGATCCAGATATGGTGACGTTCTGATGCTGCTTCCAGATTTCCTTCTAGATATAGTTTCGGATATGATCCAGATATGGTGACGTTCTGATGCTGCTTCCAGATTTCCTTCTAGATATAGTTTCGGATATGATCCAGATATGGTGACGTTCTGATGCTGCTTCCAGATTTCCTTCCAGATTTAGTTTCAGATATGACCCATATATGGTGACATTCTGATGCTGCTTCCAGACCTCCTTCCAGATATAGTTTCAGATGTAAACCAGATATGGCGACGTTCTGACACTTATTCTAGTTAAGGATATTTCAAGACCTAGACCGGTTCAGTTAAATCGACCCTAAGATTTTCCTGATTCTTATCCAGTCAAAAACCTTCTCTGGTTCAGTCAGATCGACCCTAAGATCTCCCTGATGCTTATCCAGTTGAAGATATTTCAAGACCTTGTCCAGTTCAGTTAAATCGACCCTAAGATTTTCCTGATGCTTATCCAGTCAAAGGCCTTCTCTGGTTCAGTCAGATCGACCCTAAGATCTCCCTGATTGCTTATCCAGTTGAAGATATTTCAAGACCTTGTCCGGTTCAGTTAAATCGACCCTAAGATTTTCCTGATGCTTATCCAGTCAAAGGCTTTCTCTTGGTTCAGTCAGATCGACCCTAAGATCTCCCTGATGCTTATCCAGTTGAAGATATTTCAAGACCTTGTCCGGTTCAGTTAAATCGACCCTAAGATTTTCCTGATTCTTACCCAGTCAAAGGCCTCTCTGGTTCAGTCAGATCGACCCTAAGATCTCCCTGATTCTTATTCCAGTAGAAGACACCCAAGATTTTTCTCAACAAGCGTTGTTGAAGTTAAAGACACCCAAGATTTTTCTCAACAAGCGTTGTTGAAGTTAAAGTCGCCCAAGGTTCTCTTACCATTCACGCTAAGGTAGTAACCATCCCTGGTTCTTTCATCGCCATTTGAAGCTCCAGACTCAGCTCCTGTAACCAGTCAGGACACATCTATACCAGGCATCTAAAAATCAGCTCCTGCAACGTGTCAGGTACTCATTTTTTCTTTGCAGGTATGCAGGTCCTCGCTAAGGAAGCTCTTACGCAATCAAACATCCAGATGGCATCTATAAGCCCATTCCACCATCACTGCCACTATGTGAGCGCAAATTTCTGGGCACTCTAGTGTCCAATCATCTTCTACCCTCGGATTACGAAAGGCACGTCCGCCAATCTGCATCCTCAGGTCTAAGAAGATTGAACAGGGGCAACTGTTGTACCCCAAAATTTGCCCTCCCATATTCTTCAAGAAATTGCCAAGCCAAGTCACAAAATTCCCCAAGGGTTGCACAGTGCAAGGGCCTCCTAAACAGTCAAAATTAGGGTTTTGAGTCTGATCAAGAAAAGGAAGTGTTCAAAGGCTCAATCAAGTCTCATATGCTTACAAACATGGTCAAGCATCCTCATATCAAGTTTCAAGGCATTCAGCTCAAAATTGCACAGTCAAAACCCTAAATTGCACTACAGTCAACTGTAGGGGCAAAATGGTCATTTGACAGTCAAAAGTTCAAATTTTTGGTCAACATATCATTTTGAAGCCACAAACATCATTTGATCAATGCTTGATCATGATTCTCAAAATTTGGCTCAGAAAATCATCAAGATGCAAAAGTTGCCTTATTTGGACAGTTGAAAAAGTCAACTGAAATTGACCAGAGCATAACTTTCACATGGATTATCAGAAAAATTCCATCCAAAGCTCATTTTGAAGAGAAAGACATTTCCTACAACTCATCTTCATACTTCAAGTCCAAGAAATTCTCTCACAAAAAGTTATCAATTTCAACATTATAGGTCATTTTCAAAAGTCAACAAAAAGGGACTTTAAGTCAAAGGCCATAACTTGAGATTGGAAAATCAAAATGACATGGGACCAAAGGCATTGGTTAAAGGACTCAAAGACCTTTCCAAAATGTCCAAGAACATGAGAAAAGCTTAAAAATTGAGCAAGTTATGCCTTGTAGAAGTTGGGAAATTTTTGTGAAATGGCAAAAGTCAACTATCCTTGAAACTTCAATTTTTGACAAAAGGGCCCACTTTCTTCCACTTGATTCAGCCTTGTCATGCCACACACGTGTCCCATGATTAATTTCAAGATCAAACATTGATTTTTCTATTTTATTTAATTTTTGATAATTTAATTCATTTTAAATCTTTAATAATTCAAATAAAATTTAAAAATCAATGGAATAGTGTCATTTGAATTTGGATAGCTTCCATATATCATGGGCCAGCTCACAAGCTCATGCTAGGGTTAAATTGCACACCAAGTCTTGGTTTTGCTTAAAAAAGGAAAAAGTTTGTTAATGGTAAAAGACCAAAGACCAATTCTCTCATGGGCATGGATAAAGGCCAACTAATGACCTAATTCTCTTGCCTCATAAGTGCTAAGTCAAACCCTAACCACAACAGACCAAATGCTGCGCTCAAAGGCTCATAAAAAACTGGGAATTTTGACTTGAAAATTGGATTCTGAAATCACTACTAGAGGGCGATTCAAAGCTTGATTCTTTTTCTGATAGCTTCCTCAAACTCTCCTGATCACATTCCAATCACAAACAACAACCCAAACGCAAAGAACTGGTATATTGGATTCAAACTGTACAGGAAAAATCTCATAATCGTATATCATGTTATAGGCATTCTTTGTGAAATTTATGCATAGATTCTTATTCCTCATGATGTTCTGAAGCTAACCCATGCCATTAATTTGATTATTAGGCTGTGTATGCAATTTCGCCATTGTTGTTTTTCTAGGGTTACGAAGCTCAAAATTGGGGCTTTTAAAAATAGGCAAAATTAAGCCTCAAAACCATGGCCATCCAACTCAGTGCAGAGAGACGAAGAAGACCCACCATTCGCGAACAATTTATGAAGCCTATAGCGCTATTCGCTATTTTCCCTAAAGTCCTCTAAGACCACGCATCCAAAACCGTTGCTTAAGGTTTGTGTTTCAGGAAAAAGAAAGAAGACGATGCAGTGTCACGCGGTGATTGGTGTGTTTGAAAACTGGCGCGCAGGACCCACTAACACTTCGCTTTTCTTATATATTTTTTATTTGTTATTAATATAACAAACGTGTTATTTGGTTCAGATGGCAAAAGCAAGCGTTGGTATCCTGTATGGCCTGGGTTCGATCCCAGGTCTCATGCTTTCCATTTGTTTTTTCCAATTAAGCGTTCATGTGCAGGCTCAGTAACGTGGTCCACCATACACCTTCCAAATCCAATGGCCACGCGTCCCTCAGAAACAAATCAAAGGCTCCAGGTTGATGAGCACACTAAACCCTAGTCAAAGGTATCACACGTTACACCAAAAGTCAAATGGACTCAAGCTTAATTGGGCCAGATTTGCTTGGACTATACCTCACAAATTGGGACTACACCCCCACCCTGGTTTGCAAATATTTTTATTTTTCTCATCTCTTTTAATTATTATTTTTATTTTTCTTCTTGTTTTAATTTATTAATCATTTTTACAAAATATGAAAAACATCAAAAAATCAGAAAAAGGATAAAAACATAAAAAATATTTATTTTATTTATTTTCTTGTAAATAATTAACATGTAAATAAATTTAGTAAAATAGGTTTTAACTTTAATTCTTTTAATAAATAAAAATCCAAAAATATGTAGAAATAGGTTTAATTAATTTTGATTCTTAAATTCTTTTTTTTACAATAATAATATTCATTTTTCTTCTATAATCAAATCTGGCATATAAATTAACTTAGATTTAAATTAGGTTAAAACTTAATATTTTCACAATAAACCTAAAAAACATTAGAATTAGGGTTTGACGCTTCATTTTAATTTTAATTAATTATTTTTTTCTTTTAAATCCTAAAAACACAAAATACCAAAAAAACATTCTTTCTTATTTTAATTTTTAATTCCTTATTAACTTTAATTTGTTGTAAAAGGGTCCAACGCCCATGTCCATAATTTATTTAATTTGCACATTTATTTTATATCGTTTAAATAATTATGTATATGTCCCAAAGCCTTGTAACAATTTTTACTTTTCGCACTTTTTATTTTTCTTTATTTATGTTCCGTCAAATCGGGTCCGGTTTAATTTTGGCGATGTGGACCCGCGCCATTTGTAATAGTTTAGATTTATTTTCCCGCAAATTTCTTAACTGTTAATCAAAAGCATGAAAGAATGTATGGCCTTAATTAAAATCAAGCGTAGATCACAATGAACATGACAAGACAAATATCAATGAAAACGATACACGAATCGCACACACCACCCCTAGGGTACGCCTCACTGTTGCCTTGCCTCGAAAGGTGATCGTCGAGTAGAGGATGTCTTAGTAAGTCCTCATGATCCGGGAACCTGGCATGAGGGTAGCTTCTAAGGTGTCTTCCCATTGCTCTGGTGATCACTATGTCCCTACAAACTCGCGTTGACCCGAACACCTCCAACGGTGATGCTACCTACCTCTCAATGGTGGGATGGCACTACTTTAAAGGACATTTACACAGACGAATTCCTTAGGGTAGGTAGGTTCTCAAGGATACTTGCTCTAATTTCAAACAAAAATACTTTTCACACCAACACATTTTCAAAAGCTTTCAAAGCAAACTTTTCAAACACTCTGACGTACGAGTCGAACTGAAATTTTTCAAAGAAACTTTTTAAACCCACAATTGAAAAGCAAGCAAACAATTTTGAAAACACAAATGAGCAAGTATCTAAGAGCCCATGGATAACCATGGATAGAAAGGGTGCTAACACCTTCCTTTTCTATAACCTACCTCCCGAACCGAGAGCAATCTCTTTAAAGGAATTTTTCTGTGCTTTTGTCCTTTCCATTTGGAGAAAATAAAAGACGGTGGCGACTCTTGCTTTCGCGACATTTCGCGAACCAGCGTTAAACAGTCAGTTCCAGATCCACCGATCACACTCGTCTATATCTTCTTTCGATACTCGTCCCTATTGATTCAAACACTCATTCGTGTTTAACCTTTCTTTGATACTCTTCTGTATCTTATTTCGATACTCGTCCGTATTGATTCAAACACTCGTCCGTGTAATCTTTTCCTTGATACTCATCTATATTTTCTTTCGATACGTATCCCTATTGATTCAAACACTCCTTCGTGTTAAACCTTTCTTTGATACTCGTCTGTATTGATTCAGACCCTCGTTCGTGTTAAACCTTTCTCTCATACTCGTCCTTTTCTTCTTTCGATACACGTTCGTATTAATTCAAACACTCATCCATGTAATCTTTTCCTTAATACTCGTCTATATTTACTTTGATACTCCTCCGTATTGATTCAAACTACTGTTCGTGTTAAACCTTTCTTTGATACTCGTCCGTATCTTCTTTCAATACTCGTCTGTATTGATTCAAACACTCGTCCGTGTAATCTTTTCTTTGATACTCGTCTTTATCTTCTTTCGATACTCGTCCTTATTGACTCAAACACTCGATCGTGTTAATCCTTTCTTTGATAGTCGTCAGGATCTTCTTTCGGTACTCCTCTGTATTGATTCAAACACTCGTTCGTTTTAAATCTTTCTTTGATACTTGTCTGCATATTCTTTCGATAGTCGTCCGTATTGATTTAAACACTCGTTCGTGTTAAACCTTTCTTTGATACTCGTCCGTATCTTATTTCAATACTCGTCCGTATTGATTCAAACACTCGTCCTTGTAGTCTTTTCCATGATACTCCTCTGTTTCTTCTTTTGATACTCGTCCCTATTGATTCAAACACTCGTTCGTGTTTAACCTTTCTTTGATACTCGTCCGTATCTTATTTTGATACTCGTCCGTGTTGATTCAAACACTCGCCATGTAATCTTTTCCTTGATACTCGTCTGTATCTTATTTGGATACTCATCTGAATTAATTCAACACTCGTTCGCGTTAAACCTTTCTTTGATACTCATCCATATCTTCTTTTGATACTCGTCCGTATTGATTCAAACACACATCCGTCTAATCTTTTCCTTGATACTCGTTTATGTCTTCTTTTGATACTCGTCCCGATTGATTTAAACACCCGTTCGTGTTAAACCTTTCTTTGATACTCGTCCGTATCTTATTTCGATACTCGTCTGTGTTGATTCAAACACTCTTCGTGTAATCTTTTCCTTGTTACTCATCTGTATCTTCTTTGGATACTCATCTGTATTGATTCAACACCCATTCGTGTTAAACCTTTCTTTGATACCCATCTGTATCTTCTTTCGATACTCGTCTGTATTGATTCAAACACTCGTCCGTGTAATCGTTTCCTTGATACTCGTATATATTTTCTTTCGATACGCGTCCCTATTGATTCAAACACTCGTTCGTGTTAAACCTTTCTTTGATACTCATTTGTATTTTCTATCGATACTCGTTTGTATTAATTTAAACACTCAACCGTGTAATCTTTTCCTTGATACTCGTCTGCATCTTCTTTGGATTCTCGTCTGTATTGATTCAACACTCATTTGTGTTAAAACTTTCTTAGATATTCATCTATATCTTCTTTTGATACTCTTCTGTATTAATTCAAACACTCCTTCGTGTTAAACCATTCTTTGATACTCGACTTTATCTTCTTTCGATACTCGTCCGTATTGATTCAAACACTCGTCCAGGTAATCTTTTCCTTGATACTCGTTTGTATTTTCTTTCAATACTCGTCCGTATAGATTCAAACACTCGTCCTCGTAGTCTTTTCCTTGATACTCGTCTGTTTCTTCTTTCGATACTCGTCCATATGGATTCAAACACTCGCTCGTGTTTAACCTTTCTTTGATACTCGTCCCTATCTTATTTCGATACTCGTCTGTGTTGATTCAAACACTCTTCGTGTAATCTTTTTCTTAATACTCGACGTATCTTATTTGGTTACTCATATGTTTTGATTCCACACTCTTTCGTGTTAAACCTTTCTTTGATACTCATCCACATCTTCTTTCGATACTCGTCCGTATTTATTCAAACACTCATCAGTGTAATCTTTTCCTTGATACTCGTCTATATCTTCTTTCGATACTCGTCCCTATTGATTCAAAAACTCATTCGTGTTTAACCTTTCTTTGATACTCTTCTGTATCTTATTTCGATACTCGTCCGTATTGATTCAAACACTCGTCCGTGTAATCTTTTCCTTGATACTCATCTATATTTTCTTTCGATACGCATCCCTATTGATTCAAACACTCGTTCGTGTTAAACCTTTCTTTGATACTCGTCTGTCTTGATTCAAACCCTCGTTCGTGTTAAACCTTTCTTTCATACTCGTCCTTATCTTCTTTCGATACACGTCCGTATTAATTCAAACACTAATCCGTGTAATCTTTTCCTCAATACTCGTCAATATTTACTTTGATACTCCTCCGTATTGATTCAAACTACTGTTCGTGTTAAACCTTTCTTTGATGCTCGTCCGTATCTTCTTCCAATACTCGTCTGTATAGATTCAAACACTCGTATGTGTAATCTTTTCTTCGATACTCGTCTTATTCTTCTTTCGATACTCGTCCGTATTGACTCAAACACTTGATCGTGTTAAAGTTTTCTTTGATACTCGTCTGTATTGATTCAAACACTTGTTCGTTTTAAATCTTTCGTTGATACTTGTCTGCTTATTCTTTCGATACTCGTCCGTATTGATTCAAACGCTCGTTCGTGTTAAACCTTTCTTTGATACTCGTCCGTATCTTATTTCAATACTCGTCCATATTGATTCAACCACTCGTCCTTGTAGTCTTTTCCTTGATACTCGTCTGTATCTTCTTTCGATACTCGTCCCTATTGATTCAAACACTCATTTGTGATTAACCTTTCTTTTATACTCGTCCGTATCTTATTTCGATACTCTGCCGTATTGATTCAAACACTCATCTGTGTAATCTTTTCCTTGATACTCATCTGTATTGATTCAACACTCATTCGTGTTAAACCTTTCTTTGATACCCATCTGTATCTTCTTTCGATACTCGTCCGTATTGATTCAAACACTCGTCCGTGTAATTGTTTCCTTGATACTCGTATATATTTTCTTTTGATACGCGTCTCTATTGATTCAAACACTCGTTCGTGTTAAACCTTTCTTTGATACTCATTTGTATCTTCTATCGATACTCGTTTGTTTTCATTTAAACACTCAACCGTGTAATCATTTCAACACTCATTCCTGTTAAAACTTTCTTTGATATTCATCTATATCTTCTTTTGATACTCATCTGTATTGATTCAAACACTCGTTCATGTTAAACCATTCTTTGATACTCGACTGTATCTTCTTTCGATACTCGTCCGTATTGATTCAAACACTCGTCCGGGTAATCTTTTCCTTGATACTCGTTTGTATTTTCTTTCAATACTCGTCCGTATTGATTCAAACACTCGTCCTCGTAGTCTTTTCCTTGATACTCGTCTGTTTCTTCTTTCGATACTCGTCCCTATGGATTCAAACACTCGTTCGTGTTTAACCTTTCTTTGATACTCGTCCCTATCTTATTTCGATACTCGTCCGTGTTGATTCAAACTCTCGTCGTGTAATCTTTTTCTTAATACTCGTCTGTATCTTATTTGGATACTCATCTGTTTTGATTCCACACTCTTTCGTGTTAAACCTTTCTTTGATACTCATCCACATCTTCTTTCGATACTCGTCCGTATTTATTCAAACACTCATCAGTGTAATCTTTTCCTTGACACTCGTCTATATCTTCTTTGATACTCGTCCCTATTGATTCAAACACTCATTCGTGTTTAACCTTTCTTTGATACTCTTCCATATTGATTCAAACACTCGTCCGTGTAATCTTTTCCTTGATACTCATCTATATTTTCTTTCGATACGCATCCCTATCGATTCAAACACTCATCCTTGTAGTCTTTTCCTTGATACTCGTCTGTATCTTCTATGGATACTCGTATGTATTAATTCAACACTCGTTCACGTTAAAACTTTCTTTAATACTGGTTTGTATCTTCTTTTGATACTCGTCTGAATTGATTCAAACACTCGTCCGTGTAATCTTTTCCTTGATACTCGTTTGTATTTTCTTTCGATAATCGTCCGTATTGATTCAAACACTTGTTTTTGTTTGACCTTTCTTTGATACTCATTCGTCTCTTCTTTCGATACTCGTCTGTATTGATTCAACACTCATTTGTTTTAAAACTTTATTTGATATTCGTCTGTATCTTCTTTTGATACTCGTCCGTATTGATTCAAACACTCATTCGTGTTAAACCTTTCTTTGATACTCGTCCATTTCTTCTTTCTATACTCATCCGTATTCATTTAAACACTCGTCCTTGTAGTATTTTCCTTGATACTCGTCTATTTCGCCTTTCGATACTCGTCCCTATTAACTCAAACACTCGTTCGTGTTTAACCTTACTTTGATACTCGTCCGTATTGATTCAAACACTCGTTCGTGTTAAACCTTTCTTCGATACTCGTCCGCATCTTGTTTCGACACTCGTCTGTGTTGATTCAAACACTCTTCGTGTAATCTTTTCCTTAATACTCGTCTGTATCTTATTTGGATAATCATCTGTATTGATTCAACACTCGTTCGTGCTAAGCCCTTCTTTGATACTCATCTGTATCTTCTTTCGATACTCGTCCGTATTGATTCAAACACTCATCAGTGTAATCTTTTCCCTGATACTCTTCTATATCTTCTTTCAATACTCGTCCCTATTGATTCAAACACTCATTTGTGATTAACCTTTCTTCTATACTCGTCCGTATCTTATTTTGATACTCGTCCGTATTGATTCAAACACTCGTCTGTGTAATCTATTCCTTGATACTCATCTGTATCTTATTTGGATACTCATCTGTATTGATTCAACACTAATTCGTGTTAAACCTTTCTTTGATACTCATCTGTATCTCCTTTCGATACTCGTCCGTATTGATTCAAACACTCGTCCGTGTAATCGTTTCCTTGATACTCGTATATATTTTCTTTCGATACGCGTCCCTATTGATTCAAACACTCGTTCGTGTTAAACCTTTCTTTGATACTCATTTGTAACTTCTATCGATACTCGTTTGTATGAATTTAAACACTCAACCGTGTAATCTTTTCCTTGATACTCGTCTGCATCTTCTTTTGATACTCGTCTGTATTGATTCAAACACTCGTCCGGGTAATCTTTTCCTTGATACTCGTTTGTATTTTCTTTCAATACTCGTCCGTATTGATTCAAACACTCGTCCTCGTAGTCTTTTCCTTGATACTCGTCTGTTTCTTCTTTGGATACTCGTCCCTATGGATTCAAACACTCGTTCGTGTTTAACCTTTCTTTGATACTCGTCCCTATATTATTTCGATACTCGTCCGTGTTGATTCAAACTCTTGCCGTGTAATCTTTTTCTTAATACTCGTCTATATCTTATTTGGATACTCATTTGTTTTGATTCCACACTCTTTCGTGTTAAACCTTTCTTTGATACTCATCCACATCTTCTTTCGATACTCGTTCGTATTTATTCAAACACTTATCAGTGTAATCTTTTCCTTGATACTCGTCTATATCTTCTTTCGATACTCGTCCCTATTGATTCAAACACTCATTCGTGTTTAACCTTTCTTTGATACTCTTCTGTATCTTATTTCGATACTCGTCCATATTGATTCAAACACTCGTCCGTGTAATCTTTTCCTTGATACTCATCTATATTTTCTTTCGATACGCATCCCTATTGATTCAAACACTCGTTCGTGTTAAAACTTTCTTTGATACTCATTCGTATCTTCTATCGATACTGGTTTGTATTAATTTAAACACTCAGTCGTGTAATCTTTTCCTTGATACTGGTCTGCATCTTCTTTCGATACTCATCCGTATTGATTCAAACACTCGTTCGTGTTAAACCATTCTTTAATACTCGTTTTGTATCTTCTTTCGATACTCGTCCGTATTGATTCAAACACTCGTCCGGGTAATATTTTCTTTGATACTCGACTGTGTCTTCTTTTGATACTCATCCGTATTGATTCAAACACTCGTATGTGTAATATTTTCCTCGATACTCGTCTGTATCTTCTTTCCATCCTCATCTATATCGATTCAAACACTCATTCGTGTTAAACTTTTCTTTGATACTCGTTGGGATCTTCTTTCGGTACTCGTCCGTATTGATTCAAACACTCGTTCGTTTTAAATCTTTCTTTGATACTTGTCTGCATATTCTTTCGATACTCATCCGTATTGATTCAAACACTCGTTCATGTTAAACCTTTCTTTGACACTCGTCCGTATCTTCTTTCAATACTAGTCCGTATTGATTCAAACACTCGTCCTTCTAGTCTTTTCCTTGATACTCATCTGTTTCTTCTTTCAAATTGCGTCCCTATTGATTCAACCACTCGTTCGTGTTTAACCTTTCTTTGATACTCGTCCGTATCATCTATCGATACTCGTCTGTATTGATTCAAACCCTCGTTCGTTTTAAACCTTTCTTTCATACTCGTCCTTATCTTCTTTCGATACACGTCCGTATTAATTCAAACACTCATCTGTGTAATCTTTTCCTTAATACTCGTCTATATTTACTTTGATACTCCTCCGTATTGATTCAAACTACTGTTCGTGTTAAACCTTTCTTTGGGTACTCGTCCGTATCTTCTTTCAATACTCGTCTGTATTGATTCAAACACTCGTCCGTGTAATCTTTTCTTTGATACTCGTCTTTATCTTCTTTCGATACTCGTCCTTATTGACTCAAACACTCGATCGTGTTAATCCTTTCTTTGATACTCGTCAGGATCTTCTTTCGGTACTCGTCTGTATTGATTCAAACACTCATTCGTTTTAAATCTTTCTTTGATACTTGTATGCATATTCTTTCGATAGTCGTCCGTATTGATTTAAACACTCGTTCGTGTTAAACCTTTCTTTGATACTCGTCCGTATCTTATTTCAATACTCGTCCGTATTGATTCAAACACTCGTCCTTGTAGTCTTTTCCATGATACTCCTCTGTTTCTTCTTTCGATACTCGTCCCTATTGATTCAAACACTCGTTCGTGTTTAACCTTTCTTTGATACTCGTCCGTATCTTATTTCGATACTCGTCCGTGTTGATTCAAACACTCGCCATGTAATCTTTTCATACTCATCTGTATCTTATTTGGATACTCATCTGAATTTATTCAACACTCGTTCGCGTTAAACCTTTCTTTGATACTCATCCATATCTTCCTTTGATACTCGTCCGTATTGATTCAAACACACATCCGTGTAATCTTTTCCTTGATACTCGTTTATGTCTTATTTTGATACTCGTCCCGATTGATTTAAACACTCATTCGTGTTAAACCTTTCTTTTCTACTTGTCCATACCTTCTTTCGATACTCGTCCGTATTGATTCAAACACTCGTTTGTTTTAAATCCTTCTTTGATACTTGTCTGCATATTCGTTCGATACTCGTCCGTATTGATTCAAACACCCGTCTGTGTTAAACCTTTCTTGGATACTCGTCCGTATCTTCTTTCAATACTCGTCCATATTGATTCAAACACTCGTCCTTGTAGTCTTTTCCTTGATACTCGTCTGTATCTTCTATGGATACTCGTATGTATTAATTCAACACTCGTTCACGTTAAAACTTTCTTTAATACTCGTTTGTATCTTCTTTTGATACTCGTCTGAATTGATTCAAACAATCGTCCATGTAATCTTTTCCTTGATACTCGTTTGTATTTTCTTTCGATAATCGTCTGTATTGATTCAAACACTCGTTTTTGTTTGACCTTTCTTTGATACTCATTCGTTTCTTCTTTCGATACTCGTCTGTATTGATTCAACACTCATTTGTTTTAAAACTTTCTTTGATATTTGTCTGTATCTTCTTTCGATACTCGTCCGTATTAATTCAAACACTCGTTCGTGTTAAACTTTTCTTTGATACTCGTCTGTATCTTCTTTCAATACTCATCCATATTCATTCAAACACTCGTACTTGTAGTCTTTTCCTTGATAATCGTCTGTTTCGTCTTTCGATACTCGTCCCTATTGACTCAAACACTCGTTCGTGTTTAACCTTACTTTAATACTCGTCCGTATTGATTCAAACACCCGTTCGTGTTAAACCTTTCTTTGATACTCATCCACATCTTCTTTCGATACTCGTCCGTATTTATTCAAACAATCATCAGTGTAATCATTTCCTTGATACTCGTCTATATCTTCTTTCGATACTCGTCCCTATTGATTCAAACACTCATTTGTGTTTAACCTTTCTTTGATACTCTTCTGTATCTTATTTCGATACTCGTCCGTATTGATTCAAACACTCGTCCGTGTAATCTTTTCCTTGATACTCATCTATATTTTCTTTCGATACGCATCCCTATTGATTCAAACACTCCTTCGTGTTAAACCTTTCTTTGATACTCGTCTGTATTGATTCAGACCCTCGTTCGTGTTAAACCTTTCTCTCATACTCGTCCTTTTCTTCTTTCGATACACGTTCGTATTAATTCAAACACTCATCCATGTAATCTTTTCCTTAATACTCGTCTATATTTACTTTGATACTCCTCCGTATTGATTCAAACTACTGTTCGTGTTAAACCTTTCTTTGATACTCGTCCGTATCTTCTTTCAATACTCGTCTGTATTGATTCAAACACTCGTCCGTGTAATCTTTTCTTTGATACTCGTCTTTATCTTCTTTCGATACTCGTCCTTATTGACTCAAACTCTCGATCGTGTTAATCCTTTCTTTGATACTCGTCAGGATCTTCTTTCGGTACTCCTCTGTATTGATTCAAACACTCGTTCGTTTTAAATCTTTCTTTGATACTTGTCTGCATATTCTTTCGATAGTCGTCCGTATTGATTTAAACACTCGTTCGTGTTAAACCTTTCTTTGATACTCGTCCGTATCTTATTTCAATACTCGTCCGTATTGATTCAAACACTCGTCCTTGTAGTCTTTTCCATGATACTCCTCTGTTTCTTCTTTTGATACTCGTCCCTATTGATTCAAACACTCGTTCGTGTTTAACCTTTCTTTGATACTCGTCCGTATCTTATTTTGATACTCGTCCGTGTTGATTCAAACACTCGCCATGTAATCTTTTCCTTGATACTCGTCTGTATCTTATTTGGATACTCATCTGAATTGATTCAACACTCGTTCGCGTTAAACCTTTCTTTGATACTCATCCATATCTTCTTTTGATACTCGTCCGTATTGATTCAAACACACATCCGTGTAATCTTTTCCTTGATACTCGTTTATGTCTTCTTTTGATACTCGTCCCGATTGATTTAAACACCCGTTCGTGTTAAACCTTTCTTTGATACTCGTCCGTATCTTATTTCGATACTCGTCTGTGTTGATTCAAACACTCTTCGTGTAATCTTTTCCTTGTTACTCATCTGTATCTTCTTTGGATACTCATCTGTATTGATTCAACACCCATTCGTGTTAAACCTTTCTTTGATACCCATCTGTATCTTCTTTCGATACTCGTCTGTATTGATTCAAACACTCGTCCGTGTAATCGTTTCCTTGATACTCGTATATATTTTCTTTCGATACGCGTCCCTATTGATTCAAACACTCGTTCGTGTTAAACCTTTCTTTGATACTCATTTGTATTTTCTATCGATACTCGTTTGTATTAATTTAAACACTCAACCGTGTAATCTTTTCCTTGATACTCGTCTGCATCTTCTTTGGATTCTCGTCTGTATTGATTCAACACTCATTTGTGTTAAAACTTTCTTAGATATTCATCTATATCTTCTTTTGATACTCTTCTGTATTGATTCAAACACTCCTTCGTGTTAAACCATTCTTTGATACTCGACTTTATCTTCTTTCGATACTCGTCCGTATTGATTCAAACACTCGTCCAGGTAATCTTTTCCTTGATACTCGTTTGTATTTTCTTTCAATACTCGTCCGTATAGATTCAAACACTCGTCCTCGTAGTCTTTTCCTTGATACTCGTCTGTTTCTTCTTTCGATACTCGTCCATATGGATTCAAACACTCGCTCGTGTTTAACCTTTCTTTGATACTCGTCCCTATCTTATTTCGATACTCGTCTGTGTTGATTCAAACACTCTTCGTGTAATCTTTTTCTTAATACTCGACGTATCTTATTTGGATACTCATATGTTTTGATTCCACACTCTTTCGTGTTAAACCTTTCTTTGATACTCATCCACATCTTCTTTCGATACTCGTCCGTATTTATTCAAACACTCATCAGTGTAATCTTTTCCTTGATACTCGTCTATATCTTCTTTCGATACTCGTCCCTATTGATTCAAAAACTCATTCGTGTTTAACCTTTCTTTGATACTCTTCTGTATCTTATTTCGATACTCGTCCGTATTGATTCAAACACTCGTCCGTGTAATCTTTTCCTTGATACTCATCTATATTTTCTTTCGATACGCATCCCTATTGATTCAAACACTCGTTCGTGTTAAACCTTTCTTTGATACTCGTCTGTCTTGATTCAAACCCTCGTTCGTGTTAAACCTTTCTTTCATACTCGTCCTTATCTTCTTTCGATACACGTCCGTATTAATTCAAACACTCATCCGTGTAATCTTTTCCTCAATACTCGTCAATATTTACTTTGATACTTCTCCGTATTGATTCAAACTACTGTTCGTGTTAAACCTTTCTTTGATGCTCGTCCGTATCTTCTTCCAATACTCGTCTGTATAGATTCAAACACTCGTCTGTGTAATCTTTTCTTCGATACTCGTCTTATTCTTCTTTCGATACTCGTCCGTATTGACTCAAACACTTGATCGTGTTAAAGTTTTCTTTGATACTCGTCAGGATCTTCTTTCGGTACTCGTCTGTATTGATTCAAACACTTGTTCGTTTTAAATCTTTCGTTGATACTTGTCTGCTTATTCTTTCGATACTCGTCGTATTGATTCAAACACTCGTTCGTGTTAAACCTTTCTTTGATACTCGTCCGTATCTTATTTCAATACTCGTCCATATTGATTCAACCACTCGTCCTTGTAGTCTTTTCCTTGATACTCGTCTGTATCTTCTTTCGATACTCGTCCCTATTGATTCAAACACTCATTTGTGATTAACCTTTCTTTTATACTCGTCCGTATCTTATTTCGATACTCTGCCGTATTGATTCAAACACTCATCTGTGTAATCTTTTCCTTGATACTCATCTGTATTGATTCAACACTCATTCGTGTTAAACCTTTCTTTGATACCCATCTGTATCTTCTTTCGATACTCGTCTGTATTGATTCAAACACTCGTCCGTGTAATTGTTTCCTTGATACTCGTATATATTTTCTTTTGATACGCGTCTCTATTGATTCAAACACTCGTTCGTGTTAAACCTTTCTTTGATACTCATTTGTATCTTCTATCGATACTCGTTTGTTTTCATTTAAACACTCAACCGTGTAATCATTTCAACACTCATTCCTGTTAAAACTTTCTTTGATATTCATCTATATCTTCTTTTGATACTCATCTGTATTGATTCAAACACTCGTTCATGTTAAACCATTCTTTGATACTCGACTGTATCTTCTTTCGATACTCGTCCGTATTGATTCAAACACTCGTCCGGGTAATCTTTTCCTTGATACTCGTTTGTATTTTCTTTCAATACTCGTCCGTATTGATTCAAACACTCGTCCTCGTAGTCTTTTCCTTGATACTCGTCTGTTTCTTCTTTCGATACTCGTCCCTATGGATTCAAACACTCGTTCGTGTTTAACCTTTCTTTGATACTCGTCCCTATCTTATTTCGATACTCGTCCGTGTTGATTCAAACTCTGGTCGTGTAATCTTTTTCTTAATACTCGTCTGTATCTTATTTGGATACTCATCTGTTTTGATTCCACACTCTTTCGTGTTAAACCTTTCTTTGATACTCATCCACATCTTCTTTCGATACTCGTCCGTATTTATTCAAACACTCATCAGTGTAATCTTTTCCTTGACACTCGTCTATATCTTCTTCGATACTCGTCCCTATTGATTCAAACACTCATTCGTGTTTAACCTTTCTTTGATACTCTTCCATATTGATTCAAACACTCGTCCGTGTAATCTTTTCCTTGATACTCATCTATATTTTCTTTCGATACGCATCCCTATCGATTCAAACACTCGTCCTTGTAGTCTTTTCCTTGATACTCGTCTGTATCTTCTATGGATACTCGTATGTATTAATTCAACACTCGTTCACGTTAAAACTTTCTTTAATACTGGTTTGTATCTTCTTTTGATACTCGTCTGAATTGATTCAAACACTCGTCCGTGTAATCTTTTCCTTGATACTCGTTTGTATTTTCTTTCGATAATCATCCGTATTGATTCAAACACTTGTTTTTGTTTGACCTTTCTTTGATACTCATTCGTCTCTTCTTTCGATACTCGTCTGTATTGATTCAACACTCATTTGTTTTAAAACTTTCTTTGATATTCGTCTGTATCTTCTTTTGATACTCGTCCGTATTGATTCAAACACTCATTCGTGTTAAACCTTTCTTTGATACTCGTCCATTTCTTCTTTCTATACTCATCCGTATTCATTTAAACACTCGTCCTTGTAGTATTTTCCTTGATACTCGTCTATTTCGCCTTTCGATACTCGTCCCTATTAACTCAAACACTCGTTCGTGTTTAACCTTACTTTGATACTCGTCCATATTGATTCAAACACTTGTTCGTGTTAAACCTTTCTTCGATACTCGTCCGCATCTTGTTTCGACACTCGTCTGTGTTGACTCAAACACTCTTCGTGTAATCTTTTCCTTAATACTCGTCTGTATCTTATTTGGATAATCATCTGTATTGATTCAACACTCGTTCGTGCTAAGCCCTTCTTTGATACTCATCTGTATCTTCTTTCGATACTCGTCCGTATTGATTCAAACACTCATCAGTGTAATCTTTTCCCTGATACTCTTCTATATCTTCTTTCAATACTCGTCCCTATTGATTCAAACACTCATTTGTGATTAACCTTTCTTCTATACTCGTCCGTATCTTATTTTGATACTCGTCCGTATTGATTCAAACACTCGTCTGTGTAATCTATTCCTTGATACTCATCTGTATCTTATTTGGATAGTCATCTGTATTGATTCAACACTAATTCGTGTTAAACCTTTCTTTGATACTCATCTGTATCTCCTTTCGATACTCGTCCGTATTGATTCAAACACTCGTCCGTGTAATCGTTTCCTTGATACTCGTATATATTTTCTTTCGATACGCGTCCCTATTGATTCAAACACTTGTTCGTGTTAAACCTTTCTTTGATACTCATTTGTAACTTCTATCGATACTCGTTTGTATGAATTTAAACACTCAACCGTGTAATCTTTTCCTTGATACTCGTCTGCATCTTCTTTTGATACTCGTCTGTATTGATTCAAACACTCGTCCGGGTAATCTTTTCCTTGATACTCGTTTGTATTTTCTTTCAATACTCGTCCGTATTGATTCAAACACTCGTCCTCGTAGTCTTTTCCTTGATACTCGTCTGTTTCTTCTTTGAATACTCGTCCCTATGGATTCAAACACTCGTTCGTGTTTAACCTTTCTTTGATACTCGTCCCTATATTATTTCGATACTCGTCCGTGTTGATTCAAACTCTTGCCGTGTAATCTTTTTCTTAATACTCGTCTATATCTTATTTGGATACTCATTTGTTTTGATTCCACACTCTTTCGTGTTAAACCTTTCTTTGATACTCATCCACATCTTCTTTCGATACTCGTTCGTATTTATTCAAACACTTATCAGTGTAATCTTTTCCTTGATACTCGTCTATATCTTCTTTCGATACTCGTCCCTATTGATTCAAACACTCATTCGTGTTTAACCTTTCTTTGATACTCTTTTGTATCTTATTTCGATACTCGTCCATATTGATTCAAACACTCGTCCGTGTAATCTTTTCCTTGATACTCATCTATATTTTCTTTCGATACGCATCCCTATTGATTCAAACACTCGTTCGTGTTAAAACTTTCTTTGATACTCATCCGTATCTTCTATCGATACTGGTTTGTATTAATTTAAACACTCAGTCGTGTAATCTTTTCCTTGATACTGGTCTGCATCTTCTTTCGATACTCATCCGTATTGATTCAAACACTCGTTCGTGTTAAACCATTCTTTAATACTCGTTTTGTATCTTCTTTCGATACTCGTCCGTATTGATTCAAACACTCGTCCGGGTAATATTTTCTTTGATACTCGACTGTGTCTTCTTTTGATACTCATCCGTATTGATTCAAACACTCGTATGTGTAATATTTTCCTCGATACTCGTCTGTATCTTCTTTCCATCCTCATCTATATCGATTCAAACACTCATTCGTGTTAAACTTTTCTTTGATACTCGTTGGGATCTTCTTTCGGTACTCGTCCGTATTGATTCAAACACTCGTTCGTTTTAAATCTTTCTTTGATACTTGTCTGCATATTCTTTCGATACTCATCCGTATTGATTCAAACACTCGTTCATGTTAAACCTTTCTTTGACACTCGTCCGTATCTTCTTTCAATACTAGTCCGTATTGATTCAAACACTCGTCCTTCTAGTCTTTTCCTTGATACTCATCTGTTTCTTCTTTCAAATTGCGTCCCTATTGATTCAACCACTCGTTCGTGTTTAACCTTTCTTTGATACTCGTCCGTATCATCTATCGATACTCGTCTGTATTGATTCAAACCCTCGTTCGTTTTAAACCTTTCTTTCATACCCGTCCTTATCTTCTTTCGATACACATCCGTATTAATTCAAACACTCATCCGTGTAATCTTTTCCTTAATACTCGTCTATATTTACTTTGATACTCCTCCGTATTGATTCAAACTACTGTTCGTGTTAAACCTTTCTTTGATACTCGTCCGTATCTTCTTTCAATACTCGTCTGTATTGATTCAAACACTCGTCCGTGTAATCTTTTCTTTGATACTCGTCTTTATCTTCTTTCGATACTCGTCCTTATTGACTCAAACACTCGATCGTGTTAATCCTTTCTTTGATACTCGTCAGGATCTTCTTTCGGTACTCGTCTGTATTGATTCAAACACTCATTCGTTTTAAATCTTTCTTTGATACTTGTCTGCATATTCTTTCGATAGTCGTCCGTATTGATTTAAACACTCGTTCGTGTTAAACCTTTCTTTGATACTCGTCCGTATCTTATTTCAATACTCGTCCGTATTGATTCAAACACTCGTCCTTGTAGTCTTTTCCATGATACTCCTCTGTTTCTTCTTTCGATACTCGTCCCTATTGATTCAAACACTCGTTCGTGTTTAACCTTTCTTTGATACTCGTCCGTATCTTATTTCGATACTCGTCCGTGTTGATTCAAACACTCGCCATGTAATCTTTTCATACTCATCTGTATCTTATTTGGATACTCATCTAAATTTATTCAACACTCGTTCGCGTTAAACCTTTCTTTGATACTCATCCATATCTTCCTTTGATACTCGTCCGTATTGATTCAAACACACATCCGTGTAATCTTTTCCTTGATACTCGTTTATGTCTTCTTTTGATACTCGTCCCGATTGATTTAAACACTCATTCGTGTTAAACCTTTCTTTTCTACTTGTCCATACCTTCTTTCGATACTCGTCCGTATTGATTCAAACACTCGTTTGTTTTAAATCTTTCTTTGATACTTGTCTGCATATTCGTTCGATACTCGTCCGTATTGATTCAAACACCCGTCTGTGTTAAACCTTTCTTGGATACTCGTCCGTATCTTCTTTCAATACTCGTCCATATTGATTCAAACACTCGTCCTTGTAGTCTTTTCCTTGATATTCGTCTGTATCTTCTATGGATACTCGTATGTATTAATTCAACACTCGTTCACGTTAAAACTTTCTTTAATACTCGTTTGTATCTTCTTTTGATACTCGTCTGAATTGATTCAAACAATCGTCCATGTAATCTTTTCCTTGATACTCGTTTGTATTTTCTTTCGATAATCGTCCGTATTGATTCAAACACTCGTTTTTGTTTGACCTTTCTTTGATACTCATTCGTTTCTTCTTTCGATACTCGTCTGTATTGATTCAACACTCATTTGTTTTAAAATTTTCTTTGATATTTGTCTGTATCTTCTTTCGATACTCGTCCGTATTAATTCAAACACTCGTTCGTGTTAAACTTTTCTTTGATACTCGTCTGTATCTTCTTTCAATACTCATCCATATTCATTCAAACACTCGTACTTGTAGTCTTTTCCTTGATAATCGTCTGTTTCGTCTTTCGATACTCGTCCCTATTGACTCAAACACTCGTTCGTGTTTAACCTTACTTTAATACTCGTCCGTATTGATTCAAACACCCGTTCGTGTTAAACCTTTCTTTGATACTCATCCACATCTTCTTTCGATACTCGTCCGTATTTATTCAAACACTCATCAGTGTAATCATTTCCTTGATACTCGTCTATATCTTCTTTCGATACTCGTCCCTATTGATTCAAACACTCATTCATGTTTAACCTTTCTTTGATACTCTTCTGTATCTTATTTCGATACTCGTCCGTATTGATTCAAACACTCGTCCGTGTAATCTTTTCCTTGATACTCATCTATATTTTCTTTCGATACGCATCCCTATTGATTCAAACACTCCTTCGTGTTAAACCTTTCTTTGATACTCGTCTGTATTGATTCAGACCCTCGTTCGTGTTAAACCTTTCTCTCATACTCGTCCTTTTCTTCTTTCGATACACGTTCGTATTAATTCAAACACTCATCCATGTAATCTTTTCCTTAATACTCGTCTATATTTACTTTGATACTCCTCCGTATTGATTCAAACTACTGTTCGTGTTAAACCTTTCTTTGATACTCGTCCGTATCTTCTTTCAATACTCGTCTGTATTGATTCAAACACTCGTCCGTGTAATCTTTTCTTTGATACTCGTCTTTATCTTCTTTCGATACTCGTCCTTATTGACTCAAACTCTCGATCGTGTTAATCCTTTCTTTGATACTCGTCAGGATCTTCTTTCGGTACTCCTCTGTATTGATTCAAACACTCGTTCGTTTTAAATCTTTCTTTGATACTTGTCTGCATATTCTTTCGATAGTCGTCCGTATTGATTTAAACACTCGTTCGTGTTAAACCTTTCTTTGATACTCGTCCGTATCTTATTTCAATACTCGTCCGTATTGATTCAAACACTCGTCCTTGTAGTCTTTTCCATGATACTCCTCTGTTTCTTCTTTTGATACTCGTCCCTATTGATTCAAACACTCGTTAGTGTTTAACCTTTCTTTGATACTCGTCCGTATCTTATTTTGATACTCGTCCGTGTTGATTCAAACACTCGCCTTGTAATCTTTTCCTTGATACTCGTCTGTATCTTATTTGGATACTCATCTGAATTGATTCAACACTCGTTCGCGTTAAACCTTTCTTTGATACTCATCCATATCTTCTTTTGATACTCGTCCGTATTGATTCAAACACACATCCGTGTAATCTTTTCCTTGATACTCGTTTATGTCTTCTTTTGATACTCGTCCCGATTGATTTAAACACCCGTTCGTGTTAAACCTTTCTTTGATACTCGTCCGTATCTTATTTCGATACTCGTCTGTGTTGATTCAAACACTCTTCGTGTAATCTTTTCCTTGTTACTCATCTGTATCTTCTTTGGATACTCATCTGTATTGATTCAACACCCATTCGTGTTAAACCTTTCTTTGATACCCATCTGTATCTTCTTTCGATACTCGTCTGTATTGATTTAAACACTCGTCCGTGTAATCGTTTCCTTGATACTCGTATATATTTTCTTTCGATACGCGTCCCTATTGATTCAAACACTCGTTCGTGTTAAACCTTTCTTTGATACTCATTTGTATTTTCTATCGATACTCGTTTGTATTAATTTAAACACTCAACCGTGTAATCTTTTCCTTGATACTCGTCTGCATCTTCTTTGGATTCTCGTCTGTATTGATTCAACACTCATTTGTGTTAAAACTTTCTTAGATATTCATCTATATCTTCTTTTGATACTCTTCTGTATTGATTCAAACACTCCTTCGTGTTAAACCATTCTTTGATACTCGACTTTATCTTCTTTCGATACTCGTCCGTATTGATTCAAACACTCGTCCAGGTAATCTTTTCCTTGATACTCGTTTGTATTTTCTTTCAATACTCGTCCGTATAGATTCAAACACTCGTCCTCGTAGTCTTTTCCTTGATACTCGTCTGTTTCTTCTTTCGATACTCGTCCATATGGATTCAAACACTCGCTCGTGTTTAACCTTTCTTTGATACTCGTCCCTATCTTATTTCGATACTCGTCTGTGTTGATTCAAACACTCTTCGTGTAATCTTTTTCTTAATACTCGACGTATCTTATTTGGATACTCATATGTTTTGATTCCACACTCTTTCGTGTTAAACCTTTCTTTGATACTCATCCACATCTTCTTTCGATACTCGTCCGTATTTATTCAAACACTCATCAGTGTAATCTTTTCCTTGATACTCGTCTATATCTTCTTTCGATACTCGTCCCTATTGATTCAAAAACTCATTCGTGTTTAACCTTTCTTTGATACTCTTCTGTATCTTATTTCGATACTCGTCCGTATTGATTCAAACACTCGTCCGTGTAATCTTTTCCTTGATACTCATCTATATTTTCTTTCGATACGCATCCCTATTGATTCAAACACTCGTTCGTGTTAAACCTTTCTTTGATACTCGTCTGTCTTGATTCAAACCCTCGTTCGTGTTAAACCTTTCTTTCATACTCGTCCTTATCTTCTTTCGATACACGTCCGTATTAATTCAAACACTCATCCGTGTAATCTTTTCCTCAATACTCGTCAATATTTACTTTGATACTTCTCCGTATTGATTCAAACTACTGTTCGTGTTAAACCTTTCTTTGATGCTCGTCCGTATCTTCTTCCAATACTCGTCTGTATAGATTCAAACACTCGTCTGTGTAATCTTTTCTTCGATACTCGTCTTATTCTTCTTTCGATACTCGTCCGTATTGACTCAAACACTTGATCGTGTTAAAGTTTTCTTTGATACTCGTCAGGATCTTCTTTCGGTACTCGTCTGTATTGATTCAAACACTTGTTCGTTTTAAATCTTTCGTTGATACTTGTCTGCTTATTCTTTCGATACTCGTCGTATTGATTCAAACACTCGTTCGTGTTAAACCTTTCTTTGATACTCGTCCGTATCTTATTTCAATACTCGTCCATATTGATTCAACCACTCGTCCTTGTAGTCTTTTCCTTGATACTCGTCTGTATCTTCTTTCGATACTCGTCCCTATTGATTCAAACACTCATTTGTGATTAACCTTTCTTTTATACTCGTCCGTATCTTATTTCGATACTCTGCCGTATTGATTCAAACACTCATCTGTGTAATCTTTTCCTTGATACTCATCTGTATTGATTCAACACTCATTCGTGTTAAACCTTTCTTTGATACCCATCTGTATCTTCTTTCGATACTCGTCTGTATTGATTCAAACACTCGTCCGTGTAATTGTTTCCTTGATACTCGTATATATTTTCTTTTGATACGCGTCTCTATTGATTCAAACACTCGTTCGTGTTAAACCTTTCTTTGATACTCATTTGTATCTTCTATCGATACTCGTTTGTTTTCATTTAAACACTCAACCGTGTAATCATTTCAACACTCATTCCTGTTAAAACTTTCTTTGATATTCATCTATATCTTCTTTTGATACTCATCTGTATTGATTCAAACACTCGTTCATGTTAAACCATTCTTTGATACTCGACTGTATCTTCTTTCGATACTCGTCCGTATTGATTCAAACACTCGTCCGGGTAATCTTTTCCTTGATACTCGTTTGTATTTTCTTTCAATACTCGTCCGTATTGATTCAAACACTCGTCCTCGTAGTCTTTTCCTTGATACTCGTCTGTTTCTTCTTTCGATACTCGTCCCTATGGATTCAAACACTCGTTCGTGTTTAACCTTTCTTTGATACTCGTCCCTATCTTATTTCGATACTCGTCCGTGTTGATTCAAACTCTCGTCGTGTAATCTTTTTCTTAATACTCGTCTGTATCTTATTTGGATACTCATCTGTTTTGATTCCACACTCTTTCGTGTTAAACCTTTCTTTGATACTCATCCACATATTCTTTCGATACTCGTCCGTATTTATTCAAACACTCATCAGTGTAATCTTTTCCTTGACACTCGTCTATATCTTCTTCGATACTCGTCCCTATTGATTCAAACACTCATTCGTGTTTAACCTTTCTTTGATACTCTTCCATATTGATTCAAACACTCGTCCGTGTAATCTTTTCCTTGATACTCATCTATATTTTCTTTCGATACGCATCCCTATCGATTCAAACA
The DNA here is from genome assembly GCA_948472305.1 of Vicia faba. Lineage (NCBI taxonomy): Eukaryota > Viridiplantae > Streptophyta > Magnoliopsida > Fabales > Fabaceae > Vicia > Vicia faba. The sequence goes on along the minus strand of OX451735.1, from coordinate 1,536,686,253 downwards.
CTCGTCCTTGTAGTCTTTTCCTTGATACTCGTCTGTATCTTCTATGGATACTCGTATGTATTAATTCAACACTCGTTCACGTTAAAACTTTCTTTAATACTCGTTTGTATCTTCTTTTGATACTCGTCTGAATTGATTCAAACAATCGTCCATGTAATCTTTTCCTTGATACTCGTTTGTATTTTCTTTCGATAATCGTCCGTATTGATTCAAACACTCGTTTTTGTTTGACCTTTCTTTGATACTCATTCGTTTCTTCTTTCGATACTCGTCTGTATTGATTCAACACTCATTTGTTTTAAAACTTTCTTTGATATTTGTCTGTATCTTCTTTCGATACTCGTCCGTATTAATTCAAACACTCGTTCGTGTTAAACTTTTCTTTGATACTCGTCTGTATCTTCTTTCAATACTCATCCATATTCATTCAAACACTCGTACTTGTAGTCTTTTCCTTGATAATCGTCTGTTTCGTCTTTCGATACTCGTCCCTATTGACTCAAACACTCGTTCGTGTTTAACCTTACTTTAATACTCGTCCGTATTGATTCAAACACCCGTTCGTGTTAAACCTTTCTTTGATACTCATCCACATCTTCTTTCGATACTCGTCCGTATTTATTCAAACACTCATCAGTGTAATCATTTCCTTGATACTCGTCTATATCTTCTTTCGATACTCGTCCCTATTGATTCAAACACTCATTCGTGTTTAACCTTTCTTTGATACTCTTCTGTATCTTATTTTGATACTCGTCCGTATTGATTCAAACACTCGTCCGTGTAATCTTTTCCTTGATACTCATCTATATTTTCTTTCGATACGCATCCCTATTGATTCAAACACTCCTTCGTGTTAAACCTTTCTTTGATACTCGTCTGTATTGATTCAGACCCTCGTTCGTGTTAAACCTTTCTCTCATACTCGTCCTTTTCTTCTTTCGATACACGTTCGTATTAATTCAAACACTCATCCATGTAATCTTTTCCTTAATACTCGTCTATATTTACTTTGATACTCCTCCGTATTGATTCAAACTACTGTTCGTGTTAAACCTTTCTTTGATACTCGTCCGTATCTTCTTTCAATACTCGTCTGTATTGATTCAAACACTCGTCCGTGTAATCTTTTCTTTGATACTCGTCTTTATCTTCTTTCGATACTCGTCCTTATTGACTCAAACTCTCGATCGTGTTAATCCTTTCTTTGATACTCGTCAGGATCTTCTTTCGGTACTCCTCTGTATTGATTCAAACACTCGTTCGTTTTAAATCTTTCTTTGATACTTGTCTGCATATTCTTTCGATAGTCGTCCGTATTGATTTAAACACTTGTTCGTGTTAAACCTTTCTTTGATACTCGTCTGTATCTTATTTCAATACTCGTCCGTATTGATTCAAACACTCGTCCTTGTAGTCTTTTCCATGATACTCCTCTGTTTCTTCTTTTGATACTCGTCCCTATTGATTCAAACACTCGTTCGTGTTTAACCTTTCTTTGATACTCGTCCGTATCTTATTTTGATACTCGTCCGTGTTGATTCAAACACTCGCCATGTAATCTTTTCCTTGATACTCGTCTGTATCTTATTTGGATACTCATCTGAATTGATTCAACACTCGTTCGCGTTAAACCTTTCTTTGATACTCATCCATATCTTCTTTTGATACTCGTCCGTATTGATTCAAACACACATCCGTGTAATCTTTTCCTTGATACTCGTTTATGTCTTCTTTTGATACTCGTCCCGATTGATTTAAACACCCGTTCGTGTTAAACCTTTCTTTGATACTCGTCCGTATCTTATTTCGATACTCGTCTGTGTTGATTCAAACACTCTTCGTGTAATCTTTTCCTTGTTACTCATCTGTATCTTCTTTGGATACTCATCTGTATTGATTCAACACCCATTCGTGTTAAACCTTTCTTTGATACCCATCTGTATCTTCTTTCGATACTCGTCTGTATTGATTCAAACACTCGTCCGTGTAATCGTTTCCTTGATACTCGTATATATTTTCTTTCGATACGCGTCCCTATTGATTCAAACACTCGTTCGTGTTAAACCTTTCTTTGATACTCATTTGTATTTTCTATCGATACTCGTTTGTATTAATTTAAACACTCAACCGTGTAATCTTTTCCTTGATACTCGTCTGCATCTTCTTTGGATTCTCGTTTGTATTGATTCAACACTCATTTGTGTTAAAACTTTCTTAGATATTCATCTATATCTTCTTTTGATACTCTTCTGTATTGATTCAAACACTCCTTCGTGTTAAACCATTCTTTGATACTCGACTTTATCTTCTTTCGATACTCGTCCGTATTGATTCAAACACTCGTCCAGGTAATCTTTTCCTTGATACTCGTTTGTATTTTCTTTCAATACTCGTCCGTATAGATTCAAACACTCGTCCTCGTAGTCTTTTCCTTGATACTCGTCTGTTTCTTCTTTCGATACTCGTCCATATGGATTCAAACACTCGCTCGTGTTTAACCTTTCTTTGATACTCGTCCCTGTCTTATTTCGATACTCGTCTGTGTTGATTCAAACACTCTTCGTGTAATCTTTTTCTTAATACTCGACGTATCTTATTTGGATACTCATATGTTTTGATTCCACACTCTTTCGTGTTAAACCTTTCTTTGATACTCATCCGTATCTTCTTTCGATACTCGTCCGTATTTATTCAAACACTCATCAGTGTAATCTTTTCCTTGATACTCGTCTATATCTTCTTTCGATACTCGTCCCTATTGATTCAAAAACTCATTCGTGTTTAACCTTTCTTTGATACTCTTCTGTATCTTATTTCGATACTCGTCCGTGTAATCTTTTCCTTGATACTCATCTATATTTTCTTTCGATACGCATCCCTATTGATTCAAACACTCGTTCGTGTTAAACCTTTCTTTGATACTCGTCTGTCTTGATTCAAACCCTCGTTCGTGTTAAACCTTTCTTTCATACTCGTCCTTATCTTCTTTCGATACACGTCCGTATTAATTCAAACACTCATCCGTGTAATCTTTTCCTCAATACTCGTCAATATTTACTTTGATACTCCTCCGTATTGATTCAAACTACTGTTCGTGTTAAACCTTTCTTTGATGCTCGTCCGTATCTTCTTCCAATACTCGTCTGTATAGATTCAAACAGTCGTCTGTGTAATCTTTTCTTCGATACTCGTCTTATTCTTCTTTCGATACTCGTCCGTATTGACTCAAACACTTGATTGTGTTAAAGTTTTCTTTGATACTCGTCAGGATCTTCTTTCGGTACTCGTCTGTATTGATTCAAACACTTGTTCGTTTTAAATCTTTCGTTGATACTTGTCTGCTTATTCTTTCGATACTCGTCCGTATTGATTCAAACGCTCGTTCGTGTTAAACCTTTCTTTGATACTCGTCCGTATCTTATTTCAATACTCGTCCATATTGATTCAACCACTCGTCCTTGTAGTCTTTTCCTTGATACTCGTCTGTATCTTCTTTCGATACTCGTCCCTATTGATTCAAACACTCATTTGTGATTAACCTTTCTTTTATACTCGTCCGTATCTTATTTCGATACTCTGCCGTATTGATTCAAACACTCATCTGTGTAATCTTTTCCTTGATACTCATCTGTATTGATTCAACACTCATTCGTGTTAAACCTTTCTTTGATACCCATCTGTATCTTCTTTCGATACTCGTCCGTATTGATTCAAACACTCGTCCGTGTAATTGTTTCCTTGATACTCGTATATATTTTCTTTTGATACGCGTCTCTATTGATTCAAACACTCGTTCGTGTTAAACCTTTCTTTGATACTCATTTGTATCTTCTATCGATACTCGTTTGTTTTCATTTAAACACTCAACCGTGTAATCATTTCAACACTCATTCCTGTTAAAACTTTCTTTGATATTCATCTATATCTTCTTTTGATACTCATCTGTATTGATTCAAACACTCGTTCATGTTAAACCATTCTTTGATACTCGACTGTATCTTCTTTCGATACTCGTCCGTATTGATTCAAACACTCGTCCGGGTAATCTTTTCCTTGATACTCGTTTGTATTTTCTTTCAATACTCGTCCGTATTGATTCAAACACTCGTCCTCGTAGTCTTTTCCTTGATACTCGTCTGTTTCTTCTTTCGATACTCGTCCCTATGGATTCAAACACTCGTTCGTGTTTAACCTTTCTTTGATACTCGTCCCTATCTTATTTCGATACTCGTCCGTGTTGATTCAAACTCTCGTCGTGTAATCTTTTTCTTAATACTCGTCTGTATCTTATTTGGATACTCATCTGTTTTGATTCCACACTCTTTCATGTTAAACCTTTCTTTGATACTCATCCACATCTTCTTTCGATACTCGTCCGTATTTATTCAAACACTCATCAGTGTAATCTTTTCCTTGACACTCGTCTATATCTTCTTCGATACTCGTCCCTATTGATTCAAACACTCATTCGTGTTTAACCTTTCTTTGATACTCTTCCATATTGATTCAAACACTCGTCCGTGTAATCTTTTCCTTGATACTCATCTATATTTTCTTTCGATACGCATCCCTATCGATTCAAACACTCGTCCTTGTAGTCTTTTCCTTGATACTCGTCTGTATCTTCTATGGATACTCGTATGTATTAATTCAACACTCGTTCACGTTAAAACTTTCTTTAATACTGGTTTGTATCTTCTTTTGATACTCGTCTGAATTGATTCAAACACTCGTCCGTGTAATCTTTTCCTTGATACTCGTTTGTATTTTCTTTCGATAATCGTCCGTATTGATTCAAACACTTGTTTTTGTTTGACCTTTCTTTGATACTCATTCGTCTCTTCTTTCGATACTCGTATGTATTGATTCAACACTCATTTGTTTTAAAACTTTCTTTGATATTCGTCTGTATCTTCTTTTGATACTCGTCCGTATTGATTCAAACACTCATTCGTGTTAAACCTTTCTTTGATACTCGTCCATTTCTTCTTTCTATACTCATCCGTATTCATTTAAACACTCGTCCTTGTAGTATTTTCCTTGATACTCGTCTATTTCGCCTTTCGATACTCGTCCCTATTAACTCAAACACTCGTTCGTGTTTAACCTTACTTTGATACTCGTCCGTATTGATTCAAACACTCGTTCGTGTTAAACCTTTCTTCGATACTCGTCCGCATCTTGTTTCGACACTCGTCTGTGTTGATTCAAACACTCTTCGTGTAATCTTTTCCTTAATACTCGTCTGTATCTTATTTGGATAATCATCTGTATTGATTCAACACTCGTTCGTGCTAAGCCCTTCTTTGATACTCATCTGTATCTTCTTTCGATACTCGTCCGTATTGATTCAAACACTCATCAGTGTAATCTTTTCCCTGATACTCTTCTATATCTTCTTTCAATACTCGTCCCTATTGATTCAAACACTCATTTGTGATTAACCTTTCTTCTATACTCGTCCGTATCTTATTTTGATACTCGTCCGTATTGATTCAAACACTCGTCTGTGTAATCTATTCCTTGATACTCATCTGTATCTTATTTGGATACTCATCTGTATTGATTCAACACTAATTCGTGTTAAACCTTTCTTTGATACTCATCTGTATCTCCTTTCGATACTCGTCCGTATTGATTCAAACACTCGTCCGTGTAATCGTTTCCTTGATACTCGTATATATTTTCTTTCGATACGCGTCCCTATTGATTCAAACACTCGTTCGTGTTAAACCTTTCTTTGATACTCATTTGTAACTTCTATCGATACTCGTTTGTATGAATTTAAACACTCAACCGTGTAATCTTTTCCTTGATACTCGTCTGCATCTTCTTTTGATACTCGTCTGTATTGATTCAAACACTCGTCCGGGTAATCTTTTCCTTGATACTCGTTTGTATTTTCTTTCAATACTCGTCCGTATTGATTCAAACACTCGTCCTCGTAGTCTTTTCCTTGATACTCGTCTGTTTCTTCTTTGGATACTCGTCCCTATGGATTCAAACACTCGTTCGTGTTTAACCTTTCTTTGATACTCGTCCCTATATTATTTCGATACTCGTCCGTGTTGATTCAAACTCTTGCCGTGTAATCTTTTTCTTAATACTCGTCTATATCTTATTTGGATACTCATTTGTTTTGATTCCACACTCTTTCGTGTTAAACCTTTCTTTGATACTCATCCACATCTTCTTTCGATACTCGTCCGTATTTATTCAAACACTTATCAGTGTAATCTTTTCCTTGATACTCGTTTATATCTTCTTTCGATACTCGTCCCTATTGATTCAAACACTCATTCGTGTTTAACCTTTGATACTCTTCTGTATCTTATTTCGATACTCGTCCATATTGATTCAAACACTCGTCCGTGTAATCTTTTCCTTGATACTCATCTATATTTTCTTTCGATACGCATCCCTATTGATTCAAACACTCGTTCGTGTTAAAACTTTCTTTGATACTCATCCGTATCTTCTATCGATACTGGTTTGTATTAATTTAAACACTCAGTCGTGTAATCTTTTCCTTGATACTGGTCTGCATCTTCTTTCGATACTCATCCGTATTGATTCAAACACTCGTTCGTGTTAAACCATTCTTTAATACTCGTTTTGTATCTTCTTTCGATACTCGTCCGTATTGATTCACACACTCGTCCGTGTAATCTTTTCTTTGATACTCGACTGTGTCTTCTTTTGATACTCATCCGTATTGATTCAAACACTCGTATGTGTAATATTTTCCTCGATACTCGTCTGTATCTTCTTTCCATCCTCATCTATATCGATTCAAACACTCATTCGTGTTAAACTTTTCTTTGATACTCGTTAGGATCTTCTTTCGGTACTCGTCCGTGTTGATTCAAACACTCGTTCGTTTTAAATCTTTCTTTGATACTTGTCTGCATATTCTTTCGATACTCATCCGTATTTATTCAAACACTCGTTCATGTTAAACCTTTCTTTGACACTCGTCCGTATCTTCTTTCAATACTAGTCCGTATTGATTCAAACACTCGTCCTTGTAGTCTTTTCCTTGATACTAACTGTTTCTTCTTTCAATACGCGTCCCTATTGATTCAACCACTCGTTCGTGTTTAACCTTTCTTTGATACTCGTCCGTATCATCTATCGATACTCGTCTGTATTGATTCAAACCCTCGTTCGTTTTAAACCTTTCTTTCATACCCGTCCTTATCTTCTTTCGATACACGTCCGTATTAATTCAAACACTCATCCGTGTAATCTTTTCCTTAATACTCGTCTATATTTACTTTGATACTCCTCCGTATTGATTCAAACTACTGTTCGTGTTAAACCTTTCTTTGATACTCGTCCGTATCTTCTTTCAATACTCGTCTGTATTGATTCAAACACTCGTCCGTGTAATCTTTTCTTTGATACTCGTCTTTATCTTCTTTTGATACTCGTCCTTATTGACTCAAACACTCGATCGTGTTAATCCTTTCTTTGATACTCGTCAGGATCTTCTTTCGGTACTCGTCTGTATTGATTCAAACACTCATTCGTTTTAAATCTTTCTTTGATACTTGTCTGCATATTCTTTTGATAGTCGTCCGTATTGATTTAAACACTCGTTCGTGTTAAACCTTTCTTTGATACTCGTCCGTATCTTATTTCAATACTCGTCCGTATTGATTCAAACACTCGTCCTTGTAGTCTTTTCCATGATACTCCTCTGTTTCTTCTTTCGATACTCGTCCCTATTGATTCAAACACTCGTTCGTGTTTAACCTTTCTTTGATACTCGTCCGTATCTTATTTCGATACTCGTCCGTGTTGATTCAAACACTCGCCATGTAATCTTTTCATACTCATCTGTATCTTATTTGGATACTCATCTAAATTTATTCAACACTCGTTCGCGTTAAACCTTTCTTTGATACTCATCCATATCTTCCTTTGATACTCGTCCGTATTGATTCAAACACACATCCGTGTAATCTTTTCCTTGATACTCGTTTATGTCTTCTTTTGATACTCGTCCCGATTGATTTAAACACTCATTCGTGTTAAACCTTTCTTTTCTACTTGTCCATACCTTCTTTCGATACTCGTCCGTATTGATTCAAACACTCGTTTGTTTTAAATCTTTCTTTGATACTTGTCTGCATATTCGTTCGATACTCGTCCGTATTGATTCAAACACCCGTCTGTGTTAAACCTTTCTTGGATACTCGTCCGTATCTTCTTTCAATACTCGTCCATATTGATTCAAACACTCGTCCTTGTAGTCTTTTCCTTGATACTCGTTTGTATCTTCTATGGATACTCGTATGTATTAATTCAACACTCGTTCACGTTAAAACTTTCTTTAATACTCGTTTGTATCTTCTTTTGATACTCGTCTGAATTGATTCAAACAATCGTCCATGTAATCTTTTCCTTGATACTCGTTTGTATTTTCTTTCGATAATCGTCTGTATTGATTCAAACACTCGTTTTTGTTTGACCTTTCTTTGATACTCATTCGTTTCTTCTTTCGATACTCGTCTGTATTGATTCAACACTCATTTGTTTTAAAACTTTCTTTGATATTTGTCTGTATCTTCTTTCGATACTCGTCCGTATTAATTCAAACACTCGTTCGTGTTAAACTTTTCTTTGATACTCGTCTGTATCTTCTTTCAATACTCATCCATATTCATTCAAACACTCGTACTTGTAGTCTTTTCCTTGATAATCGTCTGTTTCGTCTTTCGATACTCGTCCCTATTGACTCAAACACTTGTTCGTGTTTAACCTTACTTTAATACTCGTCCGTATTGATTCAAACACCCGTTCGTGTTAAACCTTTCTTTGATACTCATCCACATCTTCTTTCGATACTCGTCCGTATTTATTCAAACACTCATCAGTGTAATCATTTCCTTGATACTCGTCTATATCTTCTTTCGATACTCGTCCCTATTGATTCAAACACTCATTCGTGTTTAACCTTTCTTTGATACTCTTCTGTATCTTATTTCGATACTCGTCCGTATTGATTCAAACACTCGTCCGTGTAATCTTTTCCTTGATACTCATCTATATTTTCTTTCGATATGCATCCCTATTGATTCAAACACTCCTTCGTGTTAAACCTTTCTTTGATACTCGTCTGTATTGATTCAGACCCTCGTTCGTGTTAAACCTTTCTCTCATACTCGTCCTTATCTTCTTTCGATACACGTCTGTATTAATTCAAACACTCATCCATGTAATCTTTTCCTTAATACTCGTCTATATTTACTTTGATACTCCTCCGTATTGATTCAAACTACTGTTCGTGTTAAACCTTTCTTTGATACTCGTCCGTATCATCTTTCAATACTCGTCTGTATTGATTCAAACACTCGTCCGTGTAATCTTTTCTTTGATACTCGTCTTTATCTTCTTTCGATACTCGTCCTTATTGACTCAAACACTCGATCGTGTTAATCCTTTCTTTGATACTCGTCAGGATCTTCTTTCGGTACTCCTCTGTATTGATTCAAACACTCGTTCGTTTTAAATATTTCTTTGATACTTGTCTGCATATTTTTTCGATAGTCGTCCGTATTGATTTAAACACTCGTTCGTGTTAAACCTTTCTTTGATACTCGTCCGTATCTTATTTCAATACTCGTCCGTATTGATTCAAACACTTGTCCTTGTAGTCTTTTCCATGATACTCCTCTGTTTCTTCTTTTGATACTCGTCCCTATTGATTCAAACACTCGTTCGTGTTTAACCTTTCTTTGATACTCGTCCGTATCTTATTTCGATACTCATCCGTGTTGATTCAAACACTCGCCATGTAATCTTTTCCTTGATACTCGTCTGTATCTTATTTGGATACTCATCTGAATTTATTCAACACTCGTTCGTGTTAAACCTTTCTTTGATACTCATCCATATCTTCTTTTGATACTCGTCCGTATTGATTCAAACACACATCCGTGTAATCTTTTCCTTGATACTCGTTTATGTCTTCTTTTGATACTCGTCCCGATTGATTTAAACACTCATTTGTGTTAAACCTTTCTTTTCTACTTGTCCATACCTTCTTTCGATACTCGTCCGTATTGATTCAAACACTCGTTTGTTTTAAATCTTTCTTTGTTATTTGTCTGCATATTCTTTCGATACTCGTCCGTATTGATTCAAACACCCGTCTGTGTTAAACCTTTCTTGGATACTCGTCCGTATCTTCTTTCAATACTCGTCCATATTGATTCAAACACTCGTCCTTGTAGTCTTTTCCTTGATACTCGTTTGTATCTTCTATGGATACTCGTATGTATTAATTCAACACTCGTTCACGTTAAAACTTTCTTTAATACTCGTTTGTATCTTCTTTTGATACTCGTCTGAATTGATTCAAACACTCGTCCATGTAATCTTTTCCTTGATACTCGTTTGTATTTTCTTTCGATAATCGTCCGTATTGATTCAAACACTCGTTTTTGTTTGACCTTTCTTTGATACTCATTCGTTTCTTCTTTCGATACTCGTCTGTATTGATTCAACACTCATTTGTTTTTAAACTTTCTTTGATATTTGTCTGTATCTTCTTTCGATACTCGTCCGTATTAATTCAAACACTCGTTCGTGTTAAACTTTTCTTTGATACTCGTCTGTATCTTCTTTCAATACTCATCCATATTCATTCAAACACTCGTACTTGTAGTCTTTTCCTTGATAATCGTCTGTTTCGTCTTTCGATACTCGTCCCTATTGACTCAAACACTCGTTCGTGTTTAACCTTACTTTAATACTCGTCCGTATTGATTCAAACACCCGTTCGTGTTAAACCTTTCTTTGATACTCATCCACATCTTCTTTCGATACTCGTCCGTATTTATTCAAACACTCATCAGTGTAATCTTTTCCTTGATACTCGTCTATATCTTCTTTCGATACTCGTCCCTATTGATTCAAACACTCATTCGTGTTTAACCTTTCTTTGATACTCTTCTGTATCTTATTTCGATACTCGTCCGTATTGATTCAAACACTCGTCCGTGTAATCTTTTCCTTGATACTCATCTATATTTTCTTTCGATATGCATCCCTATTGATTCAAACACTCCTTCGTGTTAAACCTTTCTTTGATACTCGTCTGTATTGATTCAGACCCTCGTTCGTGTTAAACCTTTCTCTCATACTCGTCCTTATCTTCTTTCGATACACGTCCGTATTAATTCAAACACTCATCCATGTAATCTTTTCCTTAATACTCGTCTATATTTACTTTGATACTCCTCCGTATTGATTCAAACTACTGTTCGTGTTAAACCTTTCTTTGATACTCGTCCGTATCTTCTTTCAATACTCTTCTGTATTGATTCAAACACTCGTCCGTGTAATCTTTTCTTTGATACTCGTCTTTATATTCTTTCGATACTCGTCCTTATTGACTCAAACACTCGATCGTGTTAATCCTTTCTTTGATACTCGTCAGGATCTTCTTTCGGTACTCCTCTGTATTGATTCAAACACTCGTTCGTTTTAAATCTTTCTTTGATACTTGTCTGCATATTCTTTCGATAGTCGTCCGTATTGATTTAAACACTCGTTCGTGTTAAACCTTTCTTTGATACTCGTCCGTATCTTATTTCAATACTCGTCTGTATTGATTCAAACACTCGTCCTTGTAGTCTTTTCCATGATACTCCTCTGTTTCTTCTTTTGATACTCGTCCCTATTGATTCAAACACTCGTTCGTGTTTAACCTTTCTTTGATACTCGTCCGTATCTTATTTCGATACTCGTTCGTGTTGATTCAAACACTCGCCATGTAATCTTTTCCTTGATACTCGTCTGTATCTTATTTGGATACTCATCTGAACTGATTCAACACTCGTTCGTGTTAAACCTTTCTTTGATACTCATCCATATCTTCTTTTGATACTCGTCCGTATTGATTCAAACACACATCCGTGTAATCTTTTCCTTGATACTCGTTTATGTCTTCTTTTGATACTCGTCCCGATTGATTTAAACACTCATTCGTGTTAAACCTTTCTTTTCTACTTGTCCATACCTTCTTTCGATACTCGTCCGTATTGATTCAAACACTCGTTTGTTTTAAATCTTTCTTTGTTATTTGTCTGCATATTCTTTCGATACTCGACCGTATTGATTCAAACACCCGTCTGTGTTAAACCTTTCTTGGATACTCGTCTGTATCTTCTTTCAATACTCGTCCATATTGATTCAAACACTCGTCCTTGTAGTCTTTTCCTTGATACTCGTCTGTATCTTCTATGGATACTCGTATGTATTAATTCAACACTCGTTCACGTTAAAACTTTCTTTAATACTCGTTTGTATCTTCTTTTGATACTCGTCTGAATTGATTCAAACACTCGTCCATGTAATCTTTTCCTTGATACTCGTTTGTATTTTCTTTCGATAATCGTCCGTATTGATTCAAACACTCGTTTTTGTTTGACCTTTCTTTGATACTCATTCGTTTCTTCTTTCGATACTCGTCTGTATTGATTCAACACTCATTTGTTTTAAAACTTTCTTTGATATTCGTCTGTATCTTCTTTCGATACTCGTCCGTATTAATTCAAACACTCGTTCGTGTTAAACTTTTCTTTGATACTCGTCTGTATCTTCTTTCAATACTCATCCATATTCATTCAAACACTCGTACTTGTAGTCTTTTCCTTGATAATCGTCTGTTTCGTCTTTTGATACTCGTCCCTATTGACTCAAACACTCGTTCGTGTTTAACCTTACTTTAATACTCGTCTGTATTGATTCAAACACCCGTTCGTGTTAAACCTTTCTTTGATACTCATCCACATCTTCTTTCGATACTCGTCCGTATTTATTCAAACACTCATCAGTGTAATCTTTTCCTTGATACTCGTCTATATCTTCTTTCGATACTCGTCCCTATTGATTCAAACACTCATTCGTGTTTAACCTTTCTTTGATACTCTTCTGTATCTTATTTCGATACTCATCCGTATTGATTCAAACACTCGTCCGTGTAATTTTTTCCTTGATACTCATCTATATTTTCTTTCGATACGCATCCCTATTGATTCAAACACTCATTCGTGTTAAACCTCTCTTTGATACTCGTCTGTATTGATTCAGACCCTCATTCGTGTTAAACCTTTCTCTCATACTCATCCTTATCTTCTTTCGATACACGTCCGTATTAATTCAAACACTCATCCATGTAATCTTTTCCTTAATACTCGTATATATTTACTTTGATACTCCTCCGTATTGATTCAAACTACTGTTCGTGTTGAACCTTTCTTTGATACTCGTCCGTATCTTCTTTCAATACTCGTCTGTATTGATTCAAACACTCGTCCGTGTAATCTTTTCTTTGATACTCGTCTTTATCTTCTTTCGATACTCGTCCTTATTGACTCAAACACTCGATCGTGTTAATCCTTTCTTTGATACTCGTCAGGATCTTCTTTCGGTACTCCTCTTTATTGATTCAAACACTCGTTCGTTTTAAATCTTTCTTTGATACTTGTCTGCATATTCTTTCGATAGTCGTCCGTATTGATTTAAACAATCGTTCGTGTTAAACCTCTCTTTGATACTCGTCCGTATCTTATTTCAATACTCGTCCGTATTGATTCAAACACTCGTCCTTCTAGTCTTTTCCATGATACTCGTCTGTTTCTTCTTTCGATACTCGTCCGTATTGACTCAAACACTTGATCATGTTCAAGTTTTCTTTGATACTCGTCAGGATCTTCTTTTGATACTCGTCTGTATTGATTCAAACACTCGTTCGTTTTAAATCTTTCTTTGATACTTGTCTACATATTCTTTCGATACTCGCCCGTATTGATTCAAACGCTCGTTCGTGTTAAACCTTTCTTTGATACTCGTCCGTATCTTATTTCAATACTCGTCCGTATTGATTCAAACACTCGTCCTTGTAGTCTTTTCCTTGATACTCGTCTGTTTCTTCTTTCGATACTCGTCTGTTTCTTCTTTTGATACTTGTCCATACCTTCTTTCGGTACTCGTCCATATTGATTCAAATACTCGTTCGTTTTAAATCTTTCTTTGATACTTGTCTTCATATTTTTTCGATACTCGTCCGTATTGATTCAAACACTCGTCGTTCGTGTTAAACCTTTCTTGGATACTCGTCTGTATCTTCTTTCAATAATCGTCCATATTGATTCAAACACCCGTCCTTGTAGTCTTTTCCTTGATACTCGTCTGTATCTTCTATGGATACTCGTATGTATTAATTGAACACTTGTTCACGTTAAAACTTTCTTTAATACTCGTTTGTATCTTCTTTTGATACTCGTCTGAATTGATTCAAACACTCGTTCGTGTAATCTTTTCCTTGATACTCGTTTGTATTTTCTTTTGATAATCGTCCGTATTGATTCAAACACTCATTTTTGTTTAACCTTTGTTTGATACTCATTTGTATCTTCTTTCGATACTCGTCTGTATTGTTTCAACACTCATTTGTTTTAAAACTTTCTTCGATATTCGTCTGTATCTTCTTTCGATACTCGTCCGTATTGATTCAAATACTCGTTCGTGTTAAACCTTTCTTTGATACTCGTCCGTATCTTCTTTCAATAATCTTCCGTATTCATTCAAACACTCGTCCTTGTATTCTTTTCCTTGATAATCGTCTGTTTCGTCTTTCGATACTCGTCCCTATTGACTCAAACACTCGTTCGTGTTTAACCTTACTTTGATACTCGTCCGTATTGATTCAAACACCCGTTCGTGTTAAACCTTTCTTTGATACTCGTCCGTATCTTATTTAGATACTCGTCCGTGTTGATTTAAACACTCTTCGTGTAATCTTTTCCTTGATACTCATCTGTATCTTCTTTGGATACTCATCTGTATTGATTCAACACTCATTCGTGTTAAACCTTTCTTTGATACCCATCTGTATCTTCTTTCGATACTCGTCCGTATTGATTCAAACACTCGTCCGTGTAATCGTTTCCTTGATACTCGTATATATTTTCTTTCGATACGCGTCCCTATTGATTCAAACACTCGTTCGTGTTAAACCTTTCTTTGATACTCATTTGTATCTTCTATCGATACTCGTTTGTATTAATTTAAACACTCAACCGTGTAATCTTTTCCTTGATACTCGTTTGCATCTTCTTTGGATTCTCGTCTGTATTGATTCAACACTCATTTGTGTTAAAACTTTCTTTGATATTCATCTATATCTTCTTTTGATACTCTTCTGTATTTATTCAAACACTGGTTCGTGTTAAACCATTCTTTGATACTTGACTGTATCTTCTTTCGATACTCGTCCTTATTGATTCAAACACTCGTCCAGGTAATCTTTTCCTTGATACTCGTTTGTATTTTCTTTCAATACTCGTCCGTATTGATTCAAACACTCGTCCTCGTAGTCTTTTCCTTGATACTCGTCTGTTTCTTCTTTCGATACTCGTCCCTATGGATTCAAACACTCGCTCGTGTTTAACCTTTCTTTAATACTCGTCCCTATCTTATTTCGATACTCGTCTGTGTTGATTCAAACAGTCGTCGTGTAATATTTTTCTTAATACTCGACGTATCTTATTTGGATACTCATCTGTTTTGATTCCACACTCTTTCGTGTTAAACCTTTCTTTGATACTCATCCACATCTTCTTTCGATACTCGTCCGTATTTATTCAAACACTCATCAGTGTAATCTTTTCCTTGATACTCGTCAATATCTTCTTTCGATACTCGTCCCTATTGATTCAAACACTCATTCGTGTTTAACCTTTCTTTGATACTCTTTTGTATCTTATTTCGATACTCGTCCGTATTGATTCAAACACTCGTCCGTGTAATCTTTTCCTTGATACTCATCTATATTTTCTTTCGATACGCATCCCTATTGATTCAAACACTCATTCTTGTTAAACCTTTCTTTGATACTCGTCTGTATTGATTCAAACCCTCGTTCGTGTTAAACCTTTCTTTCATACTCGTCCTTATATTCTTTCGATACACCTCCGTATTAATTCAAACACTCATCCGTGTAATCTTTTCCTCAATACTCGTCAATATTTACTTTGATACTCCTCCGTATTGATTCAAACTACTGTTCGTGTTAAACCTTTCTTTGATGCTCATCCGTATCTTCTTTCAATACTCGTCTGTATTGATTCAAACACTCGTCCATGTAATCTTTTCTTTGATACTCGTCTTTATCTTCTTTCGATACTCGTCCGATTTGACTCAAACACTTGATCATGTTAAATTTTTCTTTGATACTCGTCAGGATCTTCTTTTGGTACTCGTCTGTATTGATTCAAACACTCGTTCGTTTTAAATCTTTCGTTGATACTTGTCTGCATATTCTTTTGATACTCGTCCGTATTAATTCAAACTACTGTTCGTGTTAAACCTTTCTTTGATACTCGTCCGTATCTTCTTTCAATACTCGTTTGTATTGATTCAAACACTCGTACGTGTAATCTTTTCTTTAATACTCGTCTTTATCTTCTTTCGATACTCGTCCGTATTGACTCAAACACTTGATCGTGTTAAAGTTTTCTTTGATACTCGTCAAGATCTTCTTTCGGTACTCGTCTGTATTGATTCAAACACTCGTTCGTTTTAAATCTTTCTTTGATACTTGTCTGCATATTCTTTCGATACTCGTCCGTATTGATTCAAACGCTCGTTCGTGTTAAACCTTTCTTTGATACTCGTCCGTATCTTATTTCAATACTCGTCCGTATTGATTCAAACACTCGTCCTTGTAGTCTTTTCCTTGATACTCGTCTGTTTCTTCTTTCGATACTCGTCTCGATTGATTTAGACACTCATTCGTGTTACACCTTTCTTTGATACTTTTCCATACCTTCTTTCGGTACTCGTCCATATTGATTCAAACACTCGTTCGTTTTAAATCATTCTTTGATACTTGTCTGCATATTCTTTCGATACTCGTCTGTATTGATTCTAACACTCATTCGTGTTAAACCTTTCTTGGTTACTCGTCCGTATCTTCTTTCAATACTCGTCCATATTGATTCAAACATTCGTCCTTGTAGTCTTTTCCTTGATACTCGTCTGTATCTTCTATGGATACTCGTATGTATTAATTGAACACTCGTTCACGTTAAAACTTTCTTTAATACTCGTTTGTATCTTCTTTTGATACTCGTCTGAATTGATTCAAACACTCACCCGTGTAATCTTTTCCTTGATACTCGTTTGTATTTTCTTTTGATAATCGTCCGTATTGATTCAAACACTCATTTTTGTTTGACCTTTCTTTGATACTCATTCGTATCTTCTTTCGATACTCGTCTGTATTGATTCAACACTCATTTGTTTTAAAACTTTCTTTGATATTCGTCTGTATCTTCTTTCGATACTCGTCCGTATTGATTCAAACACTCGTTCGTGTTAAACCTTTCTTTGATACTCGTCCGTATCTTCTTTCAATACTCATCCGTATTCATTCAAATACTCGTCCTTGTATTTTTTTCCTTGATAATCGTCTGTTTCGTCTTTCGATACTCGTCCCTATTGACTCAAACACTCATTCGTGTTTAACCTTACTTTGATACTCGTCCGTATTGATTCAAACACCCGTTCGTGTTAAACCTTTCTTTGATACCCGTCCGTATCTTGTTTCGATACTCGTCCGTGTTGATTCAAACACTCTTCGTGTAATCTTTTCCTTAATACTCGTATGTATCTTATTTGGATACTCATCTGTATTGATTCAACACTCGTTCGTGTTAAACCCTTTGATACTCATCCGTATCTTCTTTCGATACTCGTCCGTATTGATTCAAACACTCATCAGTGTAATCTTTTCCCTGATACTCTTCTAAATCTTCTTTCGATACTCGTCCCTATTGATTCAAACACTCATTTGTGATTAACCTTTCTTTTATACTCGTCCGTATCTTATTTAGATACTCGTCCGTGTTGATTTAAACACTCTTCGTGTAATCTTTTCCTTGATACTCATCTGTATCTTCTTTGGATACTCATCTGTATTGATTCAACACTCATTCGTGTTAAACCTTTCTTTGATACCCATCTGTATCTTCTTTCGATACTCGTCCGTATTGATTCAAACACTCGTCCGTGTAATCGTTTCCTTGATACTCGTATATATTTTCTTTCGATACGCGTCCCTATTGATTCAAACACTCGTTCGTGTTAAACCTTTCTTTGATACTCATTTGTATCTTCTATCGATACTCGTTTGTATTAATTTAAACACTCAACCGTGTAATCTTTTCCTTGATACTCGTTTGCATCTTCTTTGGATTCTCGTCTGTATTGATTCAACACTCATTTGTGTTAAAACTTTCTTTGATATTCATCTATATCTTCTTTTGATACTCTTCTGTATTTATTCAAACACTGGTTCGTGTTAAACCATTCTTTGATACTTGACTGTATCTTCTTTCGATACTCGTCCTTATTGATTCAAACACTCGTCCAGGTAATCTTTTCCTTGATACTCGTTTGTATTTTCTTTCAATACTCGTCCGTATTGATTCAAACACTCGTCCTCGTAGTCTTTTCCTTGATACTCGTCTGTTTCTTCTTTCGATACTCGTCCCTATGGATTCAAACACTCGCTCGTGTTTAACCTTTCTTTAATACTCGTCCCTATCTTATTTCGATACTCGTCTGTGTTGATTCAAACAGTCGTCGTGTAATATTTTTCTTAATACTCGACGTATCTTATTTGGATACTCATCTGTTTTGATTCCACACTCTTTCGTGTTAAACCTTTCTTTGATACTCATCCACATCTTCTTTCGATACTCGTCCGTATTTATTCAAACACTCATCAGTGTAATCTTTTCCTTGATACTCGTCTATATCTTCTTTCGATACTCGTCCCTATTGATTCAAACACTCATTCGTGTTTAACCTTTCTTTGATACTCTTCTGTATCTTATTTCGATACTCGTCCGTATTGATTCAAACACTCGTCCGTGTAATCTTTTCCTTGATACTCATCTATATTTTCTTTCGATACGCATCCCTATTGATTCAAACACTCATTCTTGTTAAACCTTTCTTTGATACTCGTCTGTATTGATTCAAACCCTCGTTCGTGTTAAACCTTTCTTTCATACTCGTCCTTATATTCTTTCGATACACCTCCGTATTAATTCAAACACTCATCCGTGTAATCTTTTCCTCAATACTCGTCAATATTTACTTTGATACTCCTCCGTATTGATTCAAACTACTATTCGTGTTAAACCTTTCTTTGATGCTCATCCGTATCTTCTTTCAATACTCGTCTGTATTGATTCAAACACTCGTCCGTGTAATCTTTTCTTTGATACTCGTCTTTATCTTCTTTCGATACTCGTCCGTATTGACTCAAACACTTGATCATGTTAAATTTTTCTTTGATACTCGTCAGGATCTTCTTTTGGTACTCGTTTGTATTGATTCAAACACTCGTTCGTTTTAAATCTTTTGTTGATACTTGTCTGCATATTCTTTTGATACTCGTCCGTATTAATTCAAACTACTGTTCGTGTTAAACCTTTCTTTGATACTCGTCCGTATCTTCTTTCAATACTCGTTTGTATTGATTCAAACACTCGTACGTGTAATCTTTTCTTTAATACTCGTCTTTATCTTCTTTCGATACTCGTCCGTATTGACTCAAACACTTGATCGTGTTAAAGTTTTCTTTGATACTCGTCAAGATCTTCTTTCGGTACTCGTCTGTATTGATTCAAACACTCGTTCGTTTTAAATCTTTCTTTGATACTTGTCTGCATATTCTTTCGATACTCGTCCGTATTGATTCAAACGCTCGTTCGTGTTAAACCTTTCTTTGATACTCGTCCGTATCTTATTTCAATACTCGTCCGTATTGATTCAAACACTCGTCCTTGTAGTCTTTTCCTTGATACTCGTCTGTTTCTTCTTTCGATACTCGTCTCGATTGATTTAGACACTCATTCGTGTTACACCTTTCTTTGATACTTTTCCATACCTTCTTTCGGTACTCGTCCATATTGATTCAAACACTCGTTCGTTTTAAATCATTCTTTGATACTTGTCTGCATATTCTTTCGATACTCGTCTGTATTGATTCTAACACTCATTCGTGTTAAACCTTTCTTGGTTACTCGTCCGTAACTTCTTTCAATACTCGTCCATATTGATTCAAACACTCGTCCTTGTAGTCTTTTCCTTGATACTCGTCTGTATCTTCTATGGATACTCATATGTATTAATTGAACACTCGTTCACGTTAAAACTTTCTTTAATACTCGTTTGTATCTTCTTTTGATACTCGTCTGAATTGATTCAAACACTCACCCGTGTAATCTTTTCCTTGATACTCGTTTGTATTTTCTTTTGATAATCGTCCGTATTGATTCAAACACTCATTTTTGTTTGACCTTTCTTTGATACTCATTCGTATCTTCTTTCGATACTCGTCTGTATTGATTCAACACTCATTTGTTTTAAAACTTTCTTTGATATTCGTCTGTATCTTCTTTCGATACTCGTCCGTATTGATTCAAACACTCGTTCGTGTTAAACCTTTCTTTGATACTCGTCCGTATCTTCTTTCAATACTCATCCGTATTCATTCAAATACTCGTCCTTGTATTTTTTTCCTTGATAATCGTCTATTTCGTCTTTCGATACTCGTCCCTATTGACTCAAACACTCATTCGTGTTTAACCTTACTTTGATACTCGTCCGTATTGATTCAAACACCCGTTCGTGTTAAACCTTTCTTTGATACCCGTCCGTATCTTGTTTCGATACTCGTCCGTGTTGATTCAAACACTCTTCGTGTAATCTTTTCCTTAATACTCGTATGTATCTTATTTGGATACTCATCTGTATTGATTCAACACTCGTTCGTGTTAAACCCTTTGATACTCATCCGTATCTTCTTTCGATACTCGTCCGTATTGATTCAAACACTCATCAGTGTAATCTTTTCCCTGATACTCTTCTAAATCTTCTTTCGATACTCGTCCCTATTGATTCAAACACTCATTTATGATTAACCTTTCTTTTATACTCGTCCGTATCTTATTTCGATACTCGGCCGTATTGATTCAAACACTCATCTGTGTAATCTTTTCCTTGATACTCATTTGTATCTTCTTTGAATAGTCATCTGTATTGATTCAACACTCATTCGTGTTAAACCTTTCTTTGATACCCATCTGTATCTTCTTTCGATACTCGTCTGTATTGATTCAAACACTCGTCCGTGTAATCGTTTCCTTGATACTCGTATATATTTTCTTTTGATACGCGTCCCTATTGATTCAAACACTCGTTCGTGTTAAACCTTTCTTTGATACTCATTTGTATCTTCTATCGATACTCGTTTGTATTCATTTAAACACTCAACCATGTAATCAATTCCTTAATACTCGTTTTCATCTTCTTTGGATTCTCGTCTATATTGATTCAACACTCATTCGTGTTAAAACTTTCTTTGATATTCATCTATATCTTCTTTTGATACTCGTCTGTATTGATTCAAACACTCGTTCGTGTTAAACCATTCTTTGATACTCAACTGTATCTTCTTTTGATACTCGTCCGTATTGATTCAAACACTCGTCCAGGTAATCTTTTCCTTGATACTCGTTTGTATTTTCTTTCAATACTCATCCGTATTGATTCAAACACTCGTCCTCGTAGTCTTTTCCTTGATACTCGTCTGTTTCTTCTTTCGATACCCGTCCCTATGGATTCAAACACTCATTCGTGTTTAACCTTTCTTTGATACTCGTCCCTATCTTATTTCGATACTCGTCCGTGTTGATTCAAACTCTCGCCGTGTAATCTTTTTCTTAATACTCGTCTGTATCTTATTTGGATACTCATCTGTTTTGATTCCGCACTCTTTTGTGTTAAACCTTTCTTTGATACTCATCCACATCTTCTTTCGATACTCGTCCGTATTTATTCAAACACTCATCAGTGTAATCTTTTCCTTGATACTCGTCTATATCTTCTTTCGATACTCGTCCCTATTGATTCAAACACTCATTCGTGTTTAACCTTTCTTTGATACTCTTCTGTATCTTATTTCGATACTCGTCCGTATTGATTCAAACACTCGTCCGTGTAATATTTTCCGTTATACTCATCTATATTTTCTTTCGATACGCATCCTTATTGATTCAAACACTCGTTCGTGTTAAACCTTTCTTTGATACTCATCTGTATCTTCTATCGATACTCGTTTGTATTAATTTAAACACTCATTCGTGTAATCTTTTCCTTGATACTCGTCTGCATCTTCTTTTGATACTCGTCCGTATTGATTCAAACACTCGTTCGTGTTGAACCATTCATTGATACTCGTTTGTATCTTCTTTCGATACTCATCCGTATTGATTCAAACACTCATTCGGGTAATATTTTCTTTGATACTCGGCTGTGTCTTCTTTTGATACTCATCCGTATTGATTCAAACACTCGTATGTGTAATATTTTCCTCGATACTCGTCTGTATCTTCTTTCCATCCTCATATGTATCGATTCAAACACTCGTTCGTGTTAAACTTTTCTTTTATACTCGTCCGTATTGATTCAAACACTCGTTCATTTTAAATCATTCTTTGATACTTGTCTGCATATTCTTTCGATACTCATCCGTATTGATTCAAACACTCATTCATGTTAAACCTTTCTTTGATACTCGTCTGTATCTTCTTTCAATACTCGTCCGTATTGATTCAAACACTCGTCCTTGTAGTCTTTTCCTTGATACTCATTTGTTTCTTCTTTCAATACTCGTCCCTATTGACTCAACCACTCGTTCGTGTTTAACCTTTCTTTGATACTCGTCTGTATCATCTATCGATACTCGTCTGTATTGATTCTAACCCTCGTTCGTGTTAAACCTTTCTTTCATACTCGTCCTTATCTTCTTTCGATACACGTCCGTATTAATTCAAACACTCATCCGTGTAATCTTTTCCTTAATACTCGTCTATATTTACTTTGATACTCCTCCGTATTGATTCAAACTACTGTTCGTGTTAAACCTTTCTTTGATACTCGTCCGTATCTTCTTTCAATACTCGTCTGTATTGATTCAAACACTCGTCCGTGTAATCTTTTCTTTGATACTCGTCTTTATCTTCTTTCGATACTCGTCCGTATTGACTCAAACACTCGACCGTTTTAAACCTTTCTTTGATACTCGTCAGGATCTTCTTTCGGTACTCGTCCGTATTGATTCAAACACTCGTTCGTTTTAAATCTTTCTTTGATAATTGTCTGCATATTCTTTTGATACTCGTCTGTATTGATTCAAACACTCGTTCGTGTTAAACCTTTCTTTGATACTTGTCCGTATCTTATTTCAATACTCGTCCGTATTGATTTAAACACTCGTCCTTATAGTCTTTTCCTTGATACTCGTCTGTTTCTTCTTTCGATACTCGTCCCTATTGATTCAAACACTCGTTCGTGTTTAACCTTTCTTTGATACTCGCCGTATCTTATTTCGATACTCGTCCGTGTTGATTCAAACACTCGCCGTGTAATCTTTTCCTTGATACTCGTCTGTATCTTATTTGGATACTCATCTGAATTGATTCAACAGTCGTTCGTGTTAAACCTTTCTTTGATACTCATCCATATCTTCTTTTGATACTCGTCCGTATTGATTCAAACACACATTCGTGTAATCTTTTCCTTGATACTCGTTTATGTCTTTTTTGATACTCGTCCCGATTGATTTAAACACTCATTCGTGTTAAACCTTTCTTTGATACTTGTCCATTCCTTCTTTCGATACTCGTCCATATTGATTCAAATACTCGTTCATTTTAAATCTTTCTTTGATACTTATCTGCATATTTTTTCAATACTCGTCCGTATTGATTCAAACACTCATTCGTGTTAAACCTTTCTTAGATACTCGTCCGTATCTTCTCTCAATACTCGTCCATATTGATTCAAACACTCGTCCTGTCCCACCTAACTTTGAACATAGAAGACATGGTAGCTAGCGCGTCCGCTAGCTGATTCTCCTCTCTTGGGAAGTGTTCAAAGGTTATCTCCTCAAAGTGTGGGAGCAATGTCAGTACATATTCTTTATAAGGAATAAGATTTGGGTGCTTCGTATCCCACTCGCCTTTGATCTGACTGATCACCAGAGTAGAATCTCCGAATACACTCAAGAACTTAATCCTTAGGTCAATAACAGCTCGAAGACACATGATACATGTTTCATACTCCGCCATATTGTTGGTGCAGTTAAAACGTTATCGGGCGGTAAACAAAGTATGACAGTCCTCAGGAGATATAATTACAGTGCCGATGCCATTATCCAATGTGTTCGAGGCTCCATCAAAATACATAGACCATCGGGATCCCTCCTTAGGTCCTTCATCCGGTCCAGGTTCTTCACAGTCGGTTACCAACATGATTCTCATCCGGGAACTCGAAATTCATGGACTGGTAGTCATCCACGGCCTGATGTGCCAAATGATCCGCCAATACACTCCCCTTGATTGCTTTTTGAGTTGTGTATTGGATTTCGTATTCGGTCAAGATCATCTGCCATCTTGCTATCCTTCTGGAGAGAGCGGGCTTCTCGAAAATATACTTAAATGGATCCATCTTTGATATCAACAAGGTTGTGTGAGTCAGCATATACTGTCTCAGCCGGTGAGCAGCTCATGCCAAAGCGCATCAAGTTTTCTCGAGCAATGAGTATCGGGTCACACAGTCGGTAAACTTTTTGCTAAGGTAGTAAATGGCGTGCTCTTTTCGGCCAGACTCGTCATGCTGCCCTAGCACACACCCCATTGAACTGTCTAGCACTGTCAAGTATAAAATCAAAGGTCTTCCCTCAACTGGAGGCATCAAAACTGGCGGTTCTTGAAGGTATTCCTTGATTCTTTTGAAAGCGGTCTGGCATTCATCATTCCACTTCACTACCTGATCTTTCTTCAGCAGCTTGAAGATTGGCTCACAAGTAGAGGTCAGGTGTGAAATGAACCTAGCAATGTAATTCAGACGTCCCAAGAAACCTCTAACTTCTTTTTCTGTGCGGGGAGCCGGCATCTCTTGTACGGCTTTTACCTTTGCAGGGTCCACCTGAATACCTTTATCACTGATGACGAATCCTAGAAGCTTACCAGACCTTACCCTAAAGGTACACTTGTTCGGATTCAACCTCAGCTTGTACGTTTTCAACCTGTCAAACAGCTTCTGGAGATGATCAAGGTGCTCTTCCTCAGTTTGAGACCTGGCTATCATGTCATCAACATAAACCTCAATCTCGTGGTGAATCATATCATGGAATAAAGCGACCATGGCGCGTTGATAAGTTGCCCCAACATTCTTCAATCCGAACGGCATGACATTGTAGCAAAAGGTGCCCCATTGCATAATGAAAGTAGTCTTCTCCATATCCTCAGGAGCCATCTTGATCTGGTTGTAGCCAGAAAAACCGTCCATGAAAGAGAAGATCTTGTGTTGCGCGGTGTTGTCGACTAGAACGTCAATGTGAGGAAGCGGGAAGTCATCTTTTGGGCTTTCCCTATTCAGGTCTCTATAGTCCACACACATCTGTACCTTACCGTCCTTCTTAGGTACCGGAACAACATTGGAAACCCACTGCGGATAAGAAGTGACAGCTAAAAATCCTGCGTCGAACTGTTTCATGACTTCTGCCTTTATTTTCTCTGACATTTCAGGGCGCATACGGTGAACCTTCTGCTTTACCGGATGACAGTCTTCTTTGGTTGGAAGGCGATGTACCACAATATCAGTGTCCAAACCAGGCATGTTGTGATACGGTGGGAAGAACTGACTGTTTTTGGAATGCTGGTTCGCGTTTTGCGTTTTTTTTCGCAAAATGTCGCGGTAAGCAAGAGTCGCCACCGACTTTTATTTTATCCAACAAGGAAAGGAAAAAAGCAAAGAAAAATTCCTTTTTCGAGATATTTCTTGGGTTCGGGGGGTAAATTATAGAAAGGGAAGGTGTTAGCACCCTTTCTATCCGTGGTTATCCACGGGCTCTTAGGTACTTGCTCAATTGTTTTCAAAATATTGCTTTCTTTGTGCTTGTGGGTTTGAAAAAGTTTTTGTTTGAAAACTTCAATTTAACTCTTGCTTCTGTCCTCAAGAGTGTATGAAGTGTTTTGAAAACTTTGTTCGAAAAGGAGTGTAAGTGTGAAAAGATTTTTGTTTTTTGAAAGAGCAAGTACTTAAGAACCATCTACCTACTCGAAAAAGGAATCGTTCTATGCTATCTTCCTTTAGACAATGCTATCCCACTATTGATGAGTAGGTAGCACCGTCGTTGGAGTTTAAGGGTCAATTCGAATAAGGGACATGCGATCACCAAAGCAATGTTAGGATGCCTTAGCGGTAACCCTAATGTCTTAGATCATTTTTTTTGAGGCAACAATATCTGAGGCAAGCGTTTCGAGGCGCCTATGATCTTTAGACAAGAGGACGACCTCTAAAGTGACCTATACTCAATGACCGCGTACGAAGGCAACCAAGTGGGGTGTACCCTAAGAGTGCGCATGTGCGAGTGTGTCGTTTTCAGTTATTTTTATCTTTGTACATGTTAATGGTGATCTAAGTTGATTTTAGGTTAAAACATTCAGTCTTGTCATGCATCCCCTATTATCAAACATCTAACAGTTTATAATTTGCGGAAAATAAATTGCGGAATTTAAATTACAAGGCATCGAGTATTTACATCGCCAAAGACAAACCCTTTAAAAATAAATAAAGCGATAAAAATAAATAAAGGTCCTATTTACTATTACAAATCGGAATCAGATACATAATAGGATAAAAGAAAATGAATCGCGTGCGGGAAATTAAATCGAGCGCAAGTTTAGGGTTTTGACCCTTTAAAGAATACATTTTTTTTGGTTTTTTGAATTAAGAAAGAATTTACCTAAGTTAATTACTAAATTAAATAAATTAATTAATTAATAAAAATAAATTTTTTTGGTTTTTTTGGTATTTAAAGAAAGAAAATAAAATTAATTAATGTTAGTAAAAAAACCCTAATTAAATCTAATTGGATTTTAATTATTTACAAAAATGTGAAAGTTATTCTAATTAAAATTCTAAATCAATTAATTAATGTTTATTAATAAAAATAAAAGTTAGAATTTAATTTGATAAAGAAAATATTTTGTGCTTTTTTTTTTATTTTATAAAAAGAAGAGTTTTAATTGGTTAGTAATTAAATGAAAATAAATAATAGAACAAATAATTAAGATATACAAATAAATAATAGAAAGAGAGAAAGGGTATGGGCCTGAATTTGGAGGTCAGAATAGCAAGCTGAAGGCCCATTAAGCGTTGGCCTTTTGTTGACTTTTCAGATCTGATGTTTGCACGTTGACTTGGACTATGGTGGACCATCATCTCTTGCCCACCAGATCTGGCCAATGGCCATCTGGCAATTGATTGAATGATGGTGCATGGTGGGCTGCGCATTTGGAGGTACATGTGATCACCTGGAAAATAATAATATCAAAGAAGTGGAGGACCTGGGATTCGAACCCAGGTCCTGATGATAATTGCCAGCTTGCCTTGCCACTACGCCGTTTTGCTTCATTCGTTAGTAATGTACAAAACAATTATAATATACACAAACAAGTCAATATGCCAGCAAACAAAAAAAATGCGCGAATTATTTGAACCGGCCAATCAGAGGAAGACACGATCTCATCCCTGTCCTCAGGCCTGTAACAATGTTACTTGCGGATTTGAATTCGCAGCTAAAAGCATAGGCCATTCCAAAAATTCATCTCAGGCTACATAAATTCATTCCAAGGCCATGGTTGCATTCGTCTTCCTCTTCCGGTCACGCCTGTAGCCATTATTAAGGCTGATTTTATCTGAAACAAAAAACCCTAAAACAAGAAGCAAAACCCTAACAATGGTGTTTTGCGCCACAGAGCATATAACTTAAATCAAATAATGCAAAAGGCTTGGAAATGATATGGTGATTACAAATATGCCATTAATTCATTGTAACAATGCATAATTTTTGAGATATGAAACCGAGTACAGAAGGGAATCGCGTGACACTTACAGTGCTTTGTGGTGTGTGAGAACACTTGCTTTGGATTGGTTTCGCTTCAGTGAACGTCCAGGAATCGATTGGGATGCTTCTTGGCTTCTGAAAACACCTCTAGGCACGATTTTGATCTCAAGCTTTTTACCACTTTTTTCAAGTTTTGTTCTCTCTATGCTTGCAGCCTCTAACCCTTGTTTCGATTTGTTTACCTTCCTTATGTATCATATAATGTGCTAGGGTAACAAAATTGGAATGAATCTCTCTAAATCAATGCACCCATATTTGATTTGATCTCCTCTTTAAAGCTTGCCAAATTTGTCAAAAATCAATCCTTTTGCACATGGTATGGTGAGATACGAATTTGATGAGATTAATGATGATGATCTCAACCTGAAATAGCCAAAAAGATCTTAAGTAATCAATATTTGGATTTTACATGATTTAATTTTGATTTAAAATGAATAAATTCAATAAAAATCAAATTAAATAGTAAAAATAAAATATGGGCTCATGGCTGAAGCTAGGACACGTGGACATTGATGCAAGCTCAAATAAAGTGGAAAGGAATGGGCCCATTTGACAAAATTTGAAGTTTTGGGGATAGTTGACTTTTGGCAATTTTGCAAAAATGTCCAACTTCAACAATGCATAACTTCTTCAATTTTGAACTTTTGGAAGTGTTCTTAGACTTTTTAGAAAGCTTGAGATGTCTTATAACCAAACCTTTTGGTCTCATATCATCTTGATGTTCCATGCTCAAGTTATAAGCTTTGGCAAAAAAGGTGTTTTTGTTGACTTTAAAAAATGACCTATAATGTCCAAATTTGTAACTTCTTGTGAGTGCATTTTTTGATCTTGGGGTATGAATATGGATTGTAGGAAATTTCATCCTATTCAAAATGAGCTTTGGATGGGTCATTTCTCATAAAGTATGAGAAAGTTATGCTTGGTCAAAGTTGGTTTGACTTTTCCTACAAAACCCTAATTTAGCAACTTTTGAGTCTTGATGAATTTTGAGCAATATTTGGTGAATCATGATCAACTCTTGATCAAATGATGAAATATCCTTCAAAATGAGAATGTTGACAAAAAATCTTGAGGTTTGACTATTTATAGGTCACAGTTGACTTTTTCCCTAGCATAGTCGATTTTTGGACCCTTTGAGCAATTGACTGAGCAAACTTCCTCTGCAAGGCTTGAAATTTGACATGGATGATCTTGAGAGCATATTAGGACATTGGGGAGCACTTGAGGTCATTTGGACTCAAGGATCTTGATGCAACACAAAACCCTAATTTAGGGAAAACTGCCTTAGGAGATAGCTTGACTGTCCAACTCTTGAGCAACCTTTGAGCCACTTGGAGATTATTCTTGCAATGTTTTGAGAGATATGAGAGGGAAAATTTTGGGGTACAACAACTTCCCCTATTCAATCTTCTTAAACCTGAGGATGTATATTGGCTTTCGTGCCTTTCGTGATCCGAAGGTGGAAGATGATTGAACACTAGAGTGCCCAGAAATTTGCACTCGCATGAAGTGGTATCAGCCTGGTGATGTCGGGAATGGGCTTACAGATGCCATTTGGAGATTGCTGGCGGGAGGATGGGTTTAAAGCTGCCATCTGCAGGTGTGTCAATCGCATAAGAGATTCCTTAGTGAGAACTTGCATACCTGTTGTTGTGGAAGATTTCGCTGGGGAAGCTTGATCTTTGTTGAGGTTTAGGAACTTGCTTGTACCTTAGCTGAGAGAACATATCTGCTGAGCTTTAAGAACTTGTCCGTATTTCAACTTGGGGGAAACATCTTCATCGAGATTTAGGACTTGTCTGTAACTTCAACGGAGTATAATTCTGTTGAGATTTAAGAACTCGTCCACACTTCGACGGAGGAAAATAATCAAGATTGAGAACCTTATCTGTAATTCAACCGAGGATAATTCAGTTGAGATTTTAGAACTCGTCCACACTTCGATGGAGGAAAATTGTCGAGATTGAGAACCTTATATGTAATTCAACCGAGGATAATTCAGTTGAGATTTAAGAATCGGTCAGGTCTTCGACTGAGGGAAACATCTTCATCAAGATCTAGGACTGTCTGGTCTTCAACGGAGGATAATTCTGTTGAGATTTTAGAACTCGTCCACACTTCGACGGAGGAAAATTATCGAGATTGAGAACCTTATCTGTAATTCAACCGAGAATAATTCAGTTGAGATTTAAGAACCGGTCAGGTCTTCGATTGAGGGAAACATCTTCATCTAGATCTAGGACTGTCTGGTCTTCAACGGAGGATAATTCTGTTGAGATTTTAGAACTTGTCCACACTTCGACGGAGGAACATTGTCGAGATTGAGAACCTTATCTGTAATTCAACCGAGAATAATTCAGTTGAAATTTAAGAACCGGTCAGGTCTTCGACTGAGGGAAACATCTTCATCAAGATCTAGGACTGTCTGGTCTTCAACAGAGGATAATTCTGTTGAGATTTTAGAACTCGTCCACACTTCGACGGAAGAAAATTGTTGAGATTGAGAACCTTATCTGTAATTCAACCGAGAATAATTCAATTGATTTAAGAACCGGTCAGGTCTTCGACTGAGGGAAACATCTTCATCAAGATCTAGGACTATCTGGTCTTCAACGGAGGATAATTCTGGTGAGATTTTAGAACTCGTCCACACTTCGACGGAGGAAAATTGTCGAGATTGAGAACCTTATATGTAATTCAACCGAGGATGATTCAGTTGATATTTAAGAACCGGTTAGGTCTTCAACTGAGGGAAACATCTTCATCAAGATCTAGGATTGTCTGGTCTTCAACGGAGGATAATTCTGTTGAGATTTTAGAACTCGTCCACACTTCGACGGAGGAAAATTGTCGAGATTGAGAACCTTATCTGTAATTCAACCGAGAATAATTCAGTTGAGATTTAAGAACTGGTCAGGTCTTCGACTGAGCTGAGAACCTAACTGCATCCTTCCTAAAAGGTAAAGGTCAATCGTATGCAATGCATGATATATATCAAGCAATGATGTTCTCAAAATAAATGAGATTGTGTTGTATAATGCGTATATGCATGTATCATGATGTATGGAGATGTAATGTTTCTAGTTGGTGAAAATAAATCCCGGATAGCTGCTGGAGAATAGAGTTGGATTCTTCGTTTCCGCTGGGGATGGTGAACGAAGATGATTGTGAGAATAAACCTGCGGAAGAGGATAACTCTATTGGGGAATAAACTGATGAGGAGATTACTCTGTGGGGAAGAGATGCTCTACTGAGGATTCCACCGATAAATTTCGCTGGGGATGAATTACCGTTGCTGGTGATATTGAATCCTGCTGGGGATTGAATTCCTGTTTGCGAAAGGAAAGAACTCCGCTGGGGATGATCTTCAGTTGCGACTTCACTGGGAATAACCTTTTAGACTTTAATGGGGATAATCCTTTAAGCTTTGCTAGGGATGACCCTTTTAACTCGGCTGGGGATATTATTTTTATACTCCTGCTGGGGACAAACTTCCAAAGTCTACTGGGGATGATTCTTCAACTCCACTCGGGAAGCTTTTTCAGATTGTGCTGGGAAAATTTTAACTCCACTGGGGATATCTTGTATTCTGCCGGGGAATATTCTTATACTCCGTTGGGGAATATTAAGACTACCGGGGATATTAAGCCTTTTAAGTGTTGATGGTAGATAAACTCTGCTTGGGGAGAATATTACCAATTCGTTCATTCACAGTGGAAAGTCTCAGCTGGGGAGAGCTATCATTACTGTCTTACTCTGTGGGGAGTGAAAGTACCTTGGTCATATTCTTCAGCTGGATCTACCTTCGTGCCTGGTAGATAAAGCATCTATAAAGCTTGGACAATTCTCATTGCCCCATGTTTCTGATATTACCAGTAATCGTCTTTTGTTTCGCATGTAAATATTCATGAGCAGCAATTAATGTCAAATGCATATATCAAAATGAATATTGGACGTTCTTTGCAAAACAAAACAGATAAAGGAAAAACAGTTTGATTTTTCTTTGAAAATGAATTGTATTGATTTGAAGTTTGGCCTGTAAATAGGCGTTTTTGTACAAGAGGCTGACGTCCTAGTAAGAGAACGCCGCCGAATAATAGAATTTACACAATTTGTGAAAAACTAAACAAAACAGCTATGTGAATAATCCCATTGGGTTCCAATTCTGCTATTGCCTTTATGTCCTCGAACATCTCATCACTTTTCTACTGGTTGAAGGTAGATCAGATTGATTAGTTCCATCCGAGCTTGATAGTTGATATCGGAGTCTGGATGCAAGGTGATCCAATGAGACATAGTGTTATGCTTTGATCCCTAAATTTTGCCTGGACCGCCCTTTCGGGTTTTCAGTCCACGGAGATACCCTTTTTTGCCCAAGCCGCCTTTTCAGGTTTTTGACTTGCCGGGTGTACAGATTTTTTCATTTTCATCCCTTATTTTTGCCCGAACCCTTTTGGTTCGCCGAGAAGCCCTTATTTTTGCCTAGGCCAGTCGACCTAGCGGCTCGTTGATTATGCATAGTATCTTTTCACTATGTCTGCATTGACGGGGTGAGGAAGGTCGTCACCATCCATGGTGGTTAGAATCATAGCTCCTCTTGAGAAAATTTTCTTAACCACAAATGGCCTTTCGTAAGTAGGGGTCCATTTGCCCCTGGGATCACCTTGAGGTAGTATGATGCGTTCGATAACCAGATCCCTAACTTGATACTCTTGTCGTCTAACTTTCTTGTTAAATGCCTTAATCATCCGCTTTTGATACGTCTGACCATGACAAATAGCAGTAAGTCTTTTTTCGTCGATTAAGTTCATCTGATCAAGCTGGGTCCGAATCCAGTCATCTTCGCTCAAACCTGCGTCCTTCATAATCCGAAGAGAGGGTATCTGAACTTCGATGGGCAAGACTGCCTCCATGCCATATACCAAGGAATAGGGTGTTGCCCCTGTTGACGTTCGTGCTGAGGTGCGGTACCCATGAAGAGCAAATGGTAACATCTCGTGCCAATCTTTGTACGTCACTGTCATCTTCTGCACAATCTTCTTGATGTTCTTATTAGCTGCTTCAACAGCCCCATTCATCTTCGGCCGGTAGGGAGAAGAGTTATAATGTTGTATCTTGAACTGCTTGCAGAGCTCGGTGATCATCTTATTGTTGAGATTGGTACCATTGTCCGTAATGATCCTCTCTGGTACATCGTATCGACAAATCAGATTGTGCCGAATGAACCGTGCCACGATGTTCTTGGTCACTGTAGCAAAGGAAGCTGCTTCAACCCACTTTGTAAAGTAATCAATTGTTACCAGGATGAAACGATGCCCGTTGGACGCTGTAGGTCTGATCTCGCCGATCATATCAATGCCCCACATTGCAAAAGGCCAAGGTGTCGTCAAGACGTTCAGAGGTACTGGAGGTATGTGCCCCTTATCAGCATAGACTTAGCACTTGTGACAGGTCTGAGAATGCTGATAACAGTCGGCTTCCATTGTAGACCAATAATATCCTGCCCATAGGATCTTCTTTGCCATGGTGTGTCCACTGGAATGAGTTCCGAAAGTACCTTCATGTAACTCTGCCATGATCTTTTCTGCTTCGTTCTTATCCATACAACGCAGTAAGGTTGAATCATGGTTACGCTTGTAAAGGACACCATTGCTGATGAAGAAGTTTGCTGCGAACATCCTCAGAAACTTCTTGTCATTAGCAGATGCACCCTCGGGGTACTCTTGAGCCTCAAGATACCTCTTCACCTCATGAAACCAGGGTTTATCTGCTACCTCTTCAGTCTCAATGTCACAGCAATGTGCGGGTTCGTCCAACCTTTCAATGATAATTCGGGAAGCCTCATTGTCCCAATTGACTTTGAACATAGAAGACATCGTAGCTAGCGCGTCCGCCAACTGATTCTCCTCCCTTGGGAAGTGTTCAAAGGTTATCTCCTCGAAATGGGGAAGCAACGTCAATACATACTCCTTGTAAGGAATGAGATTAGGGTGTTTCGTATCCCACTCGCCTTTGATCTGACTGATCACGAGAGCAGAATCTCCGAAAACACTCAAAAACTTAATCCTTAGGTCAATTGCTGCTCGAAGACCCATGATGCACGCTTCATACTCGGCCATATTGTTGGTGCAGTTGAAACATAGTCGGGCGGTGAAAGGAGTATGAGAGCCTTTAGGAGATATGATCACAACGCCAATGCCATTACCCAAAGCGTTCGAAGCTCCATCAAAGTTAGACCATCGGGATCCCTCCTCAGGTCCTTCATCCGGTCCAGGTGTTTCACAATCAGTTACCAACATGATATTCTCATCCGAAAACTCAAAGTTCATAGACTGGTAATCATCCACTGCCTGATGTGACAAATGGTATGCCAATACACTTCCCTTAATTGCCTTTTGGGTCGTATATTGGATGTCATACTCAGTTAAGATCATCTTCCATCTTGCTATTCTTCCGGACAAGGCAAGCTTTCCGAAGATATACTTGATTGGATCCATTTTTGATATCAATAGAGTAGTGTGAGTCAACATATACTGTCTCAGCCAGCGAGCAGCCCATGCCAAAGCGCATCAAGTTTTCTCGAGCAGTGAGTATCGGGTCTCACAGTCGGTAAACTTTTTACTAAGGTAATAAATAGCATGCTCTTTTCAGCCAGACTCGTCATTCTGCCCCAGCACGCACCCCATTGAGTTGTCGAGTACTGTCAAGTATAAGATCAAGGGTCTCCCTTCAACTAGAGGTATCATAATAGGTGGCTCTTGGAGATACTTTTTGATCCTTTCGAAAGAAGCCTGACATTCATTGTTCCATTGTACCACTTGATCTTTCTTTAGTAGCTTGAAGATTGGCTCACAAGTAGCAGTCAGGTGCGAGATGAATCGGGCAATGTAGTTCAAATGTCCCAGAAAGCCTCTGACTTCTTTTTCTGTTCGGGGAGCTGGCATTTCCTGTATAGCCTTCACCTTTACAGGATCCACCTGAATACCTTTATCGCTTACAACGAAACCCAACAGCTTACCAGATCTCATCCCAAAGGTGCACTTGTTCGGGTTTAACCTCATCTTGTACAACTTCAACCTGTCAAACAGCTTCTGAAGATGGTCCAGATGTTCTTCTTCAGTTTGGGATCTTGCAATCATGTCATCGACGTATACCTCAATCTCATGATGGATCATGTCATGGAACAAACCGACCATGGCACGCTGATACGTTGCCCCAACATTCTTCAATCCAAAAGGCATGACCTTGTAGCAAAAGGTACCCCATTGAGTAACAAAGGTTGTCTTCTCCATGTCTTCGGGAGCCATTTTAATCTGATTATAACCGAAGAAACCGTTCATAAAGGAGAAGACCTTATGTTGTGCGGTGTTGTCAACCAGAACCTCGATATGAGGTAGAGGGAAATCATCCTTGGGGCTTGCCCTGTTCAGATCCCTATAGTCAACACACATTCGAACCTTACCATCCTTCTTTGGCACTGGAACCACATTGGAAACCCACTGCGGGTAAGAAGTTACTACTAGAAAACCGACGTCAAACTGTTTCATGACTTCAACCTTGATTTTCTCAGACATCTCTGGGCGCATTCGACGAACCTTCTGTTTCACTGGAGGACAGTCTTCCTTGGTAGGCAAACGGTGAACCACAATATCGGTATCCAAACCAGGGATATCTTTATAAGACCAGGCAAAGATCTCAACGTAGTCACGCAGCATCTGAATCAACCATTGTTTGACACTAGGTTCTAGATTTGCACCGATCTTGACCTCTTTCTTGTCTACCTCTGTACCCAGATTTACTGACTCCACTGGCTCTTCATGCGGCCGTATAGCCCTCTCTTCCTGGAGTAGCAGTCTAGTAAGTTCACTAGGCACTTCACAATCATCTTCACATCCGTCTTTGGCTAAGTTGATCGGACTTTCGAAGTCATAACTGGCGGTAGCAGAGTCGTTACCAGTGAGATCCAGAGTGGATGTAGACCTGTATATGTGAGTGTGTGTAAAATAGCTGTTTTGCAATATATAATAAAAGAAAAACAAAGAGCGCAAAACTTGAAATGCAAGAAACGTCCAATGCTTTTATTAATGATATATGTAGATGACACACATAAAGCCATCATAAATGAAGCCACGGTGCCCCGGGTAAGACACCGGGCCATAAAGTTTAAAACATTGTCTGTTACAAATTCAAAACAAAAAGTCTCATTACTGGGTAACAAAAGAAATATGGATGAAGTCCTTTGCTGCCCAGTTTCTTAGTCCATCGTCGATCGTTGGGTAGATCCAACTGTCAAACTCAGACTCTTCAACATCGTTTTCAATGGCATTCACTCCTGAATTGCTGATGAACAGGGGAGGTCTTCCGATCCATGCATTCCAAACAGCCTTTTGAGCTTCTGCAGTGAAACCCAAACTAAACTTGTTAGTCTTCTGTGCAAAATCAGGGAGTTGCCCCCAATTTGCACACCCACCTTTCTCGACAACAGCCCGAGCATCCTTGAAGGAAGCCATCTTCATGGGAGGATCTTCAACAATAGTTTCAGTTGATGCCAGCGTCTGGGGAACCTCTTTAAAATGTTGAAATGGGGTCTCAATGAACTCCCCACCCATTTCTACATATCGGAAAGAGTTGAGGTGGCTCACCATGTACTTCTCTTCTCCTTGTACTGTCACAATTTTCCCTTTCACTGGGTACTTCAACTTCTGGTGGAGCGTTGAGGTTACTGCCACAGCTTTGTAGATCTATGGACGACCCAACAAACAAGAATAAGATGGCCGAATGTCCATCACATAGAATGTAGAGGTGAAAACTTGAGAACCAACCTTAATCGGAATATCCACTTCTCCATGCACCATCCTCTTAGACCCATCAAAGGCCCTGACGACAATGTTGCTTGGTTTCAGCTCCAACCCTTCACAGTCCAACCGGTCTAGAGCTTTCTTGTGTAACACATTCAGCGAAGATCCAGTATCTACCAATACATGAGCAAGAGTAGTGCCCCTGCATTCAATGGAGACATGCAGGGCATCATTGTGATTCTTCCCCTTAACAGTCAAGTCGGCGTCAGAGAAACCCAACCCATTATCAGCAGTCAGACTAGCCACGCAATCTTTAAACTGATCAGCTGATGTTTCTTGCGGTACGTGTGCAGTCTTCAGGAATGCAATCAGAGCCTTGGCATGGGCCTCTGAGCATAGCAACAGTACAACATAGATATTTTGGATGGGGTTTGCCCCAGCTACTCGACTATATTGTAGTCGCTCTTTTTGATGATTTTCAAAATTTCCTCCATCTCTTGTCTAGAGGCTTCAACAGCAATCTTCTTTGGTGCCTCCGTCTGGGCAGGCTCATCAGTGGTCCCTTTGCCCCGAGTGTCGGATGACTCGGTAACAGGGGGTAAGAATGGGAACTTGAACAGGAATAGTAGCAGGTACACTGGCAGGTGTAATAACAACAGGTTTCCGGGCGGTTGGTGGAGAGATAACAGGGGAGAAAAGTCTTCCGCTGCGGGTGACTTTAGCAGGTCCAACGATATTGCTGACGTCAGTATCAGCATCCAAATCCTGTTTAACTCCGTGATAATATACATCAGCCCCATAGTGCCAAGGGACAGCTTTATCGGATGTATAGGGGATAGGCCCAGGAACAGTGATGATCAATGGTGCGATTCTTGGAACAGATGTAATTCTAACAGGCTTTCTCGAGGAAGCCTTGGAAGAATTGTCGAAAATGGTTATTATAGCAACTTCTTCAGTAGGAACCAAAGGAACAACAGTCTTCTCAAACAGGATTTCCTTGTTATCCATCAAGCGTTGGATACCTGACTTCAAAAGATGGCAATCGGTAGGTAGTACAGAACACACACGACAACCTTCGTCACAGCCCGGAAATAAACTGGCTAACAAAAGGTTCTTCTTTACGGTCATCAAGGGAGTAACAATGTCTTTTACAGAAACCACAAACGAGTCTTCATCTATAGCATTCACTCCATGCTTGGGCATAGGAGTTGTCACAACATTAGGTCTTTCAGGTGCTTCGAACTCGATCTCCTTAGCATCAATTAAGTCCTGTACCTTATTCTTCAAAACCCAACAATCGTCCGTATCATGCCCCGGGCTATCAGAGTGAAAATCACAGTGGACATTAGGTTTGTACTTCGGTGATGTTGTATTTGGATTCTTCGGGGCCTCCCTTGGAATCACTAGACTGGTTTTCAATAACTGCGGCAGAATCTGGGATAAAGTCATGTTGAGCTGAGTGAATTGTCTTCGTGGTCTCTCGGCCCTTGGCTGATTGTTGTGCTGAGGAGCAACAACGGGTCTTGAAATAACCACCGCATTAACAGCTTGGCGGCATTCCGGTCTATTCTGACTTTTTGAACTGTACACAACACTGGACTCCTTCTTAAAAGGCTTCTTCTCGGTGCCTGATGAAGCACCCTTATGAATTTTATCATATTTGATACCAGCCTCAATCCTTTCCCCGGTCATAATCAGCTCTGTAAACCCGGACGATGGACTTCCAATCAGATGGTTGAAATATGGACCAGACAAGGTCCCCAGAAACATATCCACTAGCTCCCTATCAGCCAAGGGTGGTTGCACTCTTCTAGCGAGGTCCCTCCACTTCTGAGCATAATCTTTGAAACCTTCACCCGCACCCATTGACATACCCTGGAGTTGGGTACATGTGGGAGCGAGGTCGGCATTGTATTGGTACTGCTTGTAGAAAGCAGCGGCCAAATCTTCCCAATTACGGATACTAGCTCCTTCTAACTGGTAAAACCATTCAAGCTGAGTCCCTGAAAGTCTGTCTTGAAAGAAGTGGATCCAGAGATTCTTGTCAGCGGTGTACGGCTGAATCTTCCTAACATACAAACGGAGGTGCAGTTTCGGACAAGAAACCCCGTCGTACTTAGCAAAAGCTGGTGCTTTAAATTTGTAGGGGATCACCACCCCAGATGACAGACCCAAGTCACCAAAGTCCAGACCAGGCACTTTCTGAACTTCCATCGCATTTAACCAGTCTTCTAGTTATTTGTATCTATCCTCAGCCGGAGGATACTGGTCTTCGTCGAAGTCCGTCTCGTTGTCTGAAACCACAGGGCTAGGAGCCCTCCTTTCTTCCTGATTATCCTTCCCTCCAGATGAGGGGGTCAAATCAACCTCTTCTCGCAAATTGTTTCCGAATCTGCGACCCATATTGAAGAGGACCATCTTCTTTTTCTTCTTCTTCTTCTCTTTCAAGATAAGGGTCTTCAGATCTTGCTGACCCTTAGCCAAACTCATGAATAATTCATGAAACTGGGCGTTTTGAGCCTGTAGAGCCTTGATTGCTTGTTCAGTTGATGGTTCAGAAGACATGATGCTGAAATAAACAGCGAAGAAGATGAGAAAACTTGTACCTGTTATGAGGTGCATGGAATGATATGCGTATGATATGATTTCAAAGACATCGAGAGATTCAAATTCGTAAACAAGCAATGAAACACACTTTTATTAGATAAACTTGAAATTCAATTGTTCAACAGATGCCTTTAAGGCATTACAAGAAAGAAAAACTGAAAAGTAAATCAAAGCTAGAAATAACAAAAGACAATCAGCGCTCCCATGGTCGTTTCTTGTCGGTGCGGACATAGTCATTGAGGATCCGCTCGTTCTCCAGCTGCCTTGTCAACTTCTGCATCTTCTGTTCTTGCTCGTGATACTTTTCTCTATAAGTATCTTGTTCTTCCCTCAGCTGCATCCACGATCTCTTTAATGCCCCAATGTCCGTAGGCATGTACGGATGTAGAAGGGTAGGAGGAACCCCCTCTTCATCAGCAACTTCAACAATGATAGCCAAGACGGCTTCATAGGGCATTCCCAGCTTTTGGGCACGGATACGAACCCATCGGAGATATGGCTCCATCAGAAGAGAAGTCTTTGCACCCAGCTAGTGCGGATCAGACCTGTGTACTCTATCCCAAGCTCTTATGAATCTGCGGCGTTGCTCGTCACTATCCCCTTGGAAATCAAAGACAATACTAGGCATTAACAACTCATGAGGTCCTTCTCTTCTAGCTCGGCCAAACTGACGTAAGGCCAAGCACAGATTATAAGTGATTCCTCCGTTGGTTCTTATCAGTGGAACATTAGGGTATTCCCCACAACGATCAATAATAGCCACATCTTCCATACCCTTAATAGTCCAAATGATGTCATTATGAGAGAGAGACATAATCCTATAGGCCCAGCCCATGCCTTCTTTGTTCTTCAAAACTGATTTGGGGAGGTGAGGAATAAACCACCTCGCCAGCAATGGAGCACAGCTCATAAGGGTTCCCCGCTTCCGAGCAGTACATGCATAAAGAGAGTGAAGAATGTCACCCAAGAGAGTGGGTACAGGATTACAAGACATAAAAATCTTCACTGCATTCACGTCGACGAAAGCATCCGAGTTAGGAAACAACACCAAACCATATATGAGAAGAGCCATAATGTCTTCAAATGCCTGGAAGTCTAGACTGTCCCAGAACTGATTAGCTTTACCAACCAAGAACTTAGTCAAGAAACCCTTTGCTCCACTTCTAGTTTCCCAATTAGACATTACCTCAGCCTTTGTCAGATGGAGGGCTGAAGCAATTTCTTCCAGCCTAAGGATCTTCTCCCAACCTGTGAACAGGGTCTGCTCCAAAATAGAGATACCAAGCAGATCAGAGAACTCTTCTAAGGTGGGGACCAACTGGTAGTCCTGAAAAGTAAAGCAATGGTACAGCGGATTAAAGAACTGGACTAAGACACTCATCATCTGCTCGTCCAATTTGGAAGTGACCAAACCCAGGAGGTGACCATGTCTTCTGATAAAGGAGGTAGTATCTGAAACCTTGGCAACCAATTCCTTAAGCTGAGTAGGAACTTGGACAAAATTGATCCGAATGGTATTCCTACGCATGGGTATCATGACCTACAAAACAGAACAAAGATGAATCCATCCTATCTTTGAAATAGGTTAGTCCAATGCAAGATGCATGCAATGTTATGATGTCATGATGTCATGATGGAAAACACACCCCAAGTATCCACAAATAGCAAACATGGTAAGGGCACACAAGTCACACAGTGAGCCCTTAGATTTCAGGCTGGCAAGGAGTCTAGGTATTACCCTTTTTCAGTTCAGTTGGTTCAAACCTGTCATAGAAATAGTAACCGGGTTCTAGAGGATCTCAATATCACTGACTACCCTCGATCGGTCATAATTCCAGTTTAGCAACCTTTTCTTGCGGCCGGAATCATCGCGAGAGTTTAGTCTCAATGAGTGTAGCATACTCCTACTGTTCTATGGCCAAGTTGGTCAATTTAAAGGTTCTAAGGTCAGTTGGTGCTTAATGACCCCTTAGCAGACCCATATTCTCCTCGTTGCGCCACAAGGGATATCGGTACATACTAAAGTGCCACACCAACATAG
The DNA here is from genome assembly GCA_948472305.1 of Vicia faba. NCBI lineage: Eukaryota > Viridiplantae > Streptophyta > Magnoliopsida > Fabales > Fabaceae > Vicia > Vicia faba. The sequence continues at coordinate 1,536,644,735 of OX451735.1, read as the reverse complement.
CTACTGCTTCAACCGTATCGGTCTATGCCGTACAGTTCCCCCACAGTTTATTGCTACTTACCTAAAGGGTATTCCTCGGATCCGGGTTAGGATCTATAGTAACTCTGATACAAGCCCACAAATATAAAGCATACAAGTCAATCAATTGAAAACATTATGAACTATTCCTAAGGTACACCCCACTTATAAATTTCCCCAGCAGAGTCGCTAGTTCTGTGATACGGTGGGAAGAACTGACTGTTTTTGGAATGCTGGTTCGCGTTTTGCGTTTGTTTTTGCAAAATGTCGCGGTAAGCAAGAGTTTCCACCGAATTTTATTTTATCCAACAAGGAAAGGAAAAAAGCACAGAAAAATTCCTTTTTCGAGATATTTCTCGGGTTCGGGGGGTAAATTATAGAAAGGGAAGGTGTTAGCACCCTTTCTATCCGTGGTTATCCACGGGCTCTTAGGTACTTGCTCAATTGTTTTCAAAATATTTCTTTCTTTGTTCTTGTGGGTTTGAAAAAGGTTTTGTTTGAAAACTTCGATTTAACTCTTGCTTCTGTCCTCAAGAGTGTATGAAGTGTTTTGAAAACTTTGTTCGAAAAGGAGTGTAAGTGTGAAAAGAGTTTTGTTTTTTGAAAGAGCAAGTACTTAAGAACCATCTACCTACTCGAAAAAGGAATCAGTCTATGCTATCTTCCTTTAGACAATGCTATCCCACTATTGATGAGTAGGTAGCACCGTCGTTGGAGTTTAAGGGTCAATTTGAATAAGGGACATGCGATCACCAAAGCAATGTTAGGATGCCTTAGCGGTAACCCTAATGTCTTAGATCATTTGTTTTGAGGCAACAATATCCGAGGCAACCGTTTCGAGGTGACTATGATCTTTAGACAAGAGGACGACCTCTAAAGTGACCTATACTCAATGACCGCGTACGAAGGTAACCAAGTGGGGTGTACCCTAAGAGTGCGCATGTGCGAGTGTGTCGTATTCAGTTATTTTTTATCTTTGTAAATGTTAATGGTGATCTAAGTTGATTTTAGGTTAAAACATTCAGTCTTGTCATGCATCGCCTATTATCAAACATCTAACAGTTTATAATTTGTGGAAAATAAATTGCGGAATTTAAATTACAAGGCGTCGGGTATTTACATCGCCAAAGACAAAACCTTTAAAAATAAATAAAACGATAAAAATAAATAAAGGTCCTATTTACTATTACAAACCGGAATCAGATACATAAAAGGATAAAAGAAAATTAATCGCGTGCAGGAAATTAAATCGAGCGCAAGTTTAGGGTTTTGACCCTTTAAAGAATACATTTTTTTTTGGTTTTTTGAATTAAGAAAGAATTTACCTAAGTTAATTACTAAATTAAATTAATTAATGTTAGTAAAAAAACCCTAATTAAATCTAATTGGATTTTAATTATTTACAAAAATATGAAAGTTATTCTAATTAAAATTCTAAATCAATTAATTAATGTTTATTAATAAAAATAAAAGTTAGAATTTAATTTGATAAAGAAAATATTTTGTGCTTTTTTTTTATTTTGTAAAAAGAAGAGTTTTAATTGGTTAGTAATTAAATGAAAATAATAGAACAAATAATTAAGATAAACAAATAAATAATAGAAAGAGAGAAAGGGTATGGGCCTAAATTTGGAGGTCAGAATAGAAAGCTGAAGGCCCATTAAGCGTTGGCCTTTTGTTGACTTTTCAGATCTGATGTTTGCACGCTGACTTGGACTATGGTGGACCATCATCTCTTGGCCACCAGATCTGGCCAATGGCCATCTGGCAATTGATTGAATGATGGTGCATGGTGGGCTGCACATTTGGAGGTACATGTGATCACCTGGAAAATAATAATATCAAAGAAGTGGAGGACCTGGGATTCGAACCCAGGGCCTGATGATGATTTCCAGCTTACCTTGCCACTACGCCGTTTTTCTTCATTCGTTAGTAATGTACAAAACAATTATAATATACACAAACAAGTCAATATGCCAGCAAACAAAAAAAACGCGCGAATTATTTGAACCGGCCAATCACAGGAAGACACGATCTCGTCCTTGTCCTCAGGCCTGTAACAATGTTACCCGCGGATTTGAATCAGCAGCTAAAAGCATAGGCCATTCCTAAAATTCATCTCAGGCTACATAAATTCATTCCAAGGCCATGGTTGCATTCGTCTTCCTCTTCGGTCACGCCTGTAGCCATTATTAAGGCTGATTTTATCTAAAACAAAAAACCCTAAAATAAGAAGCAAAACCCTAACAATGGTGTTTTGTGCCACAGAGCATATAAATTAAATCAAATAATGCAAAAGGCTTGGAAATGATCCGGTGATTACAAATATGCCATTAATTCATTGTAACAATGCATAATTTTTGAGATACGAAACCGAGTACAGAAGGGAATCGCGTGACACTTACAGCGCTTTATGGTGTATGAGAACACTTGCTTTGGATTGGTTTCGCTTCAGTGAACGTCCAGGAATCGATTGGGATGCTTCTTGGCTTCTGAAAACACCTCTAGGCACGATTTTGATCTCAAGCTTTTTACCACTTTTTTCAAGTTTTTTTTCTCTCTATGCTTGCAGCCTCTAACCCTTTTTTCGATTTGTTTACCTTCCTTATGTATCATACAATGTGCTAGGGTAACAAAATTGGAATGAATCTCTCTAAATCAATGCACCTATATTTGATTTGATCTCCTCTTTAAAGCTTGCCAAATTTGTCAAAAATCAATCCTTTTGCACATGGTATGGTGAGATACGAATTTGATGAGATTAATGATGATGATCTCAACCTGAAATAGCCAAAAAGATCTTAAGTAATCAATATTTGGATTTTACATGATTTAATTTTGATTTAAAATGAATAAATTCAATAAAAATCAAATTAAATAGTAAAAATAAAATATGGGCTCATGGATGAAGCTAGGACGCGTGGACATTGATGCAAGCTCAAATCAAGTGGAACAGAATGGGCCCATTTGACAAAATTTGAAGTTTTGGGGATAGTTGACTTTTGGCAATTTTGCAAAAATGTCCAACTTCAACAATGCATAACTTCTTCAATTTTGAACTTTTGGAAGTGTTCTTGGAATTTTTAGAAAGCTTGAGATGTCTTATAACCAAACCTTTTGGTCTCATCTCATCTTGATGTTCCATTCTCAAGTTATAAGCTTTGGCAAAAAAGGTGTTTTTGTTGACTTTCAAAAATGACCTATAATGTCCAAATTTGTAACTTCTTGTGAGTGCATTTTTTGATCTTGGGGTATGAAGATGGATTGTAGGAAATTGAATCCTATTTAAAATGAGATTTGGATGGGTCATTTCTCATAAAGTATGAGAAAGTTATGCTTGGTCAAAGTTGGTTTGACTTTTCCTACAAAACCCTAATTTAGCAACTTTTGAGTCTTGATGAATTTTGAGCAATCTTTGGTGAATCATGATCAAACCTTGATCAAATGATGAAATATCCTTAAAAATGAGAATGTTGACAAAAAATCTTGAGGTTTGACTATTTATAGGTCACAGTTGAATTTTGCCCTAGCACAATCGATTTTAGGACCCTTTGAGCAATTGACTGAGCAAACTTCCTCTGCAAGGCTTGAAATTTGACATGGATGATATTGATAGCATATTAGGACATTGGGGAGCACTTGAGGTCATTTGGACTCAAGGATCTTGATGCAACACAAAACCCTAATTTGGGGAAAACTGCCTTAGGAGATAGCTTGACTGTCCAACTCTTGAGCAACCTTTGAGCCACTTGGAGATTATTCTTGCAATGTTTTGAGAGATATGAGAGAGCAAATTTTTGGGTACAACACATGTCCTCGTAGTACCAGGCGAAGATCTCAACATAGTCGTGTAGCATCGATATTAACCATTGTTTGACGCTAGGCTCTAGATTCGCACCTATCTTGACCTCTTTCCTGTCTTCCTCTGTACCCAAATTCACTGACTCAACTGGCTCTTCATGAGGATGTATGGCCCTCTCTTCCTGCTGCAATAGTCTAGCAAGTTCTCCAGGTACCTCACAATCATCCCCACCTTCGTCCTCGGCTTGGTTGATTGGATTTGCAAAGTCATAATTGGCAGTAGCAGAGTTGTTATCAATGGGATCCATAGTGGATATGGATCTGCATTATGATACGTGAGTGTGTGTAAGAGAATAGCTGTTTTGATAAAGTGAGAATCAGAAAAGAAAATCAAAGAGCGCAAAATTTGTAATGCAAGAAACGTCCAATGTTTTATTAATGATATATGAAAATGACAAGTAATAAGCCCTCACAAGCAAAGCCGAGGTGCCTCGGGCAAGGCACCGGGCCACAAAGTTTCAAACTGTTTATTACAAATCTTAAAACAAAAATTCAATTACTGCGGAATAAAAGAAACAGGTATGAAGTCCTTTGCCGTCCAATTGTTTAGTCTACCATTGGTTGTAGGGTAGATCCAGTTGTCGATATCTGAATCCTCTTCACTATCTTCAATTTCATTAACTCCCCAGTTGCTGATGTGTAGAGGAGGTCTTCCGATCCGTGCGCGCCTAACAGTCCTTTTAGCCCCTGTAGTAAAGCCCAAACCAAATTTGTTAGTTTTGTGAGTGAAATCAGGGAGCTGGCCCCAATTGTTACACCCACCTTCTTCAATTACAGCCCTGGCGTCTTTGAGACAAGCCATCTTCAATGGAGGTTTGCTGGTGGTAACTTCAGTTGATGTCGAGAACTGAGGGACCTCTTCGAAATTTTGACAAGGCGTTTCTATGAATTCCCCGTCCATCTCCACGTAGCGGAAGGAATTGAGATGACTCACCATATACTCCTCTTCACCTCGTACCGTGACAATCTTTCCCTTCACCGGGTATTTCAGCATTTAATGGAGCGTGGAAGTCACTGCCCCAGCCTTATGAATCCAAGGACGACCCAGAAAGCAAGAATATGATGGTCTGATATCCATTACGTAGAAGGTGGATCCAAAGGTCTGAGAACCCACCTTGACAGGGATGTCCACCTCCCCGTGCACCATCCTTTTTGACCCATCAAAATCCCTTACCACAATGTTACTCGGCTTTAGAATCAAGCCTTCACAATCCAGATGGTCTAGCGCTTTCTTCGGTAGAACATTCAGTGAGGACCCGGTATCTACTAGCACATGGGCCATAGTGGTGCCCCTTCACTCGATCGAGACATGCAGAGCATCGTTATGATTTCTCCCCTTAGCAGTCAGACCCGCGTCCGAAAACACTAACCCATTGTCAGCAGTTAGGCTAGCCACACAATCTTTGAACTGATCGGCTGAAGTTTCCTGCGGCACATGCGTAGTCTTGAGAAACGCGATTAAAGCCTTCGCATGGGCTTCAGAACACAACAACAGGGAAAACATAGAGATCTTCGACGGGGTCTGCCCCAACTGCTCGACTACGTTGTAGTCGCTCTTCTTGATAATTTTCAATATTTCCTCTATTTCTTGTTTAGAGGTTTCCACGATGATTTTCTTAGGTGCCTCCGTCGGGGCAGGCTCACCTATGATTTCTTTACCCCGAGTCCCGGATGGCTCGGCGACAGGGGTGATAACTGGAGTAGGAACTGGGATAGTAGTTGATGTACTAGCAGACAGAATGACAACAAGTTTTTGGACAGTCGGAGGGGAAATCTCGGGAGAAAAAAGTCTTCCACTTCTGGTGACCTTGCTAGCCCCAACAATATTACTGATATCCGTATCAGCTTCTTCAGCCCTCAGATCTTGTTTAACACCATGGTAATATACATCAGCACCAAAGTGCCATGGGATAGCCTTATTTGAGATATATGGGATGGGACCGGGAGCGGTGATTATTAATGGAGCAATCCTTGGAATGGGTGTAACCTCAACAGGTTTTCTCGAGGAAACCTTGGAAGGATTGGCGGAAATGGTGATAATGGCAACATCTTCAAACAGAATCATAGTCTTCTCAAACAAAATTTCTTTATTATCTATTAGGCGCTGAACACCTGACTTCAATAAATAGCAACCGAAAGGCAGAATTAAACACATGTGGCAACCTTCACCACAGCCCGGAAATAAACTGGCCAACAACAAATTCTTCTTAACCGTCATCAAAGGAGTAGAAATTTCTTCCACAGAGGTCACAAACGAATTAGTGTCCACAGCATTGACTCCACGACCATGTTTGGGCATAGGAGCAGTTATAACGTTTGGCTTTTCCGGAGCATCAAACTTAATCTCTTTAGCTTCCAGCAAATCTTGCACTTTATTCCTCAGAGCCCAGCAATCGTTTGTATCATGGCCTGGGCTTTCCGAATGGTAGGTGCACCGTACGTTGGGATTGTATCTGGGAGAAGCAGTGTTTGGATTCTTGGGAGCCTCTTTCAAGGTTGCAAGTTGGATTTCAACAGATGAGGCAGAACTTTAGCTAAAGTCATGTTGATGCGGGTAAACTATCGTTATGGTCTTTCTACCCTTTGTTGATTATTGCATCGTGGAGCAACCGCGGGTCTTGGTATCACTACAGCATTTACCGCTTGACGGTGTTCAGGTCTGCTTTGGCCCCTCGGGCCATAGACTGCACTAGCTTCCTTCTTACCGGTGAAAGGCTTCTTTACTGCACTTGATGAAGCATCCTTTTGTATTTTACCACTTCGAATGCCAGCTTCTACTCTCTCCAGTCAAAATCAACTCAGTAAACCAAGATGATAAACTGCCAATCAGACGATTGAAAAATGGACCAGATAGCATCCCTAGAAACATGTCAACCAACTCCCTATCAGACAAAGGGGGTTGGACTCTTCCAGCCAAGTCTCTCCACTTTTGAGCATAGTCCTTAAAACCTTCGCTTGCACCCATAGACATACCCTGGAGCTGAGTACGAGTGGGAGCAAGGTCGGCGTTATACTGATACTGCCTATAAAAAGCAGCAGCAAGGTCTTCCCAGTTTCGGACATTGGCTCCTTCCAACTGATAAAACCATTCAAGTTGAGTCCTTGACAGACTATCTTGAAAGAAGTGTACCCACAAATTTCTATCAACAGTGTGGGGTTGGATTTTTCTTACGTAAGAGCGGAGATGGAGTTTTGGACAGGATACTCCATCATACTTGGCAAAAACTGGAACTTTGAACTTATGAGGGATCACCACTCCCGATACCAGTCCTAGTTCTCCGAAATCCAAACCAGGGATCTTCTGAATCTCCATAGCACTCAGACGGTCTTCTAGCTGCTTGTATTTATCTTCAACAGGAGGATATTGCTCGTCGTCGTAATCTGTATCGTTATCAGAAACTGCTGGACTAGGGTCCTTTACCCTCTCTTGGTTCTCCCCGTCCTTGGATGAGGAGTTCAGATCAGCTGGTTGTCTCAACCTTTCTCCGAATCTTCTACCCATGTTCAGAATACCGACCTTCTTCTTCTTCTTCTTCTCTTTCAGAATAAGGGTCTTCATATCCTCTTGCCCTTTAGCCAGACTTAAGAACATCTGTTGGAATTGGGCGTTCTGTGCCTGAAGATCTTTGATGGCTTGATCAGAAGACATTTCTGCTGAAATAAATAGCGAAGAAGATGAGAAACCTGTAGTGGTACATGTAATGATGTGCATGATAATGGGATGCATGTAATGATTTCAAGGACTTTGGGAGATTTAAATTTGCAAACCAAAAATAAACAAACTTTATTAGATTAACTTTGAAAGGTTCAACAATGCCTTTAAGGCGTTACAAAGAAGTAAATAAAACAAATCTAAAACTAGAAAAGCAAAATCAAAAGTCCCATGAACGCTTCCTCTTTGTGCCGATGTAGTCATTGATCACTCTTTCTTCCTCGAGCTGCCTGGTGAGCTTCAAAATCTTCCTTTCTTGCTCATGGTACTTTTCTCGGTAAGTATCCCGTTCGTTCTTCAGCTGAATCGAAGACCTCTACAACTCCCCAGGATTAGTGGGCATGTAAGGATAGAGAACCGTGTAAAATGCCCTCTTCATTAGTGGGCTCCACAATTATTGGTAATACAGCTTCATAGGGCATCCCAAGCTTTTGGGCACGAGCTCGGACCCATTGGAGGTAAGGCTGCATAGGAAGGGAAGTCTTTGGTCCTAACTCTTAGGGGTCAGATATGTCCACCATGCCCCAAGCTCGTATAAACCTTCGGCGGTGCTCCTTGACGTCTTCCTTGTAGTCAAATACAATGTCCTCAAGAAGTAATTCATGGGGACCATCTCTCCGAGCACGACCAAATTGTCGCAAAGCTAGACAAGGATTGTAAGTTATACCCCCTCTGATTCCAAGCAATGGGACATTAGGGTATCCTCCACAACGGTCAATAACAGTAGTGTCTTCCATAGCCCAGGAACTCCGAAGAATATCTGTATGGGCAAGTGACATTATCCTGTAGGACCAACCCAAACCTTCTTCGTTCTTCAGCACAAACTTAGGGAGGTGAGAAATAAACCACCTCGACAGCAGCGGCATGCAACACATAAGAGTCCCTCTTCTCCTCATGATACGAGTATAGAGGGCATGCAAGATATCACCCAGCAGGGTAGGCATAGGATTGCGAGAAAGGAAAATCTTGACAACATTCACATCTACAACAGAATCCGGATTTGGGAAGAGAATCAAACCATAGATAAGGAGAGACAAGACATCTTCAAAATCCTGAAAATCCAAATTATCCCAGAATAGCTGAGCCTGGTCTATCAGAAATTTGGCTAGAAAACCTTCGACTCCGCTTCGTGTTTCCCAATTGGATACTACATCAGCTAGTTTCAAATGCAGAGCTGAGGCGATGTCTTCTGGTCTAGGAACTTCTTCCATACCTGTGAAGGGCACCTGTTCAAGAATGGATATGCCCAATAGGTGAGAGAACTCTTCCAAGGTGGGAACCAGTTGGTAATCTGGAAAGGTGAAGCAATGATGCACAGGATCGAAGAATTGGAAAAGTACACTCATCATCTGCTCATCAAGACTTGAAGTGACCATGTTGAGAAGCTGACCGTGTCTCTTAATGAACATAGAAGTCTCGGAAATTCTTGAGACTAGCTCTTTAAGTTGGGCAGGTATCTGCACAAAGTTGACTCGGATGGTATTTCTGCGCCCGGAAGCCATAATCTGCAAAATAGAACAAAGATAAATTCCCTTGGTCTTTGAAATGGTTAGTATAATGAAGTATGAATGCCATGTTATGATACATGATGTCATGGTAAACCACAGGTATAGCAAACATATATATTGCAAACACAGTCAAACCACACAAAGCCCTTAGGTTTAAGACTTGCACGAGGTCAAAGGTAGTACCTTCTTGAAGTTAAGTTGGTTTCAACCTATCCTAGAAAAAGTAACCGGGTTCTAGAGGATCTCAATATCACTGACCATCCTCCATCGGTCATGGTTTCAGCTTACGCAATCTTTTCTTGCGGCCGGAACTATCTCGAGAGTATGGTCTCAATGAGTGTAGCATCGAGTATCAACCAGTTCCCAGCTTTACACTGAGGCCGGCTATCTCACTACTTTCTAATGGCCAAGTTGGTCGATTAAAGGTTCTAAGGTCAATTGATGTTTAACGATGCCACGCAGCGGCCCCGTATTCTCCTCGTTTCTCTACAAGGGATACCGGTACCAACCAATGTGTCACATCAACGTAGCTACTGCTTCAACCGTATTGGTCTATGTTGTACAGTTACCTCACAGTTTATTGCTACTTACCTAAAAGGTGTCCCCAGATCCGAGTTAGGATCTATAGTAACTCCCAAACAAAACCCTTAAAAGTAAAGCAATCAAAGCAATCAAGAGAAGCAATTATGATGAACTAGATCCTAAGGTATACCCCACTTATTTGTCCCCAACAGAGTCGCCAGTTCTGTGATACGGTGGCAGAACCGACTGTTTTGAAATGCTGGTTTGTGTTTTGCGTTTTATGTTTGCAAAATGTCGCGGTAAGCAAGAGTCGTCACCGACTTTTATTTCATCCAATCGGAAAGGAAAAAAGTACAGAAAAAAATCTTTTTTCGAGATATTCTGAGTACGGGAGGTAAATTATAGAAAGGGAAGGTGTTAGCACCCTTTCTATCCATGGTTTTCCATGGGCTCTTAGGTACTTGCTCATCTTTTATAAATTGCTTGTGCTTTGTTTTTGAAAATTTTAACTTCCCGATAACCCTTGTATCGGTCCTCAAAGGTGTGACGAAGTTGTTTTGAAAATTGGTTTGAAATGTGTAAGTGTGAAAAGTTTGATTTGAGCAAGTACCTACTAGCATCTACCTACTCTAAAAAAGATCGTTTCTATTCTTATCTCCCTTAGACAGCGTTATCCCACTATTGAGAAATAGGTAGCACCGTCGTTGGAGTTTGAGGGACTGTCGAAATGGACATACGATCACTAAAGCAATGTTAGGACATCTTAGTAATAATCCTAAAGTCTTAAGATCATATTCGAGGCAACATTTCTGAGGCAACCTTTCCGAGGCAACATTTTGAAAGGGACGTTTGATCTTTTTTAGACAGGAGGGTAACCACTAAAATATCCTATACTTTAATAATCGTTTACCGAAGGCAACCAAAGTGAGAGTATACCCTAAGAGTGATATGTGCGAGTGATCTGTTTTTAGTTATTTAATCTTTGCACATTAGGGTTTTCTAACCGGATTAATTTGGTCATGCAATCTTGTCATACAATCCTATTAACATATATCCAGACAGTTAAATATTTGCAGAAATCAAGATGTGAGAAAGTAAATCTACGCTATTACAAGGCTTCGGGGAGGGGAATTAATTACATAGCCAAAAACCCAAGAAAAAAGCGATAAATAAAAACCCTAAATTAAACTATTATAAACCATGCACAGTTACAACAATATTGACAAAAAATAAATAATATGCGCGCGGAGAATCGAATACGAGATAATTAGGGTTTTGACCCTTGCCTAGACCTAGTTGCGATTAATTAAGAAAATGTTTTTGTTTTGTTTTGTTATTTTAAGAAAATAAAGAAATTGTTAAATTAAAAGAAAGAAAAGCCTACTTCTAATTAATTTTAACTTCAAAAAAAAAATGAATTAACTTAATCTACGACCTATTTTTGTTTTTTTATTTATTTGGGACAAAGAGCAAAATAAAATTAAATCGAAAGTTAACCTAATTTCTATTCTTTGATTTTTATTTATGAAAACAAATTATAATATCCCTATTTTTAAACTAGATTAAATTAATTTTGATGAAATAAAAAATACTAATCCTAATTTTGTGAATTATTGATTTTATGGGTTTTTTTGTGAAATAAATAATTAGTTTATGAATTAAAGAAAAGATAAAATAGAAAAAAGAAAAAGAAAAGGAAGGAATAATGGGCCTGTGATCAGCAGCTCTGGTTCTGGCTGATGGATCCAGAAGATGACCCTCAAAAGATGGTATGCGCCGGATCTGATTCTGACCGCTGGATCCAGCAGATGATGGCCTTCAGAAGGTGAGGTGCGCTGGATCTAGCTCTGACTAATGGATCCAGAAGATAATGCCCAGAGGATGCTTGATCTGGTCCTGGCTGATGGATCCAGAAGATGACCAGAGAACGCTTGATCTGGTTCTGACTGATGGAACCAGAAGATGCTGAACCTCAAAAAGTGCAGGCATTGGATATGGTGAAAACAAAGGGGGAAATGCCAAAAGCTCACGCCTGGGATCGAACCCAGAATCATGAGTTTCTGACTTCCTTCTTCTGACCGGCTGCGTTGGATGTTAACTTGTTAATATAATAAAAACAAATAATATATCAGAAAAACAAGTTTCTGGACGCGCCAAAATTTAAACTAGTCGATAACACTGTGACACGCCATCGTCTTCTTCCCTGGAACCGTCGTTTAAAACTCTGAACCTTTACCTACAGACATGGCGCTGTAGCTACAATCCTGTGCAAAAAGTTGTCCACAGGCAATATAAATGGCCATGGTTGGTACCAATCAACTCGTCTCTTCTTCACGAGTCCCATGGTACCAGAATCAATATCCAATTTTTCCTATCCTGCAAAGCCCTAAACAAGAACTTGAAACCCTAGCTATGGCAGTTTGTCGTACAATCACCAAAAACACAATTGAATATGATGATTAGCTTGCAAACATGTTAAGGAACAAGATTATGCAGTCAAAATGTGCAAATGGCGTATAAATTGATGAAAATGAAAACGAGTTTAGAAGCCAATCGTGATACCTGCAGCTTACAATCCTATGCATGAAAAGGCTTGAATTTGATTTGAATGTGCTCCTGGAACATCCAGCAACCTTTTGGCAACGTGGGAAGGGCATGATCCGGTCTCTAATATGGAAATTAGATTACCACTTTTCTTGAAAAAATTTTGAGCTTTCTTTTCTCTTTGCACGACTGCTTCTCCCCTCCCTATGCCTTAGTCTCCTTCTGTATATGTAATTCAAGATATTAGGTCAACAAAAACGACCTCAATCTTACTCATCATGGAGATTTGATTTGATCTTTCAATGCATATGATTCCTTTCCAATTTTGCTGAAATCCAATCTTTTTCAAACCAAATTGCCTTTGCATGAGTTGATCTTTAACTGACAGCATATGAGATCTTTTTTCAATGCACAAATCATCCCTAAAATACAATATATGATTTTATTAGGATTTATTTGATTTTATTTGAATTTTAAATGAATAAAAATGTAAATAAATTAAACAAATGAATAAATAAATCATGGAGGGTCCCATGGGTCATGGACTATTTTAGGAATGAGATGCAAGCATAAAAAGTTGGGCCCATTTAGCAAAAGATGCAAACTTGGGCATGTTTGACTTTTGGCAATTTTGCAAAAAAGGTCAACTTGGCCAATGCATAACTCTCTCAATTTTGACCCTAGAGAGGTGTTCTTGGACTTTTTAGAAAGCTTAGTATGTCCTATAAGCAACCCTTTTGGTATCATCTTAATTGAGTCTTCCATGTTCATGTATGACGCCTTGACCCAAAAGGTGCTTTTGTTGACTTTTCAAAATGACCTATAATGTCCAAATTCATATCTTTTTGTAAGTGCATATTTTGAACTTGGGAGATGAAGATGAATTGTAAGGAATTGCATCCTCTTTAAAATGAGCTTTGGATGGGTCATTTTTGATAAAGTATGAGAAAGTTATGCTTGGTCAAAGTTGAGTTGACTTTTCTTGCAAAACCCTAATTTAGCAACTTTTGGGCTTTGATGAATTGTGAGCAATCCTTGATGAATCATGATCAACCTTTGATAAAATGATGAATGATACTTCAAAATGAAGATGTTTACCAAAAATATTGAAGTTTGACTGTATGTGGGCCACAATTGACTTTTGACCTAGCACAATCGATTTCTAGGTATTTGAGCAATTGACTGAGCAAACTTCCTCTGCAAGGCTTGAAACTTGACATGGATGATCTTGAGAGCATATTAGGACAATGGTGAGCATTTGGGATCCTTTGGACTCAAGCATCTTGATGCAAGATGAAACCCTAATCTGAGGTAGACTTCCTTAGGAGAGAGTTTATCTGGTTAACTCTTGGACCTCCTAGAGCAATTTGAGGACCTCACTTGACATGTATTGAGAAATATGAGAGGGAAAATTTTGGGGGTACAACACTCATCTATATTTTCTTTCGATACACATCCCTATTGATTCAAACACTCGTTCGTGTTAAACCTTTCTTTGATACTCATTTGTATCTTCTATCGATACTCGTTTGTATTAATTTAAACACTCAGTCGTGTAATCATTTCCTTGATACTCGTCTGCATCTTCTTTTGATACTCATCCATATTGATTCAAACACTCGTTCGTGTTAAACCTTTGATACTCGTATGTATCTTCTTTTGATACTTGTCCTTATTGATTCAAACACTCGTCTGGGTAATATTTTCTTTGATACTCGGCTGTATCTTCTTTTGATACTCGTTCGTATTGATTCAAACACTCGTCTGTGTAATATTTTCCTCGATACTCGTTTGTATCTTCTTTCCATCCTCGTCCGTATCGATTCAAACACTTGTCCGTGTAATCTTTTTATTGATACTGGTTTGTATCTTCTTTCGATAGTTGTCCGTATTGATTTAAACACTCGTTTGTGTTAAACTTTTCTTTGATAATCGTCTGTATCTTCTTTTGATACTCGTTCCTATTGATTCAAATACTCGTTCATGTTAAACCTTTCTTTGATACTCGTCCGTATCATCTATCGATACTCGTCTGTATTGATTCAAACCCTCGTTCGTGTTAAACCTTTCTTTCATACTCGTCCTTATCTTCTTTCGATACACGTCCGTGTAATCTTTTCCTCAATACTCGTCTATATTTACTTTGATACTCTTCCGTATTGATTCCAACACCCTTTTGTGTTAAACCTTTCTTTGATACTCGTCCGTATCTTCTTTCAATAGTCGTCTGTATTGATTCAAACACTCGTCCGTGTAATCTTTTCTTTGATACTCGTCTTTATCTTCTTTCGATACTCGTCTGTATTGACTCAAACACTCATTCGTGTTAAACCTTTCTTTGATACTCGTCAGGATCTTCTTTCGGTACTCGTCCGTATTGATTCAAACACTCGTTCATTTTAAATCTTTCTTTGATACTTGTCTGCATATTTGTTTGATACTCATCCGTATTGATTCAAACACTCGTTCGTGTTAAACCTTTCTTTGATACTCGTCTGTATCTTCTTTCAATACTCGTCCGTATTGATTCAAACACTCTTCCTTGTAGTCTTTTCCTTGATACCCGTCTGTTTCTTCTTTTGATACTCGTCCCTATTGATTCAAACACTCGTTCGTGTTTAACCTTTCTTTGAAACTCATCCGTATCTTATTTTGATACTCGTCTGTGTTGATTCAAACACTCGCCATGTAATCTTTTCCTTGATACTCGTCTATATCTTATTTGGATACTCATCTGTATTGATTCAACACTCGTTCGTGTTAAACCTTTCTTTGATACTCATCCATATCTTCTTTTGATACTCATTCGTATTGATTCAAACACTCATCCGTGTAATATTTTCCTTGAGAGTCGTCTATATCTTCTTTTGATACTCGTCCCTATTGATTCAAACACTCATTCGTGTTAAAACTTTCTTTGATACTTATCCATACCTTCTTTCGATACTCGCCGTATTGATTCAAACACTCGTCCGTGTAATCTTTAATTTGATACTCGTCTACATCTTCTTTCAATAATCGTCTATATTGATTCAACACTCGTTCGTGTTAAACCTTTCTTTGATACTCGTTCGTATCTTCTTTTGATACTCGTCCATATTGATTCAAACACTCATTCGTGTAATATTTTCCTTGATACTCGTCTGTATCTTCTATGGATACTCGTCTCTATTAATTCAACACTCGTTCATGTTAAAACTTTCTTTAATACTCGTTTGAATCTTCTTTTGATACTCGTTCGAATTGATTCAAACACTCGTCCGTGTAATCTTTTCCTTGATACTCGTTTGTATTTTCTATCGATACTCGTCCTTATTGATTCAAACACTCGTTCTTGTTTGACCTTTCTTTGATACTCATTTGTATCTTCTTTTGATACTCGTCTGTATTGATTCAACACTCATTTGTGTTAAAAATTTCTTTGATATTCGTCTATATCTTCTTTCGATACTCGTCCGTATTGATTCAAACACTCGTTCGTGTTAAACCTTTCTTTGATACTCGTCCGTATCTTCTTTCAATACTCGTCTGTATTGATTCAAACACTCTTACTTGTAGTCTTTTCCTTGATACTCGTCTTTATCTTCTTACGATACTCGCCCGTATTGACTCAAACACTCGTTCGTGTTAAACCTTTCTTTGATACTCGTCCGTATCTTATTTCGATACTCGTCCGTATTGATTTAAACACTCGTTCGTTTTAAATCTTTCTTTGATACTTGTCTGCATATTCTTTTGATTCTCGTATGTATTAATTTAAACACTCGTTCGTGTTAAACCTTTCTTTGATACTCGTCCGTATCTTCTTTCAATACTCGTCCATATTGATTCAAACACTCTTCCTTGTAGTCTTTTCCTTGATACTCGTCTGTTTCTTCTTTCGATACTCGTCCCTATTGATTCAAACACTCGTTCGTGTTTAACCTTTCTTTGATACTCGTCTGTATCTTATTTCGATACTCGTTTGTGTTGATTCAAACACTCGCCGTGTAATCTTTTCCTTGATACTCGTCTGTATCTTATTTGGATACTCATCTGTATTAATTCAACACTCGTTCGTGTTAAACCTTTCTTTGATACTCGCCTGTATCTTCTTTTAATACTCGTCCGTATTGATTCAAACACTCTTCCTTGTAGTCTTTTCCTTGATACTCGTCTGTTTCTTCTTTCGATACTCGTCCCTATGGATTCAAACACTCGTTCGTGTTTAACCTTTCTTTGAGACTCATCCGTATCTTATTTCGATACTCGTCTGTGTTGATTCAAACACTCGCCATGTAATATTTTCCTTGATACTCGTCTATATCTTATTTGGATACTCATCTTTATTGATTCAACACTCATTCGTGTTAAACCTTTCTTTGATACTCGTTCTTATCTTCTTTCGATAATCGTCCATATTAATTCAAACACTCGTTCGTGTAATCTTTTCCTTGATACTCGTCTGTATCTTCTATGGATACTCCTCTGTATTAATTCAACACTCGTTCACGTTAAAACTTTCTTTAATACTCGTTTGTATCTTCTTTTGATACTCGTCTGAATTGATTCAAACACTCGTTCGTGTAATCTTTTCCTTGATACTCGTTTGTATTTTCTTTCGATACTCGTCTATATTGATTCAAACACTCGTTCTTGTCTTTGATACTCATTCGTATCTTCTTTTGATACTCGTCTGTATTGATTCAACACTCATTTGTGTTAAAACTTTCTTTGATATTCGTCTGTATCTTCTTTCGATACTCGTCCGTATTGGTTCAAACACTCGTTTGTCTAATCTTTTCCTGCATACTCGTTTGTATCTTCTGTGGATACTCGTATGTATTTATTCAACACTCCTTCGTGTTAGACCTTTCTTTGATACTCGTTCGTATCTTCTTTTGATACTCGTCCGAATTGATTCAAACACTCGTCCGTGTAATCTTTTCCTTGATGCTCATATGTGTCTTCTTTCGATACTCGTCCATATTGATTCAAACACTCGCTCGTGTTAAACCTTTCTTTGATAGTCATCCGTATCTTATTTCGATACTCGTCTTTATTGATTCAAACACTCGTTCGTGTAATCTTTTCTTGATACTCGCCTGTATCTTCTTTGGATACTCGTCTGTATTGATTCAACACTTGTTCGTGTTAAACCTATTTTCCTAAAGTATCTGAAGAGGATTTTCCAGTTAACCTATTTGCATCCAATTTTCCTAAATTGGTGGGGGTGAATCAAATCTAAAGCTTAGTGTAAACACACGCTTTAAAATTTATTTTGTGCAAATTTCATCATACCGTCTTTATCTTCTTCTTGTCCATATTTTGTAGTAGACCGCAACACAAGATCTAGTAATCTTTAGCTTCGATTTTTAATTTTGACTCATACATTATTTATAATTAATAGGCTTAAATGCAGTTTTGACCCCCCTAGTTTAAGGTTTTTGGAGTTTCGATCCCCCTAGTTTAAAAGCCAGGTTTCTAGTCCCCAAAGTTTTCAAATTTGGGATTTTTGAAGCCCCCTCCATCTGGCTGCCCAAAAAGTGACATGGCACAGGGAGAGTAATGCCACGTATTATTTTCTTATTTCTTATTTAGAGTAATATTTTTTAAACATTTAAATAAGTGATATTAATTTCCAAATGAATTTTTAATTTCATAATTCATATTTTCTGAAAATCCCAAATTGCTTAACCTAATTTCCTCTTCCATCCTTGCTTCTGGTCATCTACAACCTTCCTTCTTGGTACGACCTCCATCTACCTTCTATTCCATCTACCTTCTCTTCCTTCCTGCAAGCATCCAACATGTCTCAAAAATCCGTGTCGAATCCGAGCTACAGGAATCGTTCTGTTATACATGAATGCCACTGTGGTATCGATGCTCCGTTGATGACGGCTTGGACCGATTCAAACCCAGGACGACGCTTTTTCGGATGTGGGATGTACAAGGTATGATATTCTTCAATTACAAAATTTGCTCCTCAGAATTGAGTATAGACTGAATATTTTGTGACCTCCATTGTTGCAGGTTCAAGGTTTCAAGAAGTGCAGTAATTTTGTTTGGTTGGATGAGGAAATGAATCCTAGGGCAAAGGAAGTGATTGGGAACTTACTCCACAACTTGAATGAAGAAAAGCAGAGGGTTAAAGAGTCAATGGTAAAAGAAGAAGAAACAAGGATGAAGATCAAATTTTTAAAGAAACAGTTGAAATTTAATTGGTTCATAACCATCTTTGTGTTGGTTGCATTTGTTGCAACAATAATAATGAAATGATGTAGGTTTATTAGTATTGGAGGTTCATTGTTGTCTGTAGGAGGTTCTTTGTGTTGGTTGAAATGATCTAGGTTTATTAGTATTGGAGGTTTATTTGTATTGTTGTGTGTAGGTTTATTAATGTTGGAGTTTCTATGTTGTTTAGTTCGTAATGATGTTTGAGGTGTATAACTACTCATGGTTTATAATGAAATGATGATGTTTGAGGTTTATAAATTGCAATTGCACTTGAATTTGTTTCATTATGTAGACCATTAAGTATAACTTCTCAGTGTAATAATGAAACATTATGTAGGCCATTACAAATGCAGAAAAAATGGTCTACCTAAATACAGAAAAAATGCAGAATTTTTCAAAATGCAGATGCAGAATTATTATACCTAAATTATACCTAAATGCAGATGCAGAATTATAACTAATTAAACACAGAATTTTGTTGCAGAATTATACCAAATACAGAATTATACCAAATGCAGAATTTTGTTGCAACACAGAATTATACCAAATGCAGAATTATTAAACACAGAATTTTGTTGCAACACAGAATTTTGTTGCAACACTGAATTTTTTCCAAACGCAGATGCAGATACCAAATGCAGAATTATTAAACACAGAATTTTGTTGCAATACAGAATTTTTTGCAACACATAATTTTTTGAGCAGTTTGTGGCAACACAAAATTTTTTGAGCAGTTTGTGGCAACACAGAATTTTTTAAACACAAAATTTTGCAGAATTATTCAACACAGTTTGTTGCATACTTGAGCAGCCAAGACAGTTTGTAGCAGAGTGTGTACCAAATTCATGATTGTACCAAAACATATCCATTACAAGATACATATCCATTACAACATATCCATTACAAAATATTCATTACAAAATATAACCATACTAAAGATATCCATTATAACCATACTAAAGATTTCCACTAATACATCAAGTTTCATTCCAAAAAAAAGCAACATCATTCCTAATTACTTCTACTCTTGACTAGGCTGAGGTGCTTGAGATCCCTGACCAATCTCAATCTGTTTTTCTGCATCTTTAGTCTTCTTAGTCTTGTTAGTCTTCTTTGCCTTCTTGGTTGTCTTTGTTTGCTTGGTCTTCTTATTGCCTCCTTTTGGTATCTGCCAATCAGCTGCCCTCTTGCCCTTACAAGTCCTACTGTTGTGTCCAGTTTGTCCACATTTATTGCAAGTGACAGTTGAAAAGCTTCTTGAAAGCACATGGGGGTTCTTTGGCTCATCACCTGTTTTAATTCTCATCTTTTTTGGACGTCCAATTGCTCTTCTCATGATAGGAGGACACATAGGCACATGATCAACATCAGTCCATAATTGTGGTCCATTGGTTGGCATGACAATATTAGCATAGCATTTCTCAAATGTAACTTTGCTGCAAAACAGAAATAATGTTACACATGCAAGAGTTAATAGAACATATCATAAACAGGACATAGAAATATGTTACATAACATGTGACTCACAAACCTATAATATGGAGAGACATATGCTTCTGGTTTTTTTCTTATGTTCCAAATGCAGGAGATAACATGACAACATGGGATTCCAGACAACTCCCATTTTCTACAGCTGCATGATTCATTCTTCAGATTTACACAATATGTCTCAGTTCCATTGGTAACTCCAAAGATTGAGAGATCATCATCACCATGCCAAGTTGGGGTCCAGTCTTGTGCTTCCCTTTTGTGCTTCTCAATTAGCAATTGGATTCTAGGACAGATTACTCCTTCATATCCCTGCAATAATCCCTTTTGTTTAGTTATCCTTTTAGTGATATAATGTTTGATTCCTTCCAATAAGGTTATGATTGGCTTGTCTCGATGCTCCAAAATTGCCCTGTTAAAGGCCTCACACATGTTATTCACTTGAATATCACATTTGGCATATGTCTTGAAATGTGATCTTGTCCAGAACATTGCTGGAATGTCATTCAAGTCCTTCCATGCTCCACCATCTAAAAGCTTCAATTTCTACATTGCTCTTTCCCATATTGGAATTGAAGTTGCTCTGGCTGCTTCCCACATGGCTTGTTTTAGTACCACACCTCCATGTTTTTTCTTCCAATTACCATAAAGGTGTTTCACACACAGTCTCTGTTCCACATTGGAACTTAAGCCTTGGATAGCAGGAACCAAACCCTAACATAAAGCACACATAATTAAATGTTACATTCTATTAGTCATAAATAAAAGCACAGATAAGAATTAAATGTTACCTTCTGTTGGTCAGAAATAAAGCCATAACATCTATCATTTATTTGAGGTCCTTGTTCAGCAATATTTGGCTCAAAAATTTCAGGTTCAGGTACAACATCTTCAGTTTCAGCAATATTGGGTTCAGTAGGTTCAGCAATATTGGGTTCAGCAGGTTCAGCAATATTGGGTTCAGCAAGTTCAGCAATATTGGGTTCAGTAGGTTCAGTAGGTTCAGCAATATTGGGTTCAGTAGGTTCAGGTACAATTTCAGGTTCTTGTTCAACAGGTTCAGCAACAGCAATATTGGGTTCAGTAGGTTCAGGTTCATGTTCATGTTCAGCAGTTTCAACAACATCAATATTTGGTTCTGGTTCAGGTTCATGTTCAGCAGTTTCAGGTTCAACTTCACAATGTTCAGCTACAGCAATATTTGGTTCTGCTACACCAATCAATTCTACATCATCATCTTCAATTACTTTATCCAACTCACTAGGATCCATAATTTCAGGTGGATCAGACACCTTATGCTCCACATAAACATCAATTACTTCATGACCTACAACATCTTGTCCAAATTGCAGTACATCCCTATCATTGTTTAATGGCCTTAGACCACGGGTAAAGCTAAATTTAGGGTTCCTATACCACAAAGATCCAATGTCTATATAACCCTGACCTTTAACCAGTGCCTCCAAATCCATGTATGACATAAAGTCAACATCAAACTTCCAATTCATCTCAGTAACCTCGCCCCCAACATACAAATGTACAGGTTCATTTACAAATCTACCCCTATGGTGTAATCTTAACCTCACTAATGTCTCTGGTGGTGGCCTGAAATTAACAATATTAAAATGCAATGTTAATAAACTAACCCACTAAAAGCCAAACATTGAATATTCGTTCATGGTGGACCACAAAAGAGAAAAATACTAAACCCACTAATATGAGACAATGATGGACCACACAGAACTATATAAAAACATGTTCAAGAAGACAACAAAACTTACCTCATAGAATATCTTTCTCCATCTTTCCTCATCGCTCTAAATATCAGAATGATTATACGAAGCTTTAAGAGAGAGTGTGAAAGTAGTATGTAGTAGGAGTGTGATGGTTGAAGCTGGTACCACAGAAGGAAGACGAAGATGGAGTGTTGGAGGTCGTACCAAGAAGGAGGGTTGAAGATGATCAGAAGAAATCTCGTACGGGCGGATGGAAGAGGAAATTAGGTTAAGCAATTTGGGATTTTCAGAAAATATGAATTATGAAATTAAAAATTCATTTGGAAATTAATATCACTTATTTAAATGTTTAAAAAATATTATTCTAAATAAGAAATAAGAAAATAATACGTGGCATTACTCTCCTTGTGCCATGTCACTTTTTGGGCAGCCAGATGGAGGGGGCTTCAAAAATCCCAAATTTGAAAACTTTGGGGACTAGAAACCTGGCTTTTAAACTAGGGGGATCTAAACTCCAAAAACATTAAACTAGGGGGGTCAAAACTGCATTTAAGCCTAATTAATATTAAAGTATACAACTTTAAAGAATATGATAACAACTTTTAATGATTGTGAAAGGTACAAAATTAATTTACAAAATTTTTAAAATTATGGAATTTTGATTTATGATTTTTTTGTGATTAGTTTGTGGTTGGAACTTTGACGGAGAGATAAAGATACATGTTTGATTATTCTTAACCATGGTGAAAGGTACATACTTACTTTAAATAAAAATATATATTATATGATGTTCGAAATATTTGTGAAATATGTTAAAAAATTTATGTTAAGTTTAACATTTGCAATAAATTTATATATAAATGATTTATAAAATATTCAAGTATGTGAATTTGACTAATCAAAAATATATTTGATTTATGGTATATAGTTAAATGTAAAGTACATGTTAAATAATAATGTTTGGTGCAAGTAATTTATTTTAATTAATAATTTATTTATTTGTGGATGAAATGATTTGGCGAAAAATCATAATATTGAATTTACGAGTTATTTGTTACTAGACTATTTTGTTTCAACATAAAAGAAGTATGAATAAAATGCTAAAATGTTAAGGGTTATATTTTAGTTGTATTTTAGTTTATGCAAAAATTCATTAAATTTAAAATGATTTATCTCATATTATATATATGTATCATGATATGAAGATATTATTTCTGATTCGTCTTAATATTAAAAGCAATTTGGGTATATTTTAGAACATTGTAAATTGAAAAATATTTATGTTGAAAAGTCATAGAAAATATTAATGATGTGATTTCATTGTTTATTTTGTATTGTGACTTTTATTTGGATATACCATATAACATTATTAAATATCAAACATGATTTTATCACATAGTATTTCTTATGCATATGTTTGTTAAGCAAGAAAGTTGTTTATTTTAATAGAATAAAAATAAACCCTATGGTGTTAAATTTATATTGAGTTTATGAATTACATGGTTGAACTCACTTCATAAAATACAAGTTAGTTATGACAAATTTCTAGGATCATGGTTGTCAATTCTATAAATATTTAATGGATTAAATATATTTTGGATATATTTAAGTGCAAGTAAACCTTCAACCCAAAAAGGTTAGAAAATAAAGAACGACATTAAATTTGTATATATGACACAGGGTAATAAATGAAAAAGTGTCATGATGATATTTGTCGAAACTATCAAGAATATAGAATATATTTTACATATGAAAAATGTACTAATATGACAAATGTGTCATGCTGATTTGACGATAGTTGGTAAATACTATCAAAAGTATATAAAGTAATCATAGACATGACTATTAAAAATATTAAATATTCAAAGTTTATTAATATTTGAAAAATCTTGCGATTCTTTGACAAAAAGGATTGGCAAGGATATGATGTCTTTGGATAAAACTAAATACAAGGAAGACATCATTAAGAGAAATGGAACAAGCTCATATCTAATTAATCATCAATAGTGGACACTCAACTCACACTAGATTAATATTAAGTCTTGAGTTCAATGATAAAATTACACTATTAGAGTGATTGAAGTACTTGAAAATAAATGCATCCCAAGGGATAAAAGTACTTGAACCATAAGAATAAATGTGGTAGGATGCAGTTTTATCTTAATAGACATATATCATGTATTTGCTGGAATGCATAATTATGGGTGCATTCTAATAAAGTCTACCAATATGAGAATGAAGTGGTGTCGCTTTATAGAGTTCAAGGACTTGACTCTTAAATTCTCATGAAAAGGATATGAGACACAAAACCTTATTAAATGTGTCATATTAATAATTTGATCAATAATACTGAGATTTCACGTGTAAGTTATGCACGTTTTCTCTAATAAATAATTAGTTCAAAGCTTGTCTATCACGTGCGAGTGAAAACTTAACTTACTAAGTAATAGTTCAAATCATAAGATACCTTTATCTGAACCATGAAATTTTCTGAATAATAGATTTAGATATATACTTTGAAAATGGTGGGGGATTGTTGGAGAAATTTCCAAAATATTGAATTGATTAACAATAATGATTAAATTCATTTGATGAAATTTTGGATCACAAATATTATGTTGGTGTAGTGGTTCTGACTTTGAATAAATAATCAAAGTGTGATGGGTTCAACACTCGTTTGCAGGCACAAGGACACAAATGACTGCCACTCAACCAATGTGTTGTTTGATATAACATCTGAATAGATATGTACATAACATCTCTAATTGACGAGTAACTGAAAAGAGACCTCCTTCCACCTAATGATAAAAATTTCTCTATAAATAGAGATGTTGTGCAAACTCAAATAGGATATGGAAATAATGTATTTCAAGAGCCTAAAATAATATCTAAGCCATTTCTTTATTCTTTTAGTGCACGAGAAAAAATGAGGAAACTTTACTCGGTAAAATATTGTTGATCAATATGCTTAATGTGACAATGCAATTCATGTTAAGATTTCTAAAGTATCCTGAAGAGGATTCGTCGGTTAAACTATTTGTATCCAATTTGCCTAAATTAGTTAGGGTGAATCGAACCTAAAGCTTAGTGTAACACACTTTAAAATTTATTTTGTTCAAATTTCATCATACCCGTCTTCATCTTCTTCTTGTCCATATTTTGCAGCAGATCGCCAACACAAGATCTAACAATCTTTAGGTTTGATTTTTTATTTTGATTCATACTTTATTTATAATTAATATTAAAGTATACAACTTTAAAGAAGATGATAACAACTTTAAATGATTGTGAAAGGTACACAATTAATTTATATCATTTTTAAAATTATGGAATTTTGATTTATGATTTTTTTTTATTAGTTTGTGGTTGAAATTTTGATGGAGAGATAAAGATACATGTTTGATTATTCCTAACCACGGTGAAAGGTACATATTTTAAGTAAATATATGTTATATGATGCTCTAAATCATTGTGAAATATGGTAAAAATATATTTATTTATGTTAAGTTTAATATGTGCAATAAATTTATATATGCATAATTTATAAAATATTCAAGCATGTGAATTTGACTAATCAATAATATATTTGGTTTATGGTGTATACTTGAATATAAAGTACATGTCAAATAATAATATTTGATGCAAGTAATTTATTTTAATTAATAATGTATTTATTTGTAGATGAAATGATTTGGTGAAAAATCATAATGTTGAATTTATGATGCATGTTATTTGTTACTAGACTATTTTGTTTCAACATAAAAGAAGTATAAATAAAATGCTAAAATGTTAAGGATTATGTTTTAGTTGTATTTTAGTTTGTGCAAAAATTCATTAAATTTAACATGATTTATCTTATATTATATATGTATCATGATATGAAGATATTATTTTTTATTCGTCTTGATATTAAAAGTAATTTGGGTATATTTTAGAATATTGTAAATTGACAAATTTTTTATGGTGGAAAGTCATAGAAAATATTAAATGATGTGATTTCATTGTTTATTTTGTATTGTGACTTTTATTTGGATATACCATATAATATTGTTATATATCAAACATTATTTTATCAAATATAATTTGTTATGCATATGTTTGTTAAGCAAGAAAGTTGTTTATTTTAATAGAATAAAAATAAATTATATGGTGTTATATTTATATTGAGTTTATGAATTACATGTTTGAACTCACTTCATGAAATAAAGGTTACTTATTACAAATTTTTATGATCATGTTTTCGATTGCTATAAATATTTAATGGATTAAATATATTTTGAATATATTTAAGTGCAAGTAAAACTTCAAACCAAAAAGGTTAGCAAATGAAGAACGACATTAAATTTGTATATATGACAAAATGTAATTAAATGAAAAAAGTGTCATGATGATAGTTTGTCGAAACTATCAAGAATATAGAATATATTTTGCATATGAAAAATATACAAATATGACAAATGTGTCATGCTGATTTGATGATAGTTGGTAAATACTATCAAGAATACATAAAGTAATCATAGACATGACTATTTAAAATATTTAATATTCAAAGTTTATTAAAATTTGAAAAAGCTTGCGATTCTTTGACGAAAGAATTGACAAGGATATGATGTTTTTGGATAAAACTGAATACAAAGAAGACATCGTTAAGGGATGTGGAACAATCTCATATCTAATTAATCACGAATGGTTGAAATTCAACTCACACTTGATTAATATTAAGTCTTGAGTTCAATGATGAAAATACACTATTAAAGTGATTGAAGTACTTGATAATAAATGCATCCCAAGGAATAAAAGTACTTTGACCATATGAATAAATACGGTAGGATGAAGTTTTCTCTTAATATACATATATCATGTATTTGCTGGAATGTATAATTATGGGTGCATTCTAATATAGTCTACCTATATGAGAATGAAGTGGTGTCGCTTCATAGAGTTGAAGGGCTTGACTATTAATTTCTCATGAAAAGGATATGAGACACAAGACCTTATTTAATGTGTCATATTGATAATTTAATCAATGATACCGAGATTTCACGTGTGAGTTGTGCACGTTTTCTCTAATGAATAATTGCTTCAAAATTTGTCTACCAATCTATTCGAGGATGAGTGAAAACTTAAGTTACTATATAATAGTTCCAATCGTAAGATACCTTTATTTGAAACCGTGAAATTTCCAGAATAAAAATTTAGATATATTTTAAAAACGGTAGAGGATTGTTGGAGAAATTTCCAAAATATTGAATTGATTAACAATAATGATTAAATTCATTTGGTGAAAGTTTGGATCATAAATATTGTGTTGGTGTAGTGGTTTTGACTTTGAATAAATAATCAAAGTGTGGTGGGTTCCACACTGGGTTGTAGGCGCTAGGACACAAATGGCTGCCACTCAACCAATGTGTTGTTTAATATAATATCTGAATGGATATGTACATAACATCTATAAATAGAGATATTGTGCAACTCAAATAGAATATGAAAATAATATATTTCAAGAGTTTAAAATAATATCTAAGCCAATTTTTTTTAGTGTACAAGAATAAATGAGGAAACTTTATTCGGTAAAATATTGTTGATCAATATGTTTAATGTGAATATGCAATTCATGTTAAGATTTCTAAAGTATCCTGAAGAAGATTCATCGATTAACCTATTTGCATCCAATTTGCCAAAGTTAATGGGGTGGATCGAACCTAAAACTCAGTGTAAACACAGACACTTTAAAATTTATTTTGTGCAAATTTCATCATACCGTCTTTATCTTCTTCTTATCTATATTTTACAGTAGACCCAAACACAAGATCTAACGCTAAAGACATGTGTTAATTTGCATTTAAAAGAAGTGAACAAATAATTATTAAATATAATAGAAAGACAGAATTGTATAAATAGGATGTAGTTGTTATATGTCGGGTAAAAATATCATTACTCTAAAAAAAAGATGTCTTCTTTATGGGAAAAGAGATGATAAGGAAATGAAAAGAAGAAGTGAGCATAGTTTGAAAATCGTTAAACATGTACTTCGAGGTTTACTCCTCTAATGTAGGGTGATAATCACATGGGAAGATACATGCGATTGGTTCCACACACTGTTTAAACTTAGGTAAGTGCCACCCACATGCAAGTTCTGTAGCACTTACCTGCTTCAGCAGAAATTAGTATGGTGAGAGAATCATCCAATCACATTTACAAGTCTTTTATATCAACAGTCATATTTTCAACACATTTTAACATGTATTTTTCTATTTAATTTTTTAAATATTTTATTTTATAAGTATCAATAATTTATTTAAAAATATATTCAGATACCAACAACTTATATTCATTTAAAACAACAATCACATATTAGTTAAGTTATTATTATACACATTTTTTATGAATTAAAATCATGATAAATTCTATTAAATTTATATAAATTCAGATAATTTATATGCTGTTGTAAAATATATGTTGCATACTTTTTGTTCTTATAACAATTTTATATATACTAACTTCCTTATTTTATTACAAATAAAAATTGATTTTTAATTTTATAAATAATTAATGTATCTAAAGAGTAAAGAAATTTAATAAATAATTTATTAAATTTGAAAAATATAATTTTGTTTATAATAAAAAATGGCAAATGTAAAGAAGCTAAAGTTTGAAGGCTTAACAATTGTCTTTGAAAAATAATAAATATTTGTATTTCTTAAATATTTTTTTCTTCTGTTTTAGAACATGTTGTGATGATTTCCACCATGAATTAAAAAAAAAAAAGACTTTTAGAGAGCATTAATCATGCTTTCTTTTGGTGTTGATAGAAGTGATATGCATATATCATGTAAGATCGCCTAAATCCTGATTAGGCCCACAAGATGTGCATATCAAGGAGAATTCACCAATGAAACAATAGATTAAATTAATTAATCAGGGATTAGTAAGAGACACGATCCTATCATATTAGAAACCCATTAACTTTCTAATCATCTTTGTTTCTTTTCGTAACCATTACTTTGGAAGCATCTAAAAAAAAGGATAAAAAGATAAACCACAATGTGACTTAGTTTTCAAAGCACTTTTTTTTTAGCACAATACGGATATGACTCAATTAAGCCCCTCGATGTATTCCACATAACACTACCTAATTCTTTTTTAATTTGCAACTCCTTCCTAATTTTTAAAATTGAATTGTTGGAAGTTTATGAGGGTAGAGTTTGCTTTAAGTCATGTGATGATGTCTCTCTCTCATAATTATATATAGTATAATCTATAATCTAATTAAGCTATTCGTGGATCTTTACTAAATTGTTTAGATGGTAGAGTAGAATATGCACTACTCCACTTAAATTAATGAACAAAGAAAACTAAAGAAGCAATTAAAATACCTTGTACCTTTTACGTGTTTGAAAATAGAAATACATGTATTGGAAGCTAGCTCTGGTGAATTGAATTTAATTTGAGAGACTTTGGTCAATTAATAAGACAAAAACAAGTGCGTGGTTTGCTAATAAAGCAAGGGACATATAGACGGCTATAGCCTATATATGCATATGCAATATGGCACCCACATACTAGTAACATGTAACCAAATATATCAATATATAAACTTCGGCAACATTTACTCATAACATGACAAAATCTAACACCTGTCTTCAATAAATATCTACATTTAATAAATGAAAAACAAGTATTCTTATTGGATATTGTAGGTATACACATGTTGACATGATATACTCTCTCTTTAATTATAATAAGGCAATGTTATTCTTATTATATTATCGTATAGTATCCGTAATGATGAATAGTGAAATATAGTGTAGTGTAAAATTTTGATGTAAAAATATTTTTCTTATAAATAAATACGAGTTAAAGAAAGTTAATATATTTTTGTCTAAATTTTAAAATAAATCTTTTAATTAATTTTTGCTTATAATTAAAGCAATGAAGTATATTCTTAATAACGTCGCATATACACTAAACTACTTGTATGACTACTTTTCACTTATGGAATTTGTTGTTGTTTTGGTAGACGAGTATTTCAATATGATGGAGAGTGGATAACCTTTAAAGTTAACATTCCAAACACTTAAGTCGGTGAGAAAAATCAAAAGTAATGTGTGAGAGAAAATGAATAGGAATTTTATACGAAGTTACTAATACGCTTCAACGATATTTCACACATCATTTACAAATATCATAGCATATGCATACGAAATGCATATAGCACTCTTGCTTACTTCGAGAACATCATTACGCAATGCATTTCATACATCATGACATTGCATACAACTAACTCTTTATCTTTTCAGGTAAAGTCTACAAATAGACGAATATTATCAATAAGTTTCAAAACAGATCGCAAATTAATTCCTGAAACAAGACATGGCAACTATCTATGAAAATAAATTGTAGATCAATTCTCGAAACAGGACGGGACGACTATCTATAAAAACACCTTGAATATTAACTCCTGAAACAAGACAGGGAAACTATCTATACAACCGAGCAAAGATTAACCCCCGAAACAAGACGGGGAAACTATCTTTCTATCTTTATGGTCAGATGAAGATCAATTCCCAAAACAGGACGGGGAGACTATCTTTATCACCAAGTGGTATGAACTCCCGAAATAAGACGGATTTACCAACAAAAACGGATTGTAGATCAATTCACGAAACAGGACGGGGCGACTATCTACATGACCAACACTTCTCTTCAGAGACTGAATTCTGAAAAGCATTTCCTTCAGAGATTCATCCTGAAAAGCATTTCCCTCAGACAAGATCAGATATATTCGCTCTGAAAAACATTCTTTAGATACAGTCAAGCGTAGACTCATTTTGATACTTCTATCAACAGTTACTCTGGATGGCATCTATTAGCCCATCTCCGACGACTCTCTCCCACCTCTCTGAATGGCATCTTTAAGCTCATTCAAGCAATATTATCAACCAATAGCGTTACCGCCTGCACATGCGAGTGTAAATTTCTAGGAACTTAAGTGTTCAATCATCTTCTACCTTCAAGTCACCAAAGGCGGACATGTCAATCTAACTCTTCAGGTTTAAGAAGATTGAACAGGGGCAGCTATTGTACCCTAAAATTCACCCTCCCATATCTTCAAGGCATTCTCCTCGGGTTCTCAAAATGCTCAAGGATGCTCAAGAGTTGGTCAACAAATTCTTCTCCTAAGCAAGGGGTTCACAACTAGGGTTTCACTTTTCATAAAGAGATTTGGGTTTCTAAGGTCTGAAGTGGTTTTCATGGTTCTTCATATGTCCCTAAGAATGCTCATGTCAAGTTTCAAGTCTTACATCACAAGTTTGCTCAGTCAATTGCTCAAATGACTAAAAATCAACTAATTGGGCAAAAAGTCAATTGTGGTCAACATACAGTTAAACTTCAAGATTTTTAGTCAACATCAATATTTTGAAGTGATATTCATCATTTTATCAAGGGTTGATCATGATTCCTCAAGGAAAGCCCTCAAATCATCAAAAGTCAAAAGTTGACAAATTACGGTTTCCCTAGGAGAAGTCAACTAAACTTTGACCAAGCATAACTTTCATATGCTTCATCAGTTTTTCCCAACCAAATCTCATTTTGAAGGGAATTTAATTCTCTACAACTTTGAATCTTTAAGCTCAAGTCCAAAAAGTGCATCATTTGAGAGATATAAGCCAATACATTACAAGTCATTTCAAAAGTCAACAAAAAGACACTTTTTGTCAAGGCAACTTACATCAAGATAAAGTCTTCAAAAGAAAAAATGACCAACATAGAGAATGTAGAGGACATCTTGAGCTTTCTAAAAAGTCAAAGATTACCTTAAAAAGATGCAAATTGAGAGAGTTATGACAAATGCAAGTTTGGAAATTTTGAGAAAATGCATGAAACCTAAATTGAGCAAACTTAAATTTTTGGGCTAATAGGCCTATCTATTAAGGTCAAAATGTGTTCATGACATGTTTAAGGATCCATAAGTCCATTCATGCATTATCTTTTATTTTTATTTTACTTATTTTGATTATCATTCAATTAAAATTAAAATAAATCAAATAAAATATAAAATTATTGGACTAAGGCACAAGGCTTTTGATTTCAGTCATGTTGGAGGCCCAAACTCATATATTTGAGCTGGAAAAATTATGTGGAGCTTTTGTGAATCAAATCTTGGCCAAAATGACAAGTTTCACATAACTCCAAATCAAATCTCTTTCTCATAATCATGCAAGATTTCCTTCAGGTATTGTTGACCTAAATCCTCCACTATATAAATCCAACTCATTCATGCACAAAGGACACACAAGCTGTCTCCTTACAAGCCCTAAAAAACTCACGAAAAATTCAAAGCTAGGGAAAACATAAAACTCTATTTGCAACTTCCTTCAATCAGTCCAAGGCATTCCATCATATTCTTGAGACTCCCAAGAAGTTATTCCAACCATTCTTGAAGCTTGAAGCATCTCAGAACGTGCCATCAAGGTTGCATCGATTGGGTAATGTTCCTTGAATTCAAACTTTTAATTCATATGATTTAGATGAATTTGATGCATACATTCATGTTCTTATTAATGTTTGGATTTTTTTTGACGTATTACTTGTGAGGTTTAGCGCAAGAATGATGTTCTGCCATTACTAGGACATTGGAAGGTTTTTGTCTTCGTATCTCACTATTCAAGCGTATTCAGGCCAAACGGCCACCACCATTGGATTCAGAAGACTTGATTTAGGGGGGGGGGGTTAGGATGTTTTTTATTACTAACCTTGATTATTTTGCAAGTTTAACAAAAGAAGGTCACCGGAGAAGACGACCAGAGCTAGGGCTTCGATACCTCTCTAGTCAATACATTCAGATTTATAATATATATTTGTTGATTGATATAAATAAATGGACGTATAGCCTCCCGAACGGTGGCAGCGCACGTAATAAGGCATTCTTATACCAAGGCACGGGTTCGATCCCTGCCTCTGGTATTTTGTTTTTTTAATATATTTTCTTGTGTTTGCAGATCCAGCGCGGTACACTCAACATAACCGCCATGGTTCGTCACTCAACCACTTCATGATCTTCATCATGCATCTCAAAGACGTGTTCCACGTTGCACCCTCGCTGACGGATCGCACCAGATCGTTCATGCAGCCTCCCTGGATCCGGGCTTGCTGTTTTGGGCCTAACAATTTCTATTTTTCACACCCCTCTAGTTTGCTTCCATAACAGGCACAAATCTCTTTTTTTAAGCTTTTTTAAACATAATTAGTTTAACCTTTTTTAATTAAAATTAATTTAGACCTTAGGTTTTTTAAAATTAACTTAACTAATATTTTTTAATTAAATTAATTTAACCATTTTCATTTAATTAATTAACTTAGTTTCTTTAGGTTTTTCACTAAAATTTCTTTTAATCAAAATTAATTTAGGGTTTGCTTAATTAATCTATTACTTTTCTTAATTAATTAAAATTAACTAGGTTTTAGGTTAATCATCAAATCATTTTTTTCTATCAAAATCATAAAACAATTTCCTCTTTCCTTTTATTTTACAATCTTCGCGTACTTTATTATTTTTGCGTTATTTTTTCGATTATGTAACTGCTATAGTTTGTAATAGTTTAATTATGGTTTACTTTCCCCCCGTTTTTTACTATTTTGTACTCCCACTTCCGAAGCCTTGTAATAGCGTAGAATTTTATTTCCCGCACTTTACTGTTTTTCATTATTACTATATTATCTTACTAGTAATTAGGGTTTGTATGGAAAGACTAATAATTGAACTTAGATAACCATAATTCTCAAAGATAAAATAACTGAATCAAAACACTTCACACACGCACCTCTAGGGTAGTGTCACTCGTTGCCTCGAAAAAAGTCATGTCCCTCGAACGTGGGGATGCTTTAGAAAAGACCCTCGGTTAAAAAGATCTTAGTCCCTCGATGACCCTTCGATGCTTCCTTCGGTAAATGATCTTAGTCCCTTACGATAAATTGCTAAAGCGCCCCTACGAGTTGCCTTTATGAATGTACGATGACCTGCGTCTGTCCCTTCACATCCAACGATAGGGCTTCCTACTAACTAATGGTAGGATAGCACTATCTAAAGGAGGAGGAAAATAATACGAAATACTTTTAAGTAGGTAGATAGTTCTTAATCGCTTTCTCACAAAAACAAAACATATTTTTCCACAAACACTTTCTCTGAAATATTTTCAAAAACAAACACTTCGTATGCATTCTTAACTGATACAAGAATCATTACAAAGTTGTCGTACTTAGGCATTTTTCAAAATATTTTCAAACACATACACACAGCATTTCAAAATAAAAGTGAGCTAGCGATTAAGAGCCCGTAGGTAACTACGGATGAAAAGGATGCTAACACCTTCCCTTTTATTAACCTACCCACCGAACTCAAAAATATCGAAGGTCTTTCATGTTCTTTTCACCCTTTCCTTATTGGATAAAAGAAAAGTCGGAAGTGACTCTTGTTATCCGCAACATTTTCAAATAAATGCAAAACCAAGTCAGTTCTGCCACCGTATTACAATGTCGAAACATCGAAATTTTTTGTACAAAAGACAGTAAAGGATGGAGTGATACCAACTAAAAAGTTTTAGCAAGCCTCATGGGAGTTAGATTACCGTATTCTCGTTTCAATGCAGTTTCAAATTAACCCATGCTTCAGTTAGAACTTTTAAGGGTTGTAACGTGGCCTGGTTCACGATTTTAGAAAAAAGGATTTAAGGATCAAAATTATTTGGTGCCCACCCATTCTCCATGATGTTCTATAATCCTAAGTTTAGTTAACCTGGTATAAGCATTCATCTCTCAAAAGAGGAGTTTGAGATTTTTGAGGAATCACTGAGGTTTCTTGGACATGGCAGTCACTCACCTCTTTCTTCCTTGGTGCCTGATCACACGAATTGGTTCCTTGCTGAGGATTTTTATTGGTAATCCTTTTCTCACCTTTTAGGCTTTTCAATTTCTTTAAATTTTGCCTGGACAAGTTTTTTTTTAATTTGACTCTAAAGTCCAGCGGGATGCCCTGACTTTTGCCTAAGCAACTTATTTTTCAAGTTTCGACTTAGCGGGGCTATTTGTCTCTTTCTTTCATCATACTTTCCCTTTTGGACAAGCCGTTGATCTTTACGCCGCCTTTGATTTATTAGAAGTGATTCTGACTGCCCAAGTCTTTGATAGATGAGGGATAGCCATTGTTACATTGTCATATGATCTCGACTTCTTGATGTGCAAGAGATACCCACTAAGATATCATTAATTGACACACACTCTTGATAAGTGAAGGTTAGCCATTGTGGTTTTGACTTTCCTCAACCTTTTGAAGGATAACCATTGTTGTATCTTTAGATGCACACTCTTGATGAGTTTTGAACGCTTGATCAAATTAACTGAACACTACCCGCCCTAGGGTTAAAATGAGGGTTTTTTTTGAATAGAAAAGAAACTCCTACTTCGAAGGCTCAGAGGGGTTAATGAGGGTCTATCTCCCTTAATGTATGGTGTTTGAGGATTAAAACAATACATGTACATCGTCAGTAGGGTTTTACTCAAAAGCATACCGTTTGAGATTCTAGGTATATTTCTCATCATCCTCCATCTAGAGGTTTTGCCTTATTAACAAGAGTTAAGTATCAAAAGCATAGTAAAACAAATAAGAGTGATAAATAATTAATTAATTCAAGACAATCATATTCAATGCATTGTGATTTTATATTAAAAAACAAACAGTTTTGCATACAAGAAAATGCTGATCAAAACAAGAAAGATTGCACATGAGAATACAAATGAAAGTAGAAATTGTCGTGTCGAGGAGACTTCTTCGGGCTTATTGCTTTAGAAGATGCTCTTTATAGTCTTGACATCTATTCAGGAGGAGGGTTTCTGGTTACCAACATGTTTCCTCCTTGAAAGGCTAAGTACTTATTATCGATCAACTATTATACTTTAGCTTTGTAAGCATTGCAATCCTCAGTCGAGTGTTCTGCTGACCCGACGTGGTACCTGCATTGTACGTTAGGATTATACCCAAGTGGAAATGGTTGCGTTAGAGGCTTCACAAATTTGGGAACTACCAAGGATTTTTGAATCAGACATGGCAGAATTTGACTGTAGGTCATAGGAATTGGATCCAAAGGAGCATTCCTTCTTTCCAAATTATTTCGAGGTCTGCGCTGATTCTGATTCTGATGATTTTGCTACTGTGGAGCATACTGCTATTGTGCCAAGAAAGACTATTTTTGAGCCATCCAGGGTTGGGAATCCTTATCAATAATACAAGCACTAGTTTCACCTTCTTCATTCTTGACAAAGCCGAAATAAGGTTTCTTTCTCTCGCCAATGTTGTTATTGTTAGTGCTAGGGGTACCTTGGATCTTACCTGCCTTGATATAAGTCTCAACATATTCCCCAATAATAACCATATTAGAGAAAGTGGCGAAAATACTGCTAATCATATGTAGAAGGTAAGGACCTCACAAAGCTCCCATGAGTAAATCAATCAACTCACGATCCAAGAGGGGAGGTTAAACCCTTCCAGATAATCCTCGCCATCTCTGGGTGTACTCTTTGAAGGATTCTTCTGACTTCTGCGACATGTTCTGAAGCTGGGCACGACTAGGAGCCATAACAATGTTGTAGTGATAATGTTTCAAGAAAGCATCAATGAGATCTCCCCAAATACTAACATGAGACCTCTCTAACCGTAAATACCATTCCAATGGTTCCCCTGTAAGACTGTCTTGAAAGAAGAGCATGAGTAACAGTTCATTCTAAACATGAGCGGCCATCTCGCGACAATAAGAACGGAGATGAGTCTCTGGGAAAATGGTGCTTGAGTATTTATCAAAGTTGGGAACCTTGAACTTTAGAGGAATAACAATCCCAAGAACAAGACACATTGTAGCGACAATGAATTTAGATTTTTTAGAAACTTCCATAGCTTTGAGACGCCCCTCGAGAGCATGATACATCTTAGTAGTTTCAGCAAGGTCAGTAGTGAGATCACCTTAGGAATCATCAAGATCAATGACATCGTAATGGTCGTCAACCAAATTCTTCTGAGTTTTAGGAGTAATCACAATAGTATCAACCTTGGGAATTCCATTAGGAGGATCGGGGAAGCCATTAGAAGTGGGAGGAGAGACTTCTATAATCTTAGTGACGTTCTGACGAAGCTCTTCCTGTCCCTGAACAACAACTTGGAGAGTCTTGAGAAGTTGATGCATTTTGGAACCCATAGTATCCATGTTCTAACATAGAGCATTTTGATTCTGTTCAAAGAGATCCATAAGTCTTCGTTGATTGGCGCGAGTGCAGTAAGAATGTAGAGAAGTCGTTGTTGTTGATTATGATAATAAGAGGCAAAACCAACAAAGAAGAATTTCGTCCAGGAAACTTGCAATTCATGAAATGCATGATATGCATGATGCATGTGTCATCCTTCATTTCCAAAGAACTAAAGACTAGTCAATCCATAAATATTCTTTTTGCAGTATTTCTCTTGGAAAGCTCAATTGGAGAAGACTTGTCTTTGGAATTCCATAGAAGTGGGATGTATATACATAATGGTAAATGATGTTATGGTATGAAACAGTCATGGGATCAAGACTCCATAGAATTGGGATAACCACTGTACCATTTCCAAACATGCCACATATTTCAGGATCAAGGGTCTGGAACATAA
Source organism: Vicia faba (assembly GCA_948472305.1). NCBI lineage: Eukaryota > Viridiplantae > Streptophyta > Magnoliopsida > Fabales > Fabaceae > Vicia > Vicia faba. The sequence goes on along the minus strand of OX451735.1, from coordinate 1,536,607,439 downwards.
TCGGAAGAATCCTATAACATTAGATTCAGAACTCAAAATAAATTTGAGGACCATATAGTCACTGAAAGAACATACAATTACTATCTAAACATAGTCACCAACTAAACAAGTCACCAACAGTACTTGTGAAGATTATCCCTTCCCCACTCACGGGTAAAGACTAGGTCAGGGTAAGCCAATGGTAACTCAAAATAACGGGTTTTCCTGAAAGCACTACCATTAAGCCACAGACGTGGATGACGATAACACCCATTTGAAACTCGTTTTAGCATAGACGACATGACCGCGTTGGTAGTACCTTCATCCAATAGCAGTCATGTTCTACTCTATTGCTAGGTTTCCTAGATAGTATACTCTAGCCTAGGTACTAGGCCTTTTGCCTCGTAGTAATACCCACCCAACAAGAAGCATATCTAGTACAATAGTAGTATATGGAAAACAGTAAAATGCTATGCATACATATGCTCAGGTAATCATGTATGGATGAACAAACTGAAAGCGTAAAAAATAAACACCCAAAGAAAAGACAACAAGAGCTAGGAGCGAGTCTGGGATGTACAAGTAGTTGGTCGACCTATCCCTAGTGAATTCTCCAGCTTAAACAACCGGCTAAAAGTCATCAAAAATGAAGTCACCATCGAACGTCTTTTATCCCACGTGAAGGGATAGGTAAACATCAAGAAAACTTGAGAAGGGAGAAGTCACGATCTTGCAACCGAGAGATCGGGTAGGGAAGTCTGTTACGCAAGGGGGAGGTATTAGCACCCCACACGCCCGCAGTACTCTATGATATCCACTCTTGTTATCTATCTTATGGGTGTGTCTAATCTATTCTTACTGTAATACTGAGGAAGAACGTATACAAAAGTAAGGGGAAAATAATGTAGGGAAAATAAAGTTGTGCTCGCTTGGGCCCTACCCCAATGCGTACGTATCCTTTTTAGGGAATCAAAGTTACCGTAGTTCGGCTCACATGTTTTGTTTGTTTTTTGTTTTTTATGAACAATGTTAATTCTGCCTTCTACTGCAGTTCGACCTTTGGAGACTCACGCGTTGGCACAAAAGTAAATTAACATGTCCTTACCTGAAAAGGGTTTTGAGTTACACCCTAAAAGCAAGATACCACATTTGATTGGTTTGTGTTTTGTTACCTTGAAAAAGGGTTTAAGTATGATTAAGATGTTTTATGATTTGCTAAAAAAAACAAAGTTTTAGTTTTAATTCCTATTTAAAAGGGGAAGAACAGATTCTACGGGAGACTAGCCTATTTCTAATCCTAAAGTTATCATACAATGGTGGTCCTAAAGTTTGGATTAACAAAAGGGAAATGTCTACCTAATGTTAGCATGCATGGTTTGCAACCTAAGGTCTAACTTGCATCCGAAAGGAACAAGCACATCCAAAGGGAACATTGTATAGAAAACGAGTAAGCAAACAAGCTCGAAAGAGAACACACATAAAATGGTAAAGAAAAGAAGCAAAATTCTTTAGTCAAGGGGAGTGTATCACCTGAGACAAACAAGTGGGGGTGAAATATAAAAGAAGAAATGCTTTAGCTAAGGGGAGTGAATCATCCAAAGCAAACAAGTGGGAATAAGATGTAAAATAAAAATGTGATGTCCAAAGCAACTGAACACCTAACCAAGGTATAAAAGATCGAGGTAGGAGACAGAAGGCAATATGAACAATCACGGAGTATCAACATCGGCCAATGAGAACTATTGACAAAGTGTGGGGGTTTGATTGCGAAACCCTTTTCCACTTGACGAGTCGATAACAAGAGTAGGCACAATCCCGAAGCATAGTGGTTCGTCATGAGCTAAGGATGACACGAATGAAATTGCGGGGGTTAATTATTAACCTCTTCCCGCTCGCCTCCTTTTGAGGACTTATCTTCTGTAACATATGCGAGCACAAATGTAAACACCTGTAAAATACCTACACAAAGGTAGGGTTTTAAACAAACCACACACAAGTAGCACACAATGGCAAACAATGTGGAATTTCCCTAAACGGGTCTTTAAATAAACTAGAGGGGTTCTTGACATGATCAGAAACAAAGACTCCCGTCATACATCTATATTCCTACTTCTCATGGCATCATAAAGTAGTAAAGTTCCTACTTCTCATGATATCTAGGAAGCAGTAGAGAAATGCGATAAAGTGCAGAAAATGTAAAAGCAGTAGCGGTGACTACCAAAAGCAAGCAGATCATCTAAAGCGGACGAAAGTAATGAAGAAGCAGGGAGTGCGCGTCGAGCAAGCTTCACCAAGAAACAAACAAAGTAAGAAATGATATCCAACTAAGATAAAAGCAAATGCGTGTTGTGAATGCAACGTGTAATCAAAAGTTTCTGCATAAAGTATCACAAAATATCACATGTATCTTGACAACATATTATATGATATGAATTTCTCGGGACAATGAGAAATAAGGCGTGTCACATCAGAAGCGAGCATAAGCCATATGCTTTGATCACATAACAACTTGTTATGTTACATGATCAAAAGCACCAAAATGTACCTTCACAATGAACAAACGCGTAAAAAATAATGAGGCACGACGTTATGAAAATATAAATAAAAACTAAAAGGAAAAATATTTTTTATTACATTTTTATGTGAAGAAATTCTATTAAAGAACCAAAGAATTTCTAGAAAAATTCTTTTATATTCTACCATTTTTTTATTATTTTTATTATATTAAAAAAACCTATCAAAACTAGAGAATTAGTTCCTAAAAATCAACTAAGAATATCTAACGAGTTTTATTAATTTTATAGTTTTTTTTATCATAACAAAAATATAGAAAAAATTAAGAGAAAAACCCTAAATCTAATAAGAAGAATATGAGGATCAGGGGGGTGCAAACTGCAGACAGGAAGTATGGTACAGGAGAATCAAGCGTTGAGCCCAACCAAATGAATCTAGCATTGAGTTTTTTGTTGCATGAGGCTTGTACCAAAAAATTCACGGGCCCAATGAGATGCTCCAGTCCATGATCCCTTTCAATCTACAACTAATTATTTTAACAACAACATTTTCAATCTTATGCATCGTTATTATTTTAAAAAACAATAGAATATGGGATGATATTCAAAACAGTGTAGTATTTGGTGAAAAAAGGATAGGGTTCACAATATGTGAAAGTACAACTTCACATGAGTGACTCTTTTTCTTCAACATTCAGCAACGACACTCGCGACTCAACCTTCTTTCCGATTCGAATTCAGCACAATGCCACTACTTTGCTAAACATCACCTGTGTTTATCTCTATGTCGCAATCTCCGACGACTTTGCAGCCATCATCTTCCATTGCCGCTCTGTCTTTGACAAAGCCTTGCGCATCTCCTCTTGTCTTCATTTCAACGGAGAACTTTAGGCGTTCCTTCAACGTATTCAAGGAGACGACGAATTTTGATAATAATCCGGAAACCTCTCCAATCTAGCCTTCAATCTCTATTTCTTTTCTCTCTGTTGGTGATGCGGGAATCTCCTTCTACTTCTCTGTTTTTCTATGTTCGAGTCGTCATAATACTAACACATTCTTGTCTCTGTTGTGATTCCATGAAATGGTCGATGCTTCAACGTCAGATGCTGCGACATGAAGATGATGATGATACTGAATCTTGCTGCCTATTGAGTATGAAGATGTAGGTTGTTGATGGAAATTGAAGTGCTCTTTTCCGAATCGCTGATGAGGAAGATTGATTGTTTGGAGATTTGTTGCAGCAAGATGATGTATACAGATTCAAGAGAAGATTAAATGTTCAGAGAAAGATCAAAGGTGATGAACCATTGTTGAAGTTGTTGTTGTGTAGAGAAGAATGACGGGAAAGATGCATAAATACGGTGTGAGGTTGGAGAAAGAATGAGGATGAGGCGTGGAGAGTGAGAGAGTTTGAAGGTGACAGTTGCAAGTTCTCAAAGGATAATTTTAGAGGTGAGTTGTTTTATGAGTTTTCATGTGTATTGAATCCTTGTATCCCCCTCCTCTTTTTTTTGTTATATCTGTTAGGAAGTTGGTTAGTGAGGTTAGAGTTGATTCCATTTTTTTGTTATTTTTTTTCCTGTTATAGGTAGTTTGAGCTAGAAAAGTTTGAAACTGTGTTAGTTAGTTGGTTAGGAAGGTTTTCTGTTATAGGTAGTTAGTTATAGAGTTAGGGAAGTTAGTTGATGGGTTTTGTTGAGCTGAGCTAGAGAGTTAGTTATCTGCTTCTGTTACTATTAGCATGTTAGGAAGGTTGGGAATCAATTCAGTTACTGAGCTGGCAAGTTAGTTTCGAAATTGAGTTTGGATTTATGCTGTACTTTCTTCTGATTTTTATTGATAAAAACCTCCCTCTGATATTTTCTTATGAATTCTTTGTTTCTTGATATATGTCTTGCTAAAACTTTTTCTAATCTTTCTGCTTGAGTCGGGTATTTTCGACTTAATTCTCCGCTTTTTTGTTTTGTTAATTGAACATGGATGCGGTTTATTTGTTATGCAGGGTAATGGAATTGGTTTTGTGGTTATACAGTTAACCATTTCCAGCTTCTTCTATTGGACATGTTAGGCTGTCAATTTTTTTAGACTATTTTGTAGTCTGACGCATAACTGTAACTTGAACAATTATCTTGTTTATTGAAAACATGAGGCCTGTTTGAAGGATTTGGCCATGAATACTTTGAAGGTGAAAACAGGAAAGCATGGTGAAGCCTTGACGATAAATCTTGGATATAGGGGAGAAAGGCAATAACTATTGAGAGGACGGACATGAAGTTTTGAAGATCATAGCAAGAATAAGGCTTATCTTAGGTTTAGCATAGGCTTAGAACTGAACTTGTAATGTTTATAACATGCTTGCACTTTGTATAATTGTAATGTTAATGGATCATGAATGATCTTTGTATATTGAATATTCATTTAAATGAGATGTTTCAGACTCTAATTGAACTTTGAATGAAGTTGGATAAGATTTCCCCAGTACTTGAATAACATCATGAATGGAACTTCAAGTTTGAAACTTGCCATGACAAAAAGATCAACACTTTATTCCCATCACTCAGAAATCCATGTCTATTATTCCTCAATGTTCGAATGAATAATGAACAATTTGAATGGAGTTTGCATAACCTCGCAAGCTTTTGTTGAATGATAATGATGAATGATGGATTTGGAAAGGATTTAGTTTGGATAAACTTGGATAATGGATGATGAAATTTGTGGATGAAGAGTTTGAACAATGTTGAACTTTATGCGAATGCCTTTGTGTCTTAGCCCTTGAATTTTGCATCTTGCTTTCAAAAATATCCTTATGAATGGATGCTTACCAAATTTTCATAATGGAACCACATGAATCTACTTCAAATACAAATTATCTTATATTCTCAATGAACCTCTAATTTGAATTCTCCAAATTCGAGCCAAACTTAACTTGCATGACAAGCAACTGATGTCTGAAAGAGTGATGATGTTTTGAATTCGCAAACCATATCTTATAACCCATATCCTAAGCAACCAATCTATCACCAAATAATCCTCAAGCTCATAGACTCTTACCATGAATCCAACCCTTGCAATGATGAAGATAAGTACAACAACCTTAATTTAATGCATTCTAATTTGAATATGAGTCATTGAAGAGACCATAAACACTTGATGCTTTTGAAGGAACCTTGAAGATGTAAGTCTTGTAATATCTCGATGCAAGAAATTCTTAATAAATCATGCACACAAAACCCTAGCTCCACAAACTAATTTCTTTTAAAGAAATAACTTGAATCAGCCATTAATGAAAGTGAGACTCTCAAAGCCAAAGAGAAACCCTACACCTTAAGATCTTTGATCCCACGCCAAGTTATTGATCAGTGATGCATGACGTAAAAAATAACCTAATGGAAGGTATGCAGATGAAATGAGAAGTGCAAAAGGCATAAGCCAGATAAAAGTGAAAGGGTAGGACAAATTTGGGGTATTACGTCGATTTCAAATTTTGATCGTAGAATTTTTGTTCACGACATTATTTCTAAACTGAATGGTGAAATTAATGGAGAAAAATATCCATTAGCTGACTCTGCTCTGCGTTTGTGGATCTTCTAAAATTCATAACTTTCTCTTTGTTTATCTGATTGAGTCTGTTCTTTCAGCATCACATTACAAACTTTGTCATCTTCATTTTTGATGTTGAGCTCGAATCGAGATTTACACAATTGAGACGTGGCATTTTGTACTAACATTGTACATTAAATTTGCCGACACTGTCAAAATAAGGCCCAATCCAAATTCTAATCCAAGGCCCAATTGGAGGGAATATATATGTTCAAAATTCAGATTTTATCTCATAACCCACTCACTCCCAAAACAACTTACAAATATCTCTCTATTCTCTCAAAGATCAAACATATTTTTCTCTCATTTTTTCTCAACAACATCAACAATATTCATCAACGTTCAAGAACAAAATTCATCAAAATCAAAAATCATTAAAACTTCAAATCTCCTTCTCCTCTCTCCACCGCGGATCCGATCCACCTCCCTCCGACGAACTGAAGTCCGTCGCTCGCTCCCTACCGCCGCCGCCAGAAATCTGGCGATCATACTCCCTCCGCCACCGCAAATTCTGCAGACTTCTCTCCCTCCTTCGCGACGCACTGTCGCGGCCAGTACTCCCTCCTTTCGTGCGTCTTCTCCGATCGACCATCTTCATCAATCTCCTCTTCATCTTTTGGTAATTCAATTACTCTTATCTCAATTATCTTTGATTTGAATTGTGAATTTCTTGAAGCTTATGTGTTTGTGCAAATGCTTGAGAGACATAATACATTGAATTAATTTAAATTTCATAATTGAAGCATTTAAGTTGAAACTCTTGAGTTATGTTTAATTGTTGAGAATTGTTACATGAATTGAACATGATTTGTGTAATGTGCATTGAACTCTTGAATTTTACATGTTGACATAATGTGAATTTGTGTTTAATTGAGTTGTGGAGATTTGTTGACATTGTATAAAGTCTTGATTGCGGATCTAATGTTGAAATCCAGAATTGGTTAGACAATTACATAATTGATGTTAGATAATGAATTTCATTCGGAAAAATAATGTTTATTTTTAAACACCGAATTTAAGATTTAATATCAATTATGGAATTGTAATGAGATTCAAGTTGTAATTCATGAGTTAATGCAACTTTTTAAATCGTTTATTGAGAAACTCTATTTTTCGACATTAAGAGTTTCAAATCCGATAAGTTGCATTGACATGTGAGTTGAGTTGTTTGTAACTTGTGTGTTTCTTATAAGTGATGATACTTGAATCATTGAGCACTTTTATGCACTTGTTTTCGTTGTTTAAGCTTGATTTCGATTGAAATTTGCACAAATGTATACGGCTGCCCTGATAATGGAAGTGGTACTTTCACTTGGAATTAATTCAAGGCATATACGTTTTTGAGTTCGTTGGTGCGCTTGGAAGCAACCGTGTAATTTTCGTGCGATCCCGTTCCGACATTTTGTGCACCTCAAATTTGAACATATTGCTATTTAGTTCCATTTAACATGTACATTGAGCTTTGACTTGCATATGATGTATTGTACACTTCATTGTTGATTTGAGGTCCGTTGTGATTGATTTTCCTTGATTCCAGTGCACTCTTTGGAACATTTCGTGTTTTAATCATAATGCTGCCCCGTAACGGTAACTTATGCTTCCGGTGCGATTTAATTTGTGGAATACACTTTTGTGAACTTGGTCGTAAGTTTTGAAGCTATCATGCGATTTTTATGCGGTTCCTTTTCAACTTTTTGCACACTCATTTTCACGATGTACATGCTGCCCAAATTTCGCTTTTATGCTTCCGTTGCTTGTTTCATTTCATTCTATGCATGATAATATGCCATTTTAACTTGTGATGTCGATTGTTCAGTTACACTTGATACTCCTTGTGATTTGCTAATGCGTTTTGTGACTTGTGCAAGGTACACTGTGAGAAGCTTTCGATCATGTAACTTAGTGTTAGTTATTTGATCGGAAAGCATTCGATTTGAGGATTCACTTCTGATGCGGTCTATTCTAGTTTCTCATTTCATGAGAAATATGTATTGTTTGTGTTTTTGTCTGGATTGTGTTTTTGTCTGGATTGTGTTTTTGTCTGGATATAAATTGTGAGCAGGAACTCTGATGTGATATGATGCATTTGTGGATCACAATTTATTTTTGCATTTGATATTCATTGGATATTATTTCTGACTATTATGCTTTCTTGCTGAAGCTTGCTCAAAGTATTCCGGGTTTCTTTGTATTCGTCTGATAATTGATGAACTTGCATTTGATTGGTATTCTCATTTGTTTCCTTTCATCTCTCGCATTCTTTACCTCTTTCTGATGCCATGAGAAGTAGGAATAAAGATGCATTCTTTATCGCTTTCTGATGCCATGAGAAGTAGGATAAAGATGCATGTTCTAGGAGTCTCTTTGAGGCAAGTCGTTGTTTAAAGACCTGTAGCATGCAATTTCTACTTGTATTTGTTTATATGTTTAAAGTTGTGCCAAAGACCTCAAAAGAGGCATCCCATTCCCATTCCCCAAGATTAAGTACTCAGAGAAGGCAAGGTGAGAAAAGGGTCTGCAATCGACACCGCCATTTTCTGTCCGTTCATTCGTAGCTCATGCCTTGCATTGATGTTATGAATCGTGTTATTCTTGTGATCGAGTCAGTCAAGTGGAATACAGGAATCTACAATCAATTCCCCACGCTTTGTCATTAGCTCACGTGACGTACACGTTGACGCTTCGATGTGATCTCACTATTGCCTTCTATTGCCTACCTAGATTCGTGATATCTTGGTTTGGTGTTTAGTCGATTGTGACGATTCACTCTTGCTCTTCTCTATCTTAGTTAAGGGTTGACGCCTCTTATCTTTCTTTCCCTGGTAATCTGATACCACTGTTAAGAAACTCTTTATTCCTCCATTCTTGTTTGCCTTGATGATTCGACATCTTTGTTAAGCACCCCTTTATCCTACCTTGATTACTCGATATATTGGTTAGGTGTCCCACTTCCCTTGTCCTACCTCGATGATACGATATTATGGTTAGGTGTCCCTCTCCTTTCCTACATTGGTGACACCGTACCTCGGTTATACATGTGTTACTTGAGTGATTGGATACTCCTCAAGCTTTGTGTGACATGTGTTTATTTCCATTACACCCTTTGCCATGCTCCCATATGATTTCTCGATTCAATCTTAGGAAGCGAATTGAGACAAACCTTAGGTTACAAACCGTGCATGACAACATAGGTAGATACATTCCCTTTATCCTCAACCATAGGATCAACTTTGCATGACAACTCTAGGCTTACTTTGCTAGTCTCCTTTAGACCTTTTCCTTTCTCTTTTGCATTTGCATTAAAACTAAAACTTCTTTTTCTTTTAAACTCATCAAAACACTCTATTAATACAAAAACCCTTTCTCAAGGTAAAAAAATACCAACCAATTCAAACTTCATTTTTCCGCTTGGCTTTTCTTTTAAAACCCATTTTCACGGTAAAAAACATACAACAAACTAAAACACGTGAGTTGAACTACGACACTCTGACTTACCCATTGCACGAGGGAGTACGTAGGCACTTGGTTGCAGGGCCTGGGCGGGCGAAAGTTTGTAAATATTCTTTCTTTTCCCCATATCTTCTTTCGTATGCATTCCTTCTTAGCAGTAAGATTTAGACATAGATTTTTTACACACCCATAGATGAGAACAAGCAAAAGTGGACCCCGTGGAGTACCACAGACGCGTGTGGTGTTAATACCTTCCCCTTGCGTAACCGATTTCTTACCCTTTCTCTTGGTCGCAAGACCATCTTATCTATTTCTTTATGGTTCTCTCGATATCTTCCATTCCTTCAGGATAAATAGAGTTTGGTGGCGACTCTATGTGTTTTTTCACAGTGCGACAGCTGGCGTCTCTACTGGAGAGAGGTTGACCAATTGTTGGTCTATCCTATGCAATTCAGTCCTAGCTTTTGTTTGTTTTCTAGTCCTTGGGTGTTTTGTGTGTTATTACTTTATTGTTGCTTTACTTACATGCTTTCATGTATATGTTTGCATAGCATTTTACTACTTCCCATATACTGTTGTTGTGCTGGATTTGCTGGTTTTTCAGGTTGGGTGGGATGTTACTATTGAGGTAAAAGGCCCAATACCCAGGCCAAGCGGAAAACAATATGAACACTATGAATAGAGTGGAACATGACGGATAAGGGATGTAGATCCCTATGCGGCTATGTCGTCTACGCTTAGATGAGGTTTTAATGAGATGATATCATTATCACGTTGGTTGAGAAATGAATGAGTTGTAGATGCTTTGGCTGGCGCGAGGAAGAAGATGAAGTTCATCATCAGAACTGATTTTGTAATATATACTTTTGGTTTTGTTTATAATACCGAATGTATAACCAGCCCATTGGTAGAGAGCGCGCGCGTAAGGCAGTAGTGTTAAGGGTCCTGGGTTCTAGCCCCAAGAGCACCTTTTGTTGTTTTTATTTCTTAACATTTTACCTCATTTATCTGTTGACACCATACCTAGGCCAGAACTTCTAGGTTGTCTCATTTCCATTTACCTGCTAACAGCCCACCTAGGCCAGAACTTCTAGGTTGTCTCATTTCCATTTACTTGCTAACAGCACACCTAAGCCAGAACTTCTAGGTTATCTCATTTCCACTTACCTGTTAATAGCATGCCTGGGCCAGAACTTCTAGGCCTTCTCATTCTTGCTTCCAGCATCATCCTCCATATACTTGTTAGCAGCACGCCTGGGCCAGAACTTCTAGGCCTTCTCATTCTTGCTTCCAGCATCACCCCCTCCATATACTTGTTAGCAACACGCCTAGACCAGAACTTCTAGGTTGTCTCATTTTTACTTATAAACATCCTTTCCACTTTCTAACCCCCCTGATTTTATTTTTATTTTCTTTCCTTATCATTATTATTTTTAATCAAAAACGCCAAAAAATATTATATTAAATTTTTTTAATTTATTTAGTTTATTTTTATTTAACTTCTTAAAATAAAAAAGACCAAAAACATTTTCTTATTTAACTTTTTTTCTTTAACTTAATATTAAACTTAGATTTAGTTCATTTTCTTTATTTAAATTTAAAATTAACTTAGTTTAATTTTCCTACTTCTAACTATTTATCTTCTTTTAGAAAATTAAGTTAAAATATTTTCTTTAACAAAATCAAAACAAATTCATTTTCTTTTCCTTCATGTCTTGTTTATTATATACATTTCAATTCTTGTACATTATTCAAGTTCAATATGGTTGTAATAGATAATTAGGTTTAATTTCTTGCAAATCTCCATTTGTAAATTTGTACACCCCATCCCCAAATAATGTAATAGCGTAGGATGTTTACTTTCTGCAATTTATCGTTTTCATATAAATGCTAGTAATTTAGGGTTTGTATGGAAAGAAAATCAACTTAGACAACCCTAATCCAAGACAAAACAATGTATGAAAATTAAACACTTGCGCACTTTGCACCTCTAGGGTTAACTCCACTTGTTGCCTAAAAATGGTCATATTATGCATGTGAGACATCTTAGCAAAAACAAACAAAATACAAGATCAAAGTCCCTCGATGACACTACGAATGTTACCTTACAAATGATCTTAGTCCCTTAAGAGAAAATGCTAAGATATCTCACAACATTGCTATTCATGACTATACAATGACCCACGCCCGTCCCTTCACATCCAAAGATAGGGTTTCTTACCAATCAATGGTAAGACAGAAATGTCAAAGGAAGATAGAAATGAACAAAAGACTTTTGAGTAGGTAGAATGTTCTTAGTTGCTTGCTTACAATCCATCTTCAAAACAAACATCTTTTCAAACACACCAAACACTTTCAAAAACATGAAATATTTTCAAAAGTCCAACACTTTGTATACATTCTTATAGAGACGAGAATCATTACAAAGTTTGCCTAAACGAAGGCGCTTTTCAAAAATACTTTCAAAACCCACCACAAACCCATTTCAAACAAAGCAATTTTCAAAAGTGATCTAGCAAGCAACTAAGAGCCCGTAGATAATTACGGATGAAAAGGGTGCTAACACCTTCCCTTTTCATAACCTACCCCCTGAACTCAAAAAAATATCTCAAAGGTCTTTCCTGTTCTTTTCACCCTTTCCTTATTGGATAAAAGAAAAGTCGGTGGTGACTCTTGCTATCCACAACAATTGCGATCAAACGCAAAATAACCAAGTCAGTTCTCCCACTGTATCACAGAGCGCATAAGTAACTACAGATGAAAAGGATGCTAACACCTTCCCTTTTCATAACTTACCCTCTGAACTCAAAATCTATCAAAGGTCTTTCATGTTCTTTTCACCTTTCCTAAATATTGGATAAAAGAAAAATCGGTGGTGACTCTCGCTATCTGCACATTTTGGATAAAACCAAAAAGTCAGTTCTCCCACCGTATTACAATATGCAATTACCTCTTTTAGGAATTTCTTTTTGATGTAAATGCCTATTTACATGCCAATCAATCAATAAAGTTCTCTTTTATCCAAAAGTTGCATTTTTACTTTTACTGCTTTGATTGCAGAAGCATTCAATTTTTGATAAATATTTGCATTTAAAAATATTAAAGCTACACAAATCATGATATAAACAGTTGAAATTACTTGAGATTTCAGGTGTCTTGGGCGATGGGTGGAGGTTGTCATTTCCTACCTGGGACAGGTTGTTGTGATTTTATTTTGTAGGTACCTTGTGTTCGTTCATGACAAACAAGGTACGAGCAGGAAAGCAAAGAACATTTGAGGTTGTTACCCATACAGGGTTCTTGATGAAAATAATGTTTCTTCAAGAATAATCTTTCTCCCTAGTGATTCTGCACTGTTGCTCAATGAAAGCTCGTTTGCTAAGATATTTCTCTTCAGAGATCTCTCCCTAAAAGAGCATCCCCAGTGAGGTCTGGTAACACATCTTTATCTCCAGCAAGGTCTTGTACCGTTATTTATCCCCAAGTGTGGTTCGCTATCTCCCTAATGAAGTTTGCATCTACTTCCTCAGTGAGGTTGGCACTCATCTTGCTTATGAAGTTTGCACCCATCTCCTCAGTATGGTTGGCATTTATATCCCCAGGGTGGTCTGCATCTTTTAAAATACTCCTGTTAGGTTTCTTTATCAATAAGAAATCATCATTATCCCCCCGAAGTTTTTGTTTTCCCTCAGTAGAGCGAGTTTTCTCCCTAGTAAGATTGTGCGGCGGTGGATATCCTTAGTTTGGCATTCCCATTGTTATGAATGTTGATGTGAGTATGAGCTCCCTTATCCCCAATAATGATGGAGGTTATTTCCATCTCCAATGGAATTTGAGCTTTGGGGGTTTTTGGTTTGAGATGTCTCTCCTCCCCATGAAGCTGTTTGCTTTTCCCAATGGAATTTGCACTTAAATTCACTCCCTATTGATATTGTTCAAGTAGTCATCTTCTTCTCCCCAGTAAGGTTGTGATTGGGTGAAAGTCTTACGATGTTCACTTCCTAGTATGGCTCACACTTGTGAGGGTTCTCGTAAGAATTCTCTTATTCCTCAGTGATGGAAGGTGTTGTGTTATCCCCAATAGAAGTTGATTTTTATCAAGGACTCTGTGCAGGGCAATCTATTTTCCCTCAGTAAAACATTTCTTCCCCAAGTGAAGATTTGTTCTCCAACAGAGTTCGTCGACGAGTTTCTTTTGTTCAAGAATTCTCGTTATCCCCACTTGAGTTTGCTTATCCCCATTGAAGTCGGCTATCATCAAGAACTTCGCGTAAGAAGATTTCTATTCTCCAAGTGAAGTGCTCCTTATTTTCACTGAAATTAATCGATCTTTTCCATGGGAGGTTAAGAGCTGTTTGGAGTCAAAGATCTCTCCTTAGTGAACTGCAATCTCGTGTCGCTGTTTATACTCGTTGGTTATCGGTTCCGATGGTTGTTCCTCATTGAAGTCTAAATTCCCAAGGATGACTTCTCAAATGCTTTTGGTTTTCTCGGTAATTCATTTGTGATATTGCCATTTCTTAGTGAATCATTTAAACATGCTGTGATCGGTGGAAATAGAACTGACTGTTTTTTAGCTGGTTTCGCGAAATGTCGCGGTAAGCAAGAGTCGCCACCGTCTTTTATGTTCTCTAACATGGAAAGGACAAAAGCACAGCAAAATTCCTTCTTTGAGAATGCTTCTCGGTTCGGGAGGTAGATTTATAGAAAGGGAAGGTGTTAGCACCCTTTCTATCCGTGGTTATCCACGGGCTCTTAGGTACTTGCTCTTATGCTTTCAAAAATTGTTTGCTTTTCAAGTGTGAGTGGATTTTGAAAAAGTTTCGTTTGAAAAATTTCTAAGTAACTCTTGTATCTGTCCTCAAGAGTGTATGAAAAATTTGTTTGAAAACTTTTAGAAAGTGTAGGTGTGAAAAGTTGTTTTTGTTTGTTTGAAAAGAGCAAGTACCCATGAGAATCTACCTACTCTAAGGAATTAGGCTGTGTAAGAGTCCTTTAGATAGTGCTATCCCACCATTGAGAGGTAGGTAGCACCATCGTTGGAGGTATTCGGGTCAATTCGATTATAAGGGACATGTGTGGTCACCGAAGCAATGGTAGGACGCCTTAGAAGTAACCCTAATGTCCTAGATCCTTTTTATCTGAGGCAACCGTTTCGAGGCGACTGGATCTTTTGGACAGAAGGGCGACCTCTAAGACACCCTATACTTGATGACCACGTTCGAGGCAACCAGTGAGGCGTACCCTAGGGGTGGCATGTGCATGTGTGTTGTTTTTCAGTTAAATTGTCTTTGCATGTTATTTGTGAGCTACGAATTGGTTTTATTATTCATACATTCTTTCATGCATAATTAACAGTTAGGAGTGCGGAAAATAAATTGCAGAAATGTAAATCTAGCTATTACAAGGCGCGGGTCTATACATCGCCAAAAACAAAAACCCGTTTTGGAAAATAAAGTGCAAGAATTTAAATAAGGCGATAAAATCCTAATTAACTATTACATACTCTGTACAGATACATAAATATAATCAAAATAAATAAATACACGCGAATAGAAATTTAATCGGGAACGTCTTAGGGCTTTGACCCTTTTTAGAATTAAATTAAACATTAAACCTAATTAACTAATTAATTATTTAATTAAAAAAATGTTTTTGTGTTTTTTATGTTTTTAATGAAATGAAATAAAAAAAGAAATTAAAAATTGGAAGTGAAAGACCTAATTCTAAATTAATTTTACTTATTAAAAAAAATGTTAAAATTGTTCTAATTACACAACTAATTAATTAATATTAGAATTTATTTACAAAATAAGTTAATAAATAATAAAATGTTTTTTTTGTTTTTTCTGAATTTTTATTTGTAAAAATGTTAATTATGCTAATTAATTAAATAATACTAAGAATAATTACTAAAGAAAATAAAAAGGAAAAAAAAGAAAGAAAAAAAAGTAAACCAAGGGTGCTGAACAAAAATGGAGGTGGATCTGGAATTTGGCCCAATAATGATCAGGCCTGCTTTGACTTTTGCAATCAACTGCGTGTGTATTGACCAGATAGCATGGTGTTCCCCTTCTTTTGGCCTTTGGATCATTGCTTGATGACACTTGGCATTTGGGCGCTGGAGTCACATGGTGGACTGCTTTTGGATAGGCTGCATGAAATCACTTTAAACAAAATAACATGGAAATTATGGGGGACCTGGGAATCAAACCCAAGTCCTAGTGGTCAACAGCCACCTGCTCTTCCACTAGGCCACTTATGCGCGTTTGTTAATAAAATAAGAAACAAAGATAATATGAGAAAAACAAATCACATGCTGAAACAAAAAAAAAAGCGCGCGCCATTTGAATCACCCAGTAGCAAGCTGACACGCCCTTCGTCTTCGTCCTGCAACCTGCAAAACAAAAGCATTTAGCGGGGTTTTTAACCCCCACAAAACAAAACTGTCAATAATAGCGATTAGGTCTACATGTAATATAAAAAGGGCACGATGGTTGGGTTGAATTCGTCTTGCCTTGACGAATTCAACCATAGGCGTTATGTGGTCCAATTTTTCTCATGCTGTAAAGCCCCAATTGAGAGCTTCGAAAACCCTAGATGTTAACAATGGTGGTTTACGCTTCAGAGTGCCATAATGCCATTCAATCACACTAATAGCTTCGTATGAGTCCTGTAAACACAACACAATCAATAAAAGACGTTAAAAATGCATGAATCGATGGTTATGATTTTGAGAAAAAAATGGTAAACCGTATGACTGTGTAGAACGATTCTTTGAGTGTTAGAGCTCGTTCTTGACTGCAAATCGTTCCTGGGAATGTCAGCAATATGTTTGAATCTTTAAATTGCTGTGAAAGGGGCTGGAGGATTGAAAACAGTTTCCAACTTTTGCTTGATTTTTTGGAATTTGGTTATGCCGTTTATGCAGTGTTCAGGTTGTGAATGAGATTGGGTTTGCTTGCATATGTACATGTGAATGATATTAGGTCACATTATGAGCCAATGATCCATTGCAATTAAGTTTTTGGATTTTGCTTTAACACCATTAAAGAACATTCCAAGCTTGGTTCAAATTTTGAATTTTATGCATAAATGAGCTTGGCACGAATTTGGTAGGTGGAATATGACACATGAAATCCCTTCAAACCATAAGATACCATTCCTTTAAATTTTTTGATTTTATTTGGATTATTATGGATTAAAATGAGTTAAATCCACAAAAATCAAATAAAAATGAAAAAATAAATGTTTGGTCTTGAAATTAGTCATGGGACACGTGGGTGGCATGACAAGGCTGAATCAAGTGGAAGAAAATGGGCCCTTTTGTCAAAAATTGAAGTTTCAAGGATAGTTGACTTTTGCCATTTCACAAAAATTTCCCAACTTCTCCAATGCATATCTTGCTCAATTTTGATCATATAGACATGTTCTTGGACATTTTGGAAAGGTCTTGAAGTCCTATAACCAATGCCTTTGGTCCCATGTCATTTTGATTTACCAATCTCAAGTCATGGTCTTTGACTTAAAATGCCTTTTTGTTGACTTTTGAAAATGACCTATAATGTTGAAATTGATAACTTTTTGTGAGAGCATTTCTTGGACTTGGAATGTGAAAATGAGTTGTAGGAAATGTCATCCCCTTCAAAATGAGCATTGGATGGGATTTTTCTGATGAACCATGAAAAAGTTATGCCTTGGTCAAGTTACAGTTGACTTTTCAGCTGTCCAAAAATGGAAACTTTTGCATCTTGATGATTTTTGAGCCATTCTTAAGGAATCATGATCAAGACTTGATCAAATGATGATTGCGGCTTCAAAATAAGATGTTGACCAAAAATTTTGACTTTTGACTGCCAAATGGCCATTTTACCCCTACAGTTGATTGTGAACCAAATAAGGCTTTTGACTGTGCAACTTGATGCTGTAAGTCTTGAAACTTGGCATATGGATGCTTGACAATGTGTATAGGCATATGTGACTTGATTGAGCCCTTGAAAACCTCAACTTCCTTGCAAGAACCAAAACCCTAATTTTGACTGGCTTAGGAGGATGTTTGACTGTGCAACCCCTTGGGAAATCTTGAGCCATTTGAATATGATCTTTGATAAACCTTGAAGAATATGGGAGGGCAAATTTTGGGGTACAACAGTTGCCCCTGTTCAATCTTCTTAGACTTGAAGATGTAGATTGGCTTGTGTGCCTTTCGTGATCCGAAGGTGGGAGATGATTGAACACTTGAGTGCCCAGAAATTTGCACTCGCATAGTAGAGTATCAGCAGTGTAATGGCGGGAATGGGCTTATAGATGCCATTTGGAAAGATGGTGGATAGGGAGATGGGCTTATAGATGCCATCGGAAGGTGTCGATCACGTAAGAGATTCCTTAGCGAGAACTTGCGTGTTTTGAGAAAGGAGGAGGGTTTCCTGGCCTGTTACAGGTGTTGATCTTCAATCTCTTCATGTAGATATGCCCTGGCAAGATACAGGTATCGAATCTACAATCGATTGCTCACAGATATGCTCTGGCTAGATACAGGAATCGAATTTGGAATTAGTCGGCTACAGATATGCCCTGGCTGGATACAGGAATCGAATCTCTAAACTCTTCATGCAGACATGCCCTGGCTGGATACATGAATCGAATCTATAATCAGTTACTCACAGATATGCCCTGGCTAGATACAGGAATCGAATCTGGAATTGGTCGTCTACAGATATGCCCTGGCTGGATACAGGAATCGAATCTCTAAACTCTTCATGCAGACATGCCCTGGCTGGATACAGGAATCGAATCTACAATCAGTTACTCACAGATATGCCCTGGCTAGATACAGGAATCGAATCTGGAATTCTTAGTCTACAGATATGCCCTGGCTGGATACAGGAATCGAATCTCTAAACTCTTCATGCAGACATGCCCTGGCTGGATACAGGAATCGAATCTACTCACAGATATGCCCTGGCTAGATACAGGAGTAGAATATGGAACTGGTCGTCTATAGATATGCCCTGGCTGGATACAGGAATCGAATCTTTAAACTCTTCATGCAGACATGCCCTGGCTGGATACAGGAATCGAATCTACAATCAGTTACTCACAGATATGCCCTGGCTGGATACAGGAATCGAATATGGAATTAGTCGTCTACAGATATGCCCTGGCTGGATACAGGAATCGAATCTCTAAACTCTTCATGCAGACATGCCCTGGCTGGATGCAGGTGTCGAATCTACAATCCGTTACTCACAGATATGCCTTGGCTGGATACAGGAATCGAATCTCTAAACTCTTCATGCAGACATGCCCTGGCTGGATACAGGAATCGAATCTACTCACAGATATGCCCTGGCTAGATACAGGAGTCGAATCTGGAATTGGTCGTCTACAGATATGCCCTGGCTAGATACAGGAATCGAATCTTTAAACTCTTCATGCAGACATGCCCTGGCTGGATGCAGGAATCGAATCTATAATCAGTTACTCACAGATATGCCCTGGCTGGATACAGGAATCGAATCTGGAATTAGTCGTCTACAGATATGCCCTGGCTGGATACAGGAATCGAATCTCTAAACTCTTCATGCAGACATGCCCTGGCTGGATGCAGGAATCGAATCTACAATCAGTTACTCACAGATATGCCCTGGCTGGATACAGGAATCGAATCTGGAATTAGTCGTCTATAGATATGCCCTGGCTGGATACAGGTGTCGAATCTCTAAACTCTTCATGCAGACATGCCCTGGCTGGATACAGGTATCGAATCTACAATCAGTTACCCACAGATATGCCCTGGCTAGATACAGGAATCGAATCTGGAATTAGTCATCTACAGATATGCCCTGGCTGGATACAAGTATCGAATCTCTAAACTCTTTATGCAGATATGCCCTGGCTGGATACAGGTATCGAATCTACAATCAATCACTCACAGATATGCCCTGGCTGGATATAGGAATCGAATCTGGAATTGGGACAGTTGATAGTAATCATCTTTGGATTGACCTTTTTCCTGAAAAGGCAAAACATCAGTTGTATGCAATGTCATGATGTATGAAATGCATGATGTCATGATGTTCTCAAAAATAAATGAGATCGTGTGATGTGATGCGTATATGCATGCGTCATGGTGTATGGTAATGTGATGTTTATGAATGTATTTTCGTCTAGGAAAACTAAATCCTTGACGAATGCCGGGAGCTTGTTGAATCCTGGGCTGATGTTGAAGAGTAGAGTTCTTCATTTCCGCTGGGGATGATGGTTGCAAGAATAAACCGGTAGGAGAAGATGACTCCGTTGGGGAATAAACTTGTTGGAGAGATTACTCTGCGGGGAAATACTCTGTGGGAAGAGATACCTTGCTGAGGTTTTGATGATAACTCCGCTGAGGATACCGTTGATATGTTTTGTTGAGGTATTTGATGAACTCCGCTGGGGGATAGGAATAACTTCGCCGAGGACGATCTTTCCGTGGTAATTAGCTGAGGATAACCCAGTTATAAACTCTGGTGGGGAATAACCTTTGAATATGGTCGGGGAGAGACGCTTTCGTACTCTGCAGGTGATAAGCTTCCAGAATATACTGGGGATAAGCTTCCAGAATCTACTGGGGATAAGCTTCCAGAATCTATTGGGGAGATTGATTCAACTTTCCTGGGGAAACTTTTTGGACTGTACTGGGGAAGTGGCTCCACTGGGGTGTCTGTATTCCACCGGGGAACAATCTTATACCAAGACTGTCGGGGATGCTTGTTTAGGAACATTTGTATACTCCGCTGGGGAATATTGAGATCTTCTAGGGATACCCAACTTCCTTAAGGCTGATAGTAGACTGACTCTTCTTGGGGAGAGTATCGCTGAATTGCTGGAGATACCGTGCCTTTTCGGGGCTGAGGAGAGACCAACTCTGCTCGGGGGAGAGTATTGCTGAAACCTGTCTTGCTCTACGGGGAGTGGAGGTATCTTGGTTACGTTCTTCAGCCGAATTTACCTTGGTACCTTGGTGGACAGAGCAACTAGATCGCTTAGACAATTCATTATCGCCCCTGTTTCTGATGTCACCTGCAATTAGTCCTTTGTTTCGCATGCAAATATTTAGCAATTAGTGTCAAATGCATATATCAAAAATGAACATTGGACGTTCTTTGCAAAACAAAACAGAAAAAGAAAAACAATTGGCAATTTGTCTGGAAGAGTGAATTTGTATTGGTTTTTGAATTTGCCTGTAAATAGGCGTTTTATGTACAAGAGGCTGACGTCCTAGTAAGAGAACGCCGCCGAACAACATAGAGTTTATTCATTTTGTGAAAAGGAAAACAAAACAGCTATGTGAAAAATAATCCCACTGGGTTCCAACTCTGCTATCGCCTTTATGTCTTCAAGCGTCTCATCACTTTGCTGCGTAATTGAAGATGAAGCTGACTGATCGATGCCGTCTGAATTTGATAGTTGATACCGAATTCTGGATGCAGGGTGATCCAATGAGACATAGTATTACGCTTATCCCTAACTTTTTCCTGGACCGCCCTTTCGGGTTTTCAGTCCACCGGGATACCCATTTTTGCCCAAGCCTCCTTTTCAGGTTTTCGACTTGCCGGGTGTACAAATTTTTTTCATTTCATCCCTTATTTTTGCCCGAACCCTTTTGGTTCGCCGGGAAGCCCTTATTTTTGCCTAGGTGTGTCAACCTAGCGGGTCTTTTAGTCATGCGTAGTATCTTTTTACTATGTCTGCATTGGC
The DNA here is from genome assembly GCA_948472305.1 of Vicia faba. Taxonomy (NCBI): domain Eukaryota; kingdom Viridiplantae; phylum Streptophyta; class Magnoliopsida; order Fabales; family Fabaceae; genus Vicia; species Vicia faba. The sequence goes on along the minus strand of OX451735.1, from coordinate 1,536,586,152 downwards.
GGGGTGAGGAAGGTCGTCACCATCCATGGTGGTTAGAATCATAGCTCCTCCTAAGAAGATATTCTTAACCACAAATGGCCCTTCGTACGTAGGGGTCCATTTGCCCCTGGGATCACTTTGAGGAAGGATGATGCGCTTGATTACCAGGTCTCCGACTTGATACTCTTGTCGTCTGACTTTCTTGTTAAATGCCCTAATCATCCGTTTTTGGTACGTTTGACCATGACAAATAGCGGTGAGTCTCTTTTCATCAATTAGATTTAATTGATCAAGTCGAGTCTGGATCCAGTCATCTTCGCTCAAACCTGCATCCTTCATAATCCGGAGAGAGGGTATCTGGACTTCAATATGCAAGATTGCCTCCATGCCATAGACCAAGGAAAAGGGAGTTGCCCCTATTGACGTCCGTGCTGAGGTACGGTACCCATGAAGAGCAAATGGTAACATCTCGTGCCAATCTTTGTAGGTCACTGTCATCTTCTGCACAATTTTCTTGATATTCTTATTAGCTGCTTCTACAGCCCCATTCATCTTCGACCGGTAAGGAGAAGAGTTGTGGTGATGTATCTTGAATTGCTCGCAGAGCTCAGTGATCATCTTGTTGTTCAGATTGGTACCATTGTCCGTAATGATCCTTTCCGGGACGCCGTATCGACAGATCAGGTTATGCCAAATGAACCGTGCCACGACGTTCTTGGTTACCGTGGCGTAGGAAGCTGCTTCAACCCACTTTGTGAAGTAATCAATTGCTACCAGGATGAAGCGATGCCCGTTGGATGCTGTAGGTCTGATCTCGCCGATCATATCAATGCCCCACATTGCAAAAGGCCAAGGTGATGTCAAAACATTCAAAGGAACTGGAGGAATGTGCACCTTATCAGCATAGATTTGGCATTTGTGACACGTCCGAGAATGTTGGTAACAGTCAGCTTCCATTGTGGACCAGAAATATCCTGCCCGAAGGATTTTCTTTGCCATAGTATGTCCATTGGAATGTGTTCCGAAGGTACCCTCATGCAGCTCCGCCATGATCCTTTCTGCTTCAGTCTTATCCACACAACGCAGTAAGGTCGAATCACGGTTTCGCTTGTAGAGAATGCCGTTGCTGAGGAAGAACTTGGCTGCGAACCTTCTCAGAAACTTCTTGTCGTTAACGGATGCACCTTCGGGCTATTCTTGAGCTTACAAGTACCTCTTCACTTCATGATACCAAGGTTTTTCAGTTACCTCTTCAGCCTCAAGATCACAGCAATATACAGGTTCATCCAACTTCCAGATAATGATCCGGGGAGCCTCGTTGTCCCATTTGACTTTGAACATAGAAGACATCGTAGCTAGCACGTCCGCCAACTGATTCTCCTCTCTTGGGAAGTGTTCAAAAGTTATCTCCGTGAAATGGGGGATCAATGTCAACACACACTCTTTGTAAGGAATGAGATTTGGGTGTTTCTTATCCCACTCGCCTTTGATCCGATTGATCACGAGAGCGGAATCTCCAAAGACACTCAGAAACTTGATCCTTAAGTCAATTGTAGCTTGAAGACCCATGATACACGCTTCATACTCTGCCATGTTGTTGGTGCAGTTGAAACATAGCCTGGCAGTAAGTGGAGTATGAGTGCCTTTTGGGGATATGATCACAGCGCCGATGCCATTACCCAAAGCATTTGAGGCTCCGTAAAAGTGCATAGACCATCGGGATCCTTCCTCAGGTCCTTCATCCGGTCCAGGTACTTCACAATCAGTCACTACCATGATATTCTCGTCTGGAAATTCAAAGTTCATGGATTGGTAGTCATCCACTGCCTGGTGTGCCAAATGGTCTGCCAATACACTTCCCTTGATTGCTTTTTGAGTCGTGTACTGGATGTCATATTCTGTCAAGATCATCTGCCATCTTGCTATTCTTCCGGACAAAGCGGGCTTTTTGAATATGTACTTGATCAGATCCATTTTTGAGATCAACAGAGTAGTGTGAGTCAACATATACTGTCTCAGCCGGCGAGCAGCCCATACCAAAGCGCAGCAAGTTTTCTCGAGCAGTGAGTAACGGGTCTCACAGTCGGTAAACTTTTTGCTAAGGTAATAAATGGCGTGCTCTTTTCGGCCAGACTCGTCATGCTGCCCCAGCACACACCCCATTGAGCTGTCAAGTACTGTCAAGTATAATATTAGAGGTCTCCCTTCAACCGGTGGCATAAGAATGGGTGGTTCTTGGAGATACTCTTTGATTCTGTCGAAAGCGGCCTGACATTCATCGTTCCAACGTACCACTTGATCTTTCTTCAGCAGCTTGAAGATTGGTTCACAGGTAGCAGTTAGATGTGAGATGAATCGGGCAATGTAATTCAACCGTCCTAGAAATCCTCTGACTTCTTTCTCTGTCTTGGGAATTGGCATCTCTTGTATGGCTTTTACTTTGGCAGGGTCCACTTGAATACCTTTGTCGCTTACGACGAAGCCTAGCAATTTTCCAGATCTTACCCCAAAGGTGCACTTGTTTGGGTTCAACCTCAGCTTGTCAAACTTCAGACGGTCAAACAACTTCTGTAGATGGTCAAGGTGTTCCACCTCAGTTTGGGACCTTGCAATCATATCGTCGACGTATACTTCGATCTCATGATGGATCATGTCATGAAACAAAGCAACCATGGCACGTTGGTAGGTTGCCCCAGCATTTTTCAACTCAAAAGGCATGACCTTGTAGCAAAAGGTGCCCTACTGAGTAACAAAAGTGGTCTTCTCCATGTCTTCGGGAGCCATCTTGATCTGATTATAATCGGAGAAGCCGTCCATGAAGGAGAATACTTTATGTTGAGCAGTGTTGTCTACTAGAACGTCGATGTGAGGCAAAGGGAAATCATCCTTGGGGCTCGCCCTGTTCAAATCCCTGTAATCAACACACATTCGGACCTTACCATCCTTCTTCGGTACTGGAACCATGTTGGCAACCCACTGAGGGTAAGAAGTTACTGCAAGAAAACCAGCGTCAAATTGTTTCATAACCTCAGCTTTGATTTTCTCGGACATCTCTGGACGCATACGGCGGACCTTCTGTTTTACCGGAGGGCAGTCTTCCTTAGTAGGCAGGTGATGAACCACAATGTCAGTATCCAACCCAGGCATGTCTTCGTAAGACCAGGCAAAGATTTCCATGTAGTCATGCAGCATCTGAATCAACCGTTGTTTCACACTGAGCTCCAGATTGGCACCAATCTTGACTTCCTTTCTGTCTGTCTCAGTACCCAGATTTACCGTTTCCACTGGCTCTTCATGTGGCTGAATGGCCCTCTCTTCCTGGAGTAGCAGTCTTGCAAGCTCACCAGGCACTTCGCAATCATCTTCACCTTCGTCTTCGGCTAAGTTGATCGGATTTTCGAAGTCATAACTGGCAGTAGCAGAGTCGTTACCAGTGGGATCCAGAGTGAATTGGAACCTGTATGGGTGAGTGTGTGTAAATATAGTTGTTTTGCAATATATAAAGAAAGAAAAGGAACGCAAGATTTGAAATGTAAAAAACGTCCAATGCTTTTATTAATGATATATGATAGTGACACACAAGAGCCCTCACAAATGAAGCCACAGTGCCCCGGGTAAGACACCGGGCCATAAAGTTTAGTGATTATTGTTCGTTACAAATTCAAAACAAAGGAGTTCATTACTGAGTGACAAAAGTAATAGGTGTAAAGTCTTTTGCAGTCCAGTTGCTTGGTCCACCGTTGGTCGTTGGGTAGATCCAGCTGTCAAATTCGGATTCCTCCACGTCGTCCTCAATAGCATTTACTCCCGGGTTGGTGATGAATACAGGAGGTCTTCCAATCCTTGCCTTACGCACAGCCTTTTGAGCTTCTGCAGTGAAACCCAAGCCAAACTTGTTAGTCTTTGGAGTGAAATCAGGAAGTCGGCCCCAGTTTGCACACTCACCCTTCTCAATCACAGCCCGGGCATCCTTTAGGGAAGCCATCTTCAAAGGAGAACCCTCTTCAGTCACTGTCTCTGCCGCTGCCAATGTCTGAGGCACCTCTTCAAAGTGTTGAAAGGGGGTCTCAATGAACTCCCCATCCATTTCTACATACCGGAACGAGTTGAGGTGGCTGACCATATATTCTTCCTCCCCCTGCACTGTTACGATCTTCCCTCTGACCAGGTATTTAAGCTTTTGATGTAGAGTTGAAGTCACAGCTCCAGCCTTGTGGATCCATGGGCGACCCAGCAAACAAGAATAGGATGGACGAATGTCCATCACATAGAAAGTTGAATCGAAGACCTGAGAGCCAACTCTGATTGGAATGTCAACTTCACCATGTACCATCCTTTTTGACCCGTCAAAGGCCCAGACAATAATGTTACTTGGCTTGAGCTTTAAACCTTCACAATCCAGCCTGTCTAGAGCTTTCTTGGGTAATACATTTAATGAAGAACCAGTGTCAACCAACACATGGGCAAGAGTAGTGCCCCTGCATTCAATGGAGACATGCAGGGCATCATTATGGTTCTTTCCCTTGGCAGTCAGATCGGCATCAGAGAAACCCAACCCATTATCAGCAGTCAAGTTGGCCACACAATCAGTAAATTGATCAGCAGACGTTTCTTGTGGCACGTGGGCCGTCTTCAGGAAGGAAATTAAGGCCTTGGCATGGGCCTCTGAACACAACAAAAGTGATAGCATAGAGATCTTAGAGGGGGTATGCCCCAGCTGCTCAACTACATTGAAATCACTCTTCTTGATAATTTTGAGGATCTCTTCCATCTCTTGCTTGGAAGCTTCAACATTGGTCTTCGGTACCTTCGTCCGGGCAGGCACATTAGTAGCAACCCCTTTGCCCCGAGCGTCAGATGACTCGGCAGCAGGGGTAGACACAGGAACTTGGTCAGGAAGGGAAGCAGGCACACTGGCAGGTGTGATGACAAGAGGTCTTTGAATTGTTGGTGGCGCAATATCTGGTGAGAACAGCCTACCACTACGAGTGACTTTGGCAGGCCCGGTGATGTTACTGACGCCGATACTAGTGTCGAACTCTTGTTTTACTCCCAGAACATAAACATCTGCCCCATAGTGCCACGGGACAGCTTTGTCAGACTTATAGGGGATGGGCCCCGGAACAGTGATGATGATAGGAGCAATCTTGTGAACAGGCATAATTTTGACAGGCTTCTTTGAGAGAGCCTTAGGAGGGTTGTTAAAAATAGTGACAATAGAAACTTCTTCTGTACGGACAGCAGGAACAACAATCTTCTTGAACAAGATCTCTTTGCTATCCATCAGGTTTTGGACGCCTGACTTCAGCAGAGGACAACCAGCAGGTGAAACAGCACATAGAAGGCAACCTTTACTACATCCCGGAAATAAACCGGCTAGCAACAGGTTCCTCTTGACGGTCAGCAGCGGAGAAGCAATATCATCCACAGAGGCCACATACGGGTCTTCTTCCACATCATTCACTCCATGCTGGGGCATGGGAGCAGTCACAACATTAGGCCTTTCGGGCGCCTCGAACTGTATTTCCTTAGCATCAATAAGGTCATGAACCTTATTCCTTAGGGACCAACAATCATCAGTAGAATGCCCCGGGCTATCAGAGTGATAAGCGCAGCGGGCGTTGGGGTTGTACTTCGGAGATGTTGTGTTCACAACCTTTGGAGCTTCCTTGACAGTTACCAGATTGGTTGACAGCAGTTGCGGCAATATTTGTGACAGGGTCATGCTGAGCCGAGTATACTGTCTTTTGGGCCTCTCAACTCTTGGCTGGTTGTATTGCTGAGGAGCAGCAGCAGGCTTTGAAATTACCACCGCGTTAACAGCTTGGCGGCGTTCCAGTTTGTTCTGTCTCCTTGGACCATAAACAGCACTAGCTTCCTTCTTGAAGGGCTTCTTTTCAGTACTCGAGGAGGCACCTTTCTGTATTTTCCCCGATTTGATACCAGCTTCGATCCTCTCACCAGTCAGGATCAGGTCTGTAAACCCAGCAGAGGAATTACCAATCAGGTGGTTAAAGAACGGACCAGACAGGGTCCCCAAGAACATGCCCACGAGTTCACGGTCAATCAACGGTGGTTGCACCCTGCCAGCCAGGTCTCTCCATTTTTGTGCGTACTCTTTAAAACCTTCACCCGTCCCAAGCGACATACCCTGGAGTTGGGTACGCGTAGGAGCGAGGTCAGAATTGTACTGATACTGCTTATAAAAAGCAGTAGCCAAGTCCTCCCAGTTACGAATGTTGGTTCCATCCAGCTGATAGAACCATTCGAGATGAGTCCCTGAAAGACTCTCCTGGAAGAAATGGATCCATAAGTTCTTGTCTGCAGTGTAAGGCTGGATCTTCCTTACATAAGATCTGAGATGCAGCTTAGGGCAGGAAGCCCCGTCATACTTCACAAAGGCAGGCGCCTTGAACTTGTGTGGGATCACCACCCCAGAAGATAAACCTAGATCTCCAAAATCCAACCCAGGCACGCGTTGAATCTCCATAGCATTTAACCGGTCCTCCAGCTGTTTGTACCGGTCCTCGGCAGGAGGGTACTGTTCATCATTGAAATCTGTCTCGCTGTCGGAGACCACATGACTAGGAACCTCTCTCCCTTGGTGACTCCCTTCCCCAACAGATGGAGTAGTCAGCTCAACTTCATTCTGCAGTGTATTCCCGAGTCTGCGCTCAGTGTTGAACAGCACAGTCCTCTTCTTCTTCTTCTTCAGGAGCAAAGCCTTCAACTCCTGTTGTCCTTGGGCTAAGCTCATGACCAGCTCTTGAAACTGGGCGTTCTGGGCCTGGAGGGCCTTGATAGCTTGTTCAGTAGTTGGTTCAGGATTCATGATGACTGAGTGCTGAAATAAATAGCGAAGAAGATTAAGCAACCTGTAGAAAAAGGGTACCTGTTATGCACATGATGCATGATATGCTATTTATGCAATACATCAAGGGTTCGAAAGTTCAAATTCGTTGTAGACAAAAAGGAACACACATTGTATTAAGAAATAATCTGTTCAGTACATCCAGGCCTCATGGGCAAAACATTACAAAATAATTAATCCCAAAAGACACTGCGCATCCTCTTTGGAGCTATGTAAGTGTTGAGAGTCTTTTCCTCGTGCAGTAGGCGGGTGAGCTCCAAGACCTTCTTCTCACTGGCATGTAGACTGGCTTCAAGAGAATTCTGTTCTTCCTTGAGTTGGATCCAGCTTTTTTGCATTTCTTCCCAAGATGTTGGCATGTCTGGATGTTGAATGGTGTAGGGCACCTCTCCTTCCAAAACTGGCTCTTTGATCACAGGGAGAACATGAGGATATGGCATCACCAGCTTCTGGGAGCGGGCTCGTACCCACTTGAGATAAGGATCCAGGGGGATGGAGTTCTTGTGCCCCAGTGTCTTGCTATCTACCTTGTTGGGCATCCTCCAAGCTCTGATGAATCTCTACCGAAGTCCTTGCGCATCGTTGTCGAAGTCAAAAACTATGTCAGGAACCAACATGTCATGAGGACCGTCCCTCCGAGCATATCCAAACTGTCTCAAAGCCAGACATGGGTTGTAAGTAATTCCCCCTCTAATTCCAAGTAAAGGAACGTTAGGAAACTCTCCGCAACGATCAATGATAGTGACATCTTCTCTGGACCGAGAACACCAATGTATATCAGCATGTGTAAGAGTCATTAACCGTTGTGACCATCTCAAACCCCGCTCGTTCTTCAAAACTGATTGCGGAAGGTGCGAAATAAACCATCTTGCCAGGAGAGGAGTGCAGCACATAAGAACACCTCTTTTTCTCATGGTTCGAGTGTAACATGAGTGAAGGATGTCCCCAAGCAACGTAGGTATAGGATTCCTGGACATGAAGATCTTGACAACATTGATATCTATAAGCTGATATGGATTCGGGAACAACACCAACCCATAGATAAGGAGTGCCACAACTTCTTCAAAGGCTTGTAGGTCAAGGGAATTCCAACATTCTTGTGCTTTCTCAAACAGGAATTTTGCCAAGAATCCTTTGATACCACTTCTGATTTCCCAATGTCCCTTGATGTCAGATGGTTGTAGGCGTAATGCTTTAGCAACCTCTTCAAGTTTGGGTTCCTTTTCCGTACCGTTGTAGGGTAGTTGACTGAGAATGGGAACCCTCAGAAGCTGGGAAAACTCTTCCAAAGTAGGCACCAATTGATAATCCGGGAAAGTAAAACAGTGATGCAGAGGGTCAAAGAACTGGAACAACACTTTCACCATATCCTCTTCAATGTTGGTATTGACCAAGCTGATGAGTCTACCATGCCTTTCACTGAAGGAAGAGTTCTCGGGAATCCTAGATGTAAGCTCCTTAAGCTGAGGAGGGATCCTCACAAGGTTGACCTGAATTGTCTTTCTACGGATAGTTTCCATGTCATACAAAACAAGAACAAAGATGAAGATTCGAACCCTTGAAGTGGTTAATGGATGCATATGATGTTGTATGATGTTATGATGCTATAATAAAAACACACCACAAGTATACACAAAGGCAAACATGATAAGGCACACAAGTCACACAAGACAACCCTTAGAGTTTAGGCCAGCATGAAGTTTGGGGTACTACCCTCTTGAAGTTGGTGGGCTCAAAAACCTGTCCTATCAAAAGTAACCGGGTTCTAAGAAGCTCAATATCATTGGGTTGTTTTCTACGTTCATTGTTTTGATTTAGCCACTGAACTGGCGATCAAAATATTCCAAGAAAACAACCCTCAATGAGTGTAGTATCGAGTATCAACCAACTTCGGACTGCACCAAAGTCAGTCATCTCACTACCCCTAAAGAGGCCAAGATGGTTCAAGTAAGGTTCCTAAGGTCAGTTGATGCTTCACGACACCACGCGGCGGCCCCGTACTCTCTTTGACTTGACTCAAGGGTTACCGGTACTCACCAAAGTGCCACATCAACGTAGCAAACTGCTTCAACCATGTCGGTATACCCCACACAGTTCCCTCACAGTTTGTTGCTACTTTCTAAGAGGTATCCCCCAGATCCGGGTTAGGATCTATGAAACTCCCAAAACAGGCCCACAATATTAAATCAAGCAAAGCAAGCAATTGAAAACATGATGATGAACTATTCCTAAGGTACACCCCACTTATTAAATCCCCAGCAGAGTCGCCAGTTCTGTGATCGGTGGAAATAGAACTGACTATTTTTTAGCTGGTTTCGTGAAATGTCGCGGTAAGCAAGAGTCGCCACCATCTTTTATGTTCTCCAACATGGAAAGGACAAAAGCACAACAAAATTCCTTCTTTGAGAATGCTTCTCGGTTCGGGAGGTAGATTTATAGAAAGGGAAGGTGTTAGCACCCTTTCTATCCGTGGTTATCCACTGGCTCTTAGGTACTTGCTCTTATGTTTTCAAAAATTGTTTGCTTTTCAAGTGTGAGTGGATTTTGAAAAAGTTTCGTTTGAAAAATTTCTAAGTAACTCTTGTATCTGTCCTCAAGAGTGTATGAAAAATTTGTTTGAAAACTTTTAGAAAGTGTAGGTGTGAAAAGTTATTTTTGTTTGTTTGAAAAGAGCAAGTACCCATGAGAATCTCCCTACTCTAAGGAATTAGGCTGTGTAAGACTCCTTTAGATAGTGCTATCCCACCATTGAGAGGTAGGTAGCACCATCGTTGGAGGTATTCGGGTCAATTCGATTATAAGGGACATGTGTGGTCACCGAAGCAATGGTAGGACGCCTTAGAAGTAACCCTAATGTCCTAGATCCTTTTTATCCGAGGCAACCGTTTCGAGGCGACTGGATCTTTTGGACAGAAGGGCGACCTCTAAGACACCCTATACTTGATGACCACGTTCGAGGCAACCAGTGAGGCGTACCCTAGGGGTGGCATGTGCATGTGTGTTGTTTTTCAGTTAAATTGTCTTTGCATGTTATTTGTGAGCTACGAATTGGTTTTATTATTCATACATTCTTTCATGCATAATTAACAGTTAGGAGTGCGGAAAATAAATTGCAGAAATGTAAATCTAGCTATTACAAGGCGCGGGTCTATACATCGCCAAAAACAAAAACCCGTTTTGGAAAATAAAGTGCAAGAATTTAAATAAGGCGATAAAATCCTAATTAACTATTACATACTCTGTACAGATACATAAATATAATCAAAATAAATAAATACGCGCGAATAGAAATTTAATCGGGAACGTCTTAGGGCTTTGACCCTTTTTAGAATTAAATTAAACATTAAACCTAATTAACCAATTAATTATTTAATTAAAAAAATGTTTTTGTGTTTTTTATGTTTTTAATGAAATGAAATAAAAAAAGAAATTAAAAATTGGAAGTGAAAGACCTAATTCTAAATTAATTTTACTTATTAAAAAAAATGTTAAAATTGTTCTAATTACACAACTAATTAATTAATATTAGAATTTATTTACAAAATAAGTTAATAAATAATAAAATGTTTTTTTTGTTTTTTCTGAATTTTTATTTGTAAAAATGTTAATTATGCTAATTAATTAAATAATACTAAGAATAATTACTAAAGAAAATAAAAAGGAAAAAAAAAGAAGAAAAAAAAAGTAAACCAAGGGTGCTGAACAAAAATGGAGGTGGATCTGGAATTTGGCCCAATAATGATCAGGCCTGCTTTGACTTTTGCAATCAGCTGTGTGTGTATTGACCAGATAGCATGGTGTTCCCCTTCTTTTGGCCTTTGGATCATTGCTTGATGACACTTGGCATTTGGGCGCTGGAGTCACATGGTGGACTGCTTTTGGATAGGCTGCATGAAATCACTTTAAACAAAATAACATGGAAATTATGGGGGACCTGGGAATCGAACCCAGGTCCCAGTGGTCAACAGCCACCTGCTCTTCCACTAGGCCACTTATGCGCGTTTGTTAATAAAATAAGAAACAAAGATAATATGAGAAAAACAAATCACATGCTGAAACCAAAAAAAAAAGCGCGCGCCATTTGAATCACCCAGTAGCAAGCTGACACGCCCTTCGTCTTCGTCCTGTAACCTACAAAACAAAAGCATTTAGCGGGGGTTTTTAACCCCCACAAAACGAAACTGTCAATAATAGCGATTTGGTCTACATGTAATATAAAAAGGGCGCGATGGTTGGGTTGAATTCGTCTGGCCTTGACGAATTCAACCATAGGCGTTATGTGGTCCAATTTTTCTCATGCTGTAAAGCCCCAATTGAGAGCTTCGAAAACCCTAGATGTCAACAATGGTGGTTTACGCTTCAGGGTGCCATAATGCAATTCAATCACACTAATAGCTTCGTATGAGTCCTGTAAACACAACACAATCAATAAAAGACGTTAAAAATGCATGAATCGATGGTTATGATTTTGAGAAAAAATGGTAAACCGTATGACTGTGTAGAACGATTCTTTGAGTGTTAGAGCTCGTTCTTGACTGCAAATCGTTCCTGGAAATGTCAGCAATATGTTTGAATCTTTAAATTGCTGTGAAAGGGGCTGGAGGATTGAAAACAGTTTCCAACTTTTGCTTGATTTTTTGGAATTTGGTTATGCCGTTTGTGCAGTGTTCAGGTTGTGAATGAGGTTGGGTTTGCTTGCATATGTACATGTGAATGATATTAGGTCACATTATGAGCCAATGATCCATTGCAATTAAGTTTTTGGATTTTGCTTTAACACCATTAAAGAACATTCCAAGCTTGGTTCAAATTTTGAATTTTATGCATAAATGAGCTTGGCACGAATTTGGTAGGTGGAATATGACACATGAAAGCCCTTCAAACCATAAGATACCATTCCTTTAAATTTTTTGATTTTATTTGGATTATTATGGATTAAAATGAATTAAATCCACAAAAATCAAATAAAAATGAAAAAATAAATGTTTGGTCTTGAAATTAGTCATGGGACACGTGGGTGGCATGACAAGGCTGAATCAAGTGGAAGAAAATGGGCCCTTTTGTCAAAAATTGAAGTTTCAAGGATAGTTGACTTTTGCCATTTCACAAAAATTTCCCAACTTCTCCAATGCATATCTTGCTCAATTTTGATCATATAGACATGTTCTTGGACATTTTGGAAAGGTCTTGAAGTCCTCTAACCAATGCCTTTGGTCCCATGTCATTTTGATTTACCAATCTCAAGTTATGGTCTTTGACTTAAAATGCCTTTTTGTTGACTTTTGAAAATGACCTATAATGTTGAAATTGATAACTTTTTGTGAGAGCATTTCTTGGACTTGGAATGTGAAAATGAGTTGTAGGAAATGTCATCCCCTTCAAAATGAGCATTGGATGGGATTTTTCTGATGAACCATGAAAAAGTTATGCCTTGGTCAAGTTACAGTTGACTTTTCAATTGTCCAAAAATGGAAACTTTTGCATCTTGATGATTTTTGAGCCATTCTTGAGGAATCATGATCAAGACTTGATCAAATGATGATTGTGGCTTCAAAATAATATGTTGACCAAAAATTTTGTACTTTTGACTGCCAAATGGCCATTTTACCCCTACAGTTGATTGTGAACTAAATAGGTCTTTTGACTGTGCAACTTGATGCTGTAAGTCTTGAAACTTGGCATATGGATGCTTGAAAATGTGTATAGGCATATGTGACTTGATTGAGCCCTTGAAAACCTCAACTTCCTTGCAAGAACCAAAACCCTAATTTTGACTGGCTTAGGAGGATGTTTGACTGTGCAACCCCTTGGGAAATCTTGAGCCATTTGAATATGATCTTTGATAAACCTTGAAGAATATGGGAGGGCAAATTTTGGGGTACAACACATGCATCATTAGCATTGCATATACCCCAAAAGTAAAATGATTCAAACATGCATTGAAGCATAAGCTTATTTTGGTTGATTACCTGCATTTCCAGGAGATAAAGGTGGTTGTTTACCTTAAGTTCTGATGTTTATCTTTGGGTTGTTGTCACCTTTCGCTTGATCCTTATGGTATTCTTTGGTTGAGTCTAGTGTGGCTATTTTTATTTCGGCTTCTGCCCTATGTTGTCTTTTGACAAATTTGTTGGTATTCCCCAGCTAAGTTTGACTTAGTTCGGAAAACTACTAGTTGAGTCCCTTTGGTTGGTCTTTTCTTACCCTATGTTTTATTTTTGTCCGCTTGGTTGACATTCCTTGGTTAGGTCTTTGCTTACCATTCTTCACTTCGGATATTCCTTAATGGAGTTGTTGCACCCCAAAATTTTCCCTCTCATTTCTCAAGGAATCACCTTGGATTCTCAAGGAATCACCTTGGATTCTCAAGTTTGCTTCCATCCAATTCCAAGCCTTGAACTGCAATTTTCCAAGAAAATCACTCACAAGGGCAAAATGGTCATTTGCACACTGAAAAGTCAAACTTTGACTTTTGGATCAAAATCAAGTTTCAAGAATCATATTTCATCAAGACACGTTGAAATATGAAGTTTTGTTTCATCAAAATCCAAAAAGTCAAAATTCTAAATACTTCGAATTTTTTCTAAGTGTTTAAGAAAATATGACAATTTCAAAACTTCTGACCAGGGTATCACCATAAGTACTCAACAGATTCTGGATATTCTCAAGACAGAGTTTGGTCAGAACTTTTGGGCAAGCCATTCACAAAAGCTCAGTCAGAGTTTGCCAAGGTAATTCAAAGAAGATTAAGGAGTGTGCTGCAAGCTTCCCAGAAAGTTTGAAAGTTCCTTCAGAACATGCTGGAACCAGAAGATAAGAGGATCAGAAGATAGGATGCTACGCTGAAGCATAACTTCTGATCTAGAACAAAGCCTTGGTGTAGAGTTTCATGTTGCAGTATTTCTGGTTGTGATAAGTCTCATCATCATTTAATGCTCATTTAATGCTCACAACCACCTTCTGAGTCTTTATCCAAAGGATTTTCACCACGTGTACCTCTACTGTCTTGGGATAGCAACTTTGCTACTAAGCCCATGCTTTACTTTTTCTTTTCCTTAAATCCTGCTGACAGCCACCATGCTTGCTTCAAAGACAAGGCAGCGCTTCAGCACATGAAGGCTATTTTTCAAAGCTTTGGTCAGAACTTGTCCAAACCCCAAAACCTTGCTTATGCAACTTACTGTAAACCTATGACCAACAGCTGGCTCAGCCTACGCCTACATCTCATGATTACACCAAACTAGCATACGAAAACTGTGAAAAAAGCAAAGGAACAAGATGCCAAAATAGGTTCAAATCCTATTTGTTCCCCCCCCCCCCCAAAGTCACAGCAAATTCATCTATAAATACTTGGCTCCATCACACGTTCAGGGGGCTGGCTTTTGAAGAGAGAGATTGGCCAAAAGAGAGAAAAGGAAATTGTGAAACCTTCATAAAAAATCTAGATTTCTCATACACAAAAACAAACCTTTGTTCTTCCCTTGAACCAAAGAACACAACCACTCTCCCGTCTCTCTTGCTGACTCAGAACATCTAAAGGCAACCACTCAAAACTCCAACCATGCCCCAGGTAAATCTTTCTGACTTTACTTGCTTTTCATTTTGACCATCATTAACATGTAAATATCATAGCATTAATGTTGTACATATCATTGTATGAATAGAAAAACTATGGACCAGAACTTCTAGAATAATGCTAGGCTAAGACTTAGGATTAGAACTTTTATGATTGTTGTGTTGTGATCATTCTGATTTGTTGAACTGAATAAATTGTTGTTGTGCTGATTAAGAGCTGAAATGTAACACAAAACTTCTATTTTATTCACTCACTGTTAACACACACTGAACTTCTGATGCTCACCCACTGGCTCAGCATAATACTGAACTTCTGATGTTCACTCACAATCTTAATACAACACAGAGCTTCTGAGTTCTCCTTACATGTCAAATACACTGAACTTCTGACGTTTGCTCACTATTTTAATGTAATACAGAACTTCTGACTTTTGGTTCACTAGTTGGACACCACCCAGAACCTCTGTGTTTTCCCTCTAACGTTATTGTAGGACTTCAGAGTGTACCCATCCAGAACCTCTATTCCCTTTCCCTCTGACATTTTTTGCAGGACCTCAGAGTGTACGAATCCAGAACTTTTGATCCCACTGACTTTTCCTGCTGAGTCACGCGCCTGACTTCAGAACTTCTGATCCTTGTTTCTTTGTTTGCAGCAACACGCTTTTTCTATTTTTGCATTTATTTTCCTTTTCATTTTTTTTATTAACATAAAAAACATAAAAATATTTTTCTTTTATTTCCTTAAGACAAAAACATTTTCTAAAAAAGTTCATTTCTTTCTTATATTATACATTTCAATATGGTTGTCTTAAATAATTAGGACTTAAATTACTTGTAATCCCCATTCATACATATGTACCCCCATCCCCTAAATATTGTAACAACGTAGAATTTCATTTTCCGTAATTTACTATTTTCCTTATACTGTATAGTAATTAGGCGTGTATGGCAAGACTAAAACCAACAAAAAGATCACCCTAATCAAGACTAAATGCATGCAATCAAACACACTTACACACACGCACCCTTAGGGTAATCTCACTTGTTGCCTATCTAAAAAATGGCCATGTTATGCATGTGGGATGTCTTAGCAAAAACAATTGAAATACAAGATCATAGTCCCTCAATGATGCTATCAAAGTTGTCTTTCAAAATGATCTTAGTCCCTAAAGAAAAATGCTAAGACATCTCACAACATTGCTATCATGATCATATGATGACTGAACGCCCGTCCCTTCATATCCAACGATGGGGCTTCTTACCAAATCAATGGTAAGATAGCAACATCTAAAGGAGGAGGAAAAGCACTTCTAAGACCTTTTGAGTAGGTAGATTCGCTCCTAGTTACTCGCTTGCTCACAACAAAAACCTTTTATACACCTACACTTTCACTTTGAAACATTTTCAAAATACAAGCACTTTGTACACGTTCTTATAGAGACGAGAACCATTACAAAGAATATACCTTTTCAAAATCACTTTCAAAAAACACATTTCACAAACACATCTTTGAACTATTTTAGAAAACAAACGCTTTTGTATACATTCTTATAGAAACGAGAATCATTACAAAGTTACATTTTTAAAATACTTTCAAAAAACCACACACAAAGCACATTCAAACAAAAGCAAGTGATCTAACGAGTAACTAAGAGCCCATGGAAAACCATGGATGAAAGGGTGCTAATACCTTCCCTTTTCATAATCTACCCCCCAAACTCAAAAACATCTCTAAAAGGTCTTTCCTGTGCTTTTTCACCTTTCCTTATTGGATAAAAGAAAAGTCGGTGGCGACTCTTGCTAAATCGCAACATTTGCGAACACAAACGCAAAACCCTCAAGTCAGTTCTCCCACCGCATCGCCAGAACTGGCGACTCTGATGGGGATGATACTTAAAAGTGGGGTTACCTTAGGGTTAGATCACATTTACTTGACTACATTGTTTGATTTGTTTTCTTTACATTTTGGTTCCTTGTTTGGGTTTGTTTTAAATCCTACACCCGGATTTGGGGACACCTTTTAGGTAAGTAGCAATAGACTGTGAGGGAACTGTGTGGGGTATACCGACACGGTTGAAGCAGTAGCTACATTGATGTGGCACTTTGGTTGGTACCGGTAACCCTTGAGTAGTCAAGGAGAGTACGGGGCCGCCGCGTGGTGTCGTGAAGCATCAAATGACCTTAGAACCTTCCTTGACCAACTTGGCCATTAGGACGTAGCGAGATGACTGGCTTTGGTGCAGTCCAAAGTTAGTTGATACTCGATGCTACACTCATTGAGGTTTGACTCTTGAGTTTTGTTTCGTTGCGAGTCAATCACTTATTGAACGAAACTTGGGGGAAAGATCAGTGATATTGAGATCCCTTATAACCCGATTACTATTAACTAGGACAGGTTGAGCCAACTAAACTTCAAGAGGGTACTTACCTACAAACTCCATGCAAGCCTAAAACTAAGGATTTGTTTGCTTTGTGTGAATATGATTATTTGTATATAAACTTGCTTACCTCGCATATCTGTACATAACATCATAACATCATACCATAGCATTTTCAATAAACCATTTCAAGGATCTCGAGGGTCTTTGATGCAGGTTATGATGAACCAAACGTCTAGCAAGGGGCAGAGGATTTATTTTCCTCTAATCAAATACCGTCAAAGATCAAGTACAACAAACTTGAGTCAAGGGCTATGACCCACTTGACATGGTGAGCTTAATTCTCGTGGAAGGACATCCACCGATACAAAGTTCTCCAATCAAAGATGTTGATCAAAATTCAATCTCTAACTTTTTCTTGTGTTTACCCCGCGATATCCTTGAAAACATGCATCCACATATCATGCATCATATCATGACAGGTTTCTCCCATACAGGTCTCCTTATCTTCCTACTGTTTATTTCAGTAAGATGGATATGAAACAAACGGTGAAAGATCTCCAAGCTCAAAACGCTCAATTCCAACAAATGTTTTTGGCTATGGCTAAGGGGCAGGAGGACCTGAAAGCTCTCCTTCTCAAAGACAAGAAGAAATAGCCCAAGAAGTCAATAGGCGTCCTGAACTTGGGAAGAAGACCTGGAGGACCAGTCAAGAGAGCTCTATATCTTTCAACTCCATCCAACATGGGGGATAGTCTTGAAGAAGACCACAATTTGGAGATTGATGAAGTTGAAGCTGACTACTCTGAGGAACAATATCCTCCCGCTGATGACAAGTACAAACAGTTGGAGGATCGCCTCAGTGCTATGGAGATTCAGCAGATACCTGGCTTGGATTTAGGAGACATGGGTTTAGTTTCTGGAGTGGTCATTCTGCCAAAGTTCAAAATCCCTACCTTTGTTTTGTATAATGGAGTCTCTTGCCCTAAGATGCACTTAAAGTCTTATGTCCGCAAGATTCAACCATACACAACTGATCCGAAGCTTTGGATCCACACCTGGAGAGTTCTCGCATCCACACCTGGGAGGATTTAGCTGCTGCTTTCTACAAGCAGTATCAGTACAATGCTGATCTTGCACCAACTCGCGTGCAATTGCAGAACATGATCATGGGTTCCAACGAGAGATTCAAAGGATACGCCCAAAAGTGGAGAGATATGGATGGTTGGGTAAAACCCCCTTTAATTGACAGGGAGCTGATTGACATCTTCATGGGAACTTTGACAGGGCCTTTCTTCAAACACTTGATCGGAAGCTCCTCAGTCGGGTTCACCGAGCTAATACTGACCAGCGAAAGGGTCGAAACAGGCATTAAAAGTGGAAAGATTCAAGAAGCTACACCTTATGATGCTCAGAAAAAGTCATATAATGGGAAGAAAGAGTCCATTGTTGTGTATGGTCAAAAGAGTCGTCATGACCAACACGTAGGGGCCATCCTGATCTCTAATCCCACGTCTGTTCAACAAAGACAGAGCAATAGACATAGGGTAAGATATCAAGAAAGGAAGTACACTAACATCAACATGCCTTTGTCTCAAGCGTTACAACATTTGCTGAAGTTGAAACTGATCACGCCAAAGGATCCTCCTCAAAACCCTGACACCTCCTCTTCTAAATACAATCCGAGCGTAAGATGTGCCTATCATTCTGACAGTCTCGGACATGACACTGACGACTGTTGGACTTTGAAGAACAAGATCCAAGACTTGATTGATGCCAAGGAGATCGAGTTTGACCCTCCGGAGACTCCAAACGTGATCACTGCTCTTATGACGAATCATTGAAAGCTCTTGTTCATTTGATTTTTCAAGTTGTAATTTCTTTTGTTGTTCAAACAATTATCTATTAATGTCAAATTTTTGTTTCATTAACGCATTGCATATGTTTGTCTTGATTTGATCCACTCATTTTCATTACATTTAAACTATGCTTTTTACTCACTTTATGACATTCAACTCTTGCTAAAAGTTATAAGCCTTTAGAGGGAGGATGACGAAAACAATGCCATAATTTCATACAGTATGCTTTTGGACAGACCTTGCTGACGATGTACAGGCATTCTTTCAAATCCTAAACACTGGAGTTATAAGGAAGATAATCCCTAGTCAACCCCTTCGAGCCAAAGAAGTAGAAGTTTTCTGTTTTAACACAAATTGAAACCTTTAATCGAAACCTGGGGCAGGTTAGTCTCTCAGTTAATTCAAATGCGTGTTAAGCCGCAAACTCTCATCTCGTAATACAACGAATGACATCAAAAAACATTCCTCTAGAATCAAAAGATGGTGATGGGTTCCCTATCACATATGCAGTCACTATTTCTCAAAAAAAAAGTAAAGCCCACTAAGTCAAAACCTACAAAGATGACTTACGAAAAATAGGGCATCCCGCTGACTGTAATCTCAAAACAAGAACAAACAGGAAAAATTAGGGAAAGAGGTCACTACAAATCCTCAGCAACATGGAAAATGTTGCAAAAAAATGACTGCCTTCTGACAAACTCAACCTGTCTGAACCATCACTAAAATGTCATTCCAAGACCCAATTGGAATCCAAACGTACAATTAACTAAGATTAGGACTAAAGAACATCACGAAGAACGTGTGGGTACAAATACACTTTGAGCCTTTATCCTTTGTTTCTTAAACTGTGAACCAAGCCATGTTACAACCCTTCAAAAGTCCTAATTGAAGCATGGGTTAGTTCGAAAGCATATTGTTACAAAAGGTATCCTGACTCCTGTAAGGCTTTACTCAAAATCTAAAGTTGGATTACAAACTTCTTTACTTGCTAAAAACTCATTTTTCAAAACATCAAGACAAACATAAACATTGCATTACTTGAATATCACTGTTTGCATATGGCTATTTGTTTGACAGCGGAGAAATTCACACCATGAATATCCAGCGAACGAAAGCTCTCTCAGTGAACCAAATCACTTCAAGAAGGATGACACTTCCATTGACAAATATCCTATCGACAAGGGGACATGACATGTCACTATCCAGCACACCTGGGGCAGTCCATTCAAGATTCCAAGAAAATCTCTCAAGAACTGCAGAGTAACCAGGGGCAGGTTTCCATCTCCGTCACTTGGGGCATTGAACGTCAATCCCGACAAAGGGTTACGTACAGTCAAACATTTCCAGGCAGTGCTACAAACACTCGCTGCTAGGGGCAGTGAAGAATCTCCCCAAAATCCTTCTCATAGGATGATTCCCCAGCCAGAGTTTAATCTCTGAAAACCTTTCCCCAGCTGAGACAACCTCAAGAGTCCTCGAGGACTTTCCCCAACAAAGTCGTCACCTCTCTAGCAGATCGGCAATAGGGTTTATTTCCACAACAAAACGGTAGAAATCCCCAACTTGAGGTGGCCTCTCCAACTACTACAAATCAAAGGACCATAACTCCTCTTCCCTAGTAGAGAAACAAACAACCGAGACTCCTGAACTTTTTCCCCCAAGTAGGAATCAACACTCTCCACAGAGTTTTCAACTTTCCCCAATGGAGTTCTCCTCGAAAAAATAGGGATCCTTAGTGGAAACATTCTAAGAAAAGTTTGAAGACATACCTACTCTTCAACAGCAATCTGGGATTTGATAACTCCCCAACACTTGTCAAGGATATATTCTCCAAAATAATTACATTTCAACAACATTCATAGCATATGCATACAAAAAACATATAACGCAAATCTCATTTATTTTGAGAACATCATTGCACAAATGCATACATCATGACATTTCATACAACTAACTCTTTACCTTTTCAGGAAAGATTGATCGATAGATAAAAGTCATTACCTTTTGGAGTAGCAGTCGTCAAAGATTCCTTCATTACCTTTTGGAGTAGCAGTCGTCAAAGATTCCTTCACCATCTTGCTGAGGTAGTAGTCATCCAAGATTCCTTCACCATCCTGCTGAGGTAGTAATCGTCCAAGATTCCTTCATCATCTTGTTGAGGTAGTAATCATCCAAGATTCCTTCACCATCCTACTGAGGTAGTAGTCATCCAAGATTCCTTCACCATCCTATTGAGGTAGTAATCGTCCAAGATTCCTTCATCATCCTGCTGAGGTAGTAGTCATTCAAGATTCCTTCACCATCCTGCTGAGGTAGTAATCGTCCAAGATTCCTTCATCATCTTGCTGAGGTAGTAGTCATCCAAGATTCCTTCACCATCCTGTTGAGGTAGCAATCATCCAAGATTCCTTCATCATCTTGCTGAGGTAGTATTCATCCAAGATTCCTTCACCATCCTACTGAGGTAGTAATCATCCAAGATTCCTTCATCATCTTGCTGAGGTAGAAGTCATCCAAGATTCCTTCATCATCCTGCTGAGGTAGTAATCGTCCAAGATTCCTTCACCATCCTACTGAGGTAGTAATCGTCCAAGATTCCTTCATCATCTTACTGAGGTAGTAATCATCCAAGATTCCTTCATAATCCTGCTGAGGTAGTAGTCATCCAAGGTTCCTTCACCATCCTATTGAGGTAGTAATCATCCAAGATTCCTTCATCATCTTGCTGAGGTAGAAGTCATCCAAGATTCCTTCATCATCCTGCTGAGGTAGTAATCGTCCAAGATTCCTTCACCATCCTGCTGAGGTAGTAATCGTCCAAGATTCATTCATCATCTTACTGAGGTAGCAGTCATCCAAGATTCCTTCACCATCCTGTTGAGGTAGTAGTCATCCAAGATTCCTTCACCATCCTGCTGAGGTAGTAATCGTCCAAGATTCCTTCACCATCTCGCTAAGGTAGTAATCGTCCAAGATTCCTTCATCATCTTGCTGAGGTAGTAATCATCCAAGATTCCTTTACCATCCTGCTGAGGTAGTAGTCATCCAAGATTCCTTCACCATCCTGCTGAGGTAGTAATCATCCAAGATTCCTTCATCATCTTGCTGAGGTAGAAGTCATCCGAGATTCCTTCATTATCCTGCTGAGGTAGTAATCATCCAAGATTCCTTCACCATCCTGCTGAGGTAGTAATCGTCCAAGATTCCTTCCTTATCTTGCTGAGGTAGTAGTCATCCAAGATTCCTTCACCATCCTGCTGAGGTAGTAATCATCCAAGATTCCTTCATCATCCTGCTGAGGTAGAAGTCATCCAAGATTCCTTCATCATCTTGCTGAGGTAGAAGTCATCCAAGATTTCTTCATCTTCTTGCTGAGGTAGAAGTCATCCAAGATTCCTTCATCATCCTGCTGAGGTAGTAGTCATCCAAGATTCCTTCACCATCCTGCTGAGGTAGTAGTCATCCAAGATTCCTTCACCATCTTGCTAAGGTAGTAAGTCATCCAGAGGTAGTAAGTCATCCAAGATTCCTTCATCATCTGTTTGGAGTAGCAATCGTCTCAGATTCCTTCATCACACATCATTATCAGAAAAGACCTTCTCTGGTTAGATTTATTTCTTCTAGTTAAAACAGACCAAAGACCTCCTCTGGTTAGATTTATTTCTTCCAGTTAATGACAGGAAATCAGAGACCTTTAAATACAGTCCCGATACGATCCAGATTCGGATGTAATTCTGTCACTCATTCAAATACAGTCCAACAATCATTTCTGGATGGCATCTTTAAGCCCATCTCCAACAACTATCCATCACCTCTCCAAATGGCATCTTTAAGCCCATTCCTTCAACTACACACAATTGAGTGCAAATTTCTGGGCACTCTAGTGTCCAATCATCTTTCACCATCGAGTCACGAATGGTAGAATTACCAATCTAACTCTTCAGGTGTAAAGAGATTGAACAGGGGAAGCTGTTACACCCCAAAATTTTCCCTCTCATTTCTCAAGGAATCACCTTGGATTCTCAAGTTTGCTTCCATCCAATTCCAAGCCTTGAACTGCAATTTTCCAAGAAAATCACTCACAAGGGCAAAATGGTCATTTGCACACTAAAAAGTCAAACTTTGACTTTTGGATCAAAATCAAGTTTCAAGAATCATATTTCATCAAGACACGTTGAAATATGAAGTTTTGTTTCATCAAAATCCAAAAAGTCAAAATTCTAAATACTTAGAATTTTTTCTAAGTGTTTAAGAAAATATGACAATTTCAGAACTTCTGATCAGGATATCACCATAAGCACTCAGCAGATTTTGGATATTCTCAAGACAGAGTTTGGTCGGAACTTCTGGGCAAGCCATTCACAAAAGCTCAGTCAGAGTTTGCCAAGGTAATTCAAAGAAGATTAAGGAGCGTGCTGCAAGCTTCCTAGAAAGTCTGAAAGTTCCTTCAGAACATGCTGGAACCAGAAGATAAGAGGATCAGAAGATAGGATGCTATGCTGAAGCAGAACTTCTGATCCAGAACAAAGCCTTGGTGTAGAGTTTCACGTTGTAGGATTTCTTGTTATGATAAGTCTCATCATCATTTAATGCTCACAACCACCTTCTGAGTCTTTATCCAAAGGATTTTCACCACGTGTACCTCTACTGTCTTGGGATAGCAACTTTGCTACTAAGCCCATGCTTTACTTTTTGCTTTTCCTTAAATCCTGTTGACAACCACCATGCTTGCTTCAAAGACAAGGCAACACTTCAGCACATGAAGGCTATTTTTCAAAGCTTTGGTCAGAACTTGTCCAAACCCGAAAGCCTTGCATATAAACTTGCTGCAGACCTATGACCAACAGCTGGCTCAGCCTACTCCTGCATCTCATGATTACACCAAACTAGAATACGAAAACTATGAAAAAAAGCAAAGGAACAGGATGCCAAAACAGGTTCAAATCCTATTTGTCCCCCCCTCCAAAGTCACAGCAAATTCATCTATAAATACTTGGCTCCATCACACGTTTAGGGGGCTGGCTTTTGAAGAGAGAGATTGGCCAAAAGAGAGAAAAGGAAATTGTGAAACCTTCATAAAAAATCCAGATTTCTCATACACAAAAACAAACCTTTGTTCTTCCCTTGAACTAAAGAACACAACCACTCTCCCGTCTCTCTTGCTGACTTTACTTGCTTTTCATTCTGACCATCATTAACATGTAAATATCATATCATTAATGTTGTACATATCATTGTATGAATAGAAAAACTATAGATCAGAACTTCTAGAATAATGTTAGGCTAAGACTTAGGATTGGAACTTCTATGATTTGTTGTGCTGTGATCATTTTGATTTGCTGAACTGAATAAATTATTGTTGTGCTGATTAAGAGCTGAAATGTAACACAGAACTTCTGTTTTTTTCACTCACTGTTAACACACACTGAACTTCTGATGCTCACCCATTGGCTCAACACAATACTGAACTTCTGATGTTCACTCACAATCTTAACACAACACAGAACTTCTGAGTTCTCCTTACATGTCAAATACACTGAACTGCTGACGTTTGCTCACTGTTTCAATGTAATACAGAACTTCTGACTTTTGGTTCACTGGTTGGACACCACCCAGAACCTCTGTGTTTTCCCTCTAACATTTTTGCAGGACTTCAGAGTGTATCCATCCAGAACCTCTGTTCCCTTTTCCTCTGATGTTTTTACAGGACCTCAGAGTGTACGAATCCAGAACTTCTGATCCCACTGAATTTTCCTGCTGAGTCACGCGCCTGGCTTCAGAACTTCTGATCCTTGTTTCTTTGTTTGCAGAAACACACTTTTTCTATTTTTGCATTTATTTTCCTTTTCATCTTTTTTTTATTAACATAAAAAACATAAAAATATTTTTCTTTTATTTCCTTAAGACAAAAACATTTTCTAAACAAGTTCATTTCTTTCTTATATTATGCATTTCAATATGGTTGTAATAGATAATTAGGACTTAAATTACTTGCAATCCCCATTCATACATATGTACCCCCATCCCCTAAATGTTGTAACAACATAGAATTTCATTTTCTGTAATTTACTGTTTTCCTTATACTGTATAGTAATTAGGCGTGTATGCCAAGACTAAAACCAACAAATAAATCACCCTAATCAAGACTAAATGCATGCAATCAAACACACTTGCACACACGCACCCTTAGGGTAATCTCACTTGTTGCCTATCTAAAAAATGGCCATGTTATGCATGTGGGATGTATTAGCAAAAACAATCGAAATACAAGATCATAGTCCCTCAATGACGCTATCAAAGTTGCCTTTCGAAATGATCTTAGTCCCTAAAGAAAAATGCTAAGACATCTCACAACATTGCTATCATGATCATACGATGAGCCAACGCCCGTCCCTTCACATCCAACGATGGGGCTTCTTACCAAATCAATGGTAAGATAGCAACATCTAAAGGAGGAGGAAAAGCACTTCTAAGACCTTTTGAGTAGGTAGATTCGCTCCTAGTTACTCGCTTGCTCATAACAAAAACCTTTTATACACCTACACTTTCACTTTGAAACATTTTCAAAAGATAAGCACTTTGTACGCGTTCTTATAGAGATGAGAACCATTACAAAGAATACACCTTTTCAAAATCACTTTCAAAAAACACATTTCACAAACACATCTTTGAACTATTTTCGAAAACAAACACTTTTGTATACATTCTTATAGAAACGAGAATCATTACAAAGTTACATTTTCAAAATACTTTCAAAAAACCACACAAAAAGCACATTTAAACAAAAGCAAGTGATCTAGCGAGTAACTAAGAGCCCATGGAAAACCATGGATGAAAAGGGTGCTAATACCTTTCCTTTTCATAATCTACCCCCCGAACTCAAAAACATCTCTAAAAGGTCTTTCCTGTGCTTTTCACCTTTCCTTATTGGACAAAAGAAAAGTCGGTGGTGACTCTTGCTAAACCACAACATTTACAAACACAAACGCAAAACCCTCAAGTCAGTTCTCCCACCGCATCACGCAGGAGTCATCACCTCGGATATTCCCCAATAGAGTCTTTATTGGATTATTCCCTTTAGAGTCATTTATGATGCTTAGTTGGTTCCTTATCTTTTGTTTACCTGCTTAGTCGGGTTCTCCTTCCATTAGGTTAGCTAACATTGTTTGGTTGGGTTATTCTTAGTCATTTCCTCTCCTTTGGGTAGGTTCTTCTTAGTCGGGTTCTCCTTCCGTTAGCTAATCTAACATTGTTTGTTTAGGTTATGCTTATTCATTTCCTTTCCTGTGGGTAGGTTCTGCTTAGTCGGTTCCTTATCTTTGGTTTATCTGCTTAGTCAAGTTTTCCTTCTATTAGCTTAGCTAACATCCTTGGTTGGGTAGTTGCGTATCTCTTTGTTTGGGTTCACTTTGATTGGTGTTCCTTGTGTGAGTCCTCCTTGGGTTTTGGTCTCTCTTATTCTGGTTCTGTTTGTTTGGGTTCTCTTCAATTGACGTTCTTTGTGAGAGTCCTCCTTGGGTTTTGATCTCTCTTATTATATGTCTTTACTGGACATGTATTGTTGATATCCTTGTTAGAGTTTGCTTTGGTCGGCCTTTTTCTTATAGGTGTCTAGTCCTGTTCTGACACGTATTCCCCAAGTTTACTTGGTCCCCCGTATGTTTAAACCTGTCTTGATGTACGCTTCTAAACTTTTCCCCTGTGATAGTCACTTTCTACAAAACCACAAAAAAAATAGAAAATAGAAAAAAAAACCAAATATCTGACTTTTGTTTGTTCTTTAGAGTGAAAATTTTAGGGTTCTTTTGAGTATTCAATCGCATTCTACCTTGATCGTCTGAAAGGGTAGCACCAATCTCGTTCTCTAGTTTAAGTTGATTGAATAGGGGCAGTTGTTACACCCCCAAAATTCGCCCTCTTCAGTTCAACCATAATCGGCTTATGTTTCTTTCACATATTCGTTCATACATATCATCGATGCCATGGTAACAGGGTCAAAGCATTTATCTGCACCAAGTTAATAGAAGACGATTGTTCGTTAAGCGATACATAACATAAACTCGGGGTTTTCAAGATTAACATGCACTCCGCATATTTTTTTCGAACGTCTCAATCAGTGAGTCATCAAGTCTTCATCATGCCAAGCTTTCACGTGTTCCATCACGCTTGAAATTGCAGAGGAAGTCAAGTGTTTCGATTGATTTGAGAAAGTTCAAGTCGAAAATTGGCCTTTTACGACTCAAGGTTAAAATTTGTAACTTCTGACTATAAAATGGTTTGGGAATGGTTCTTCAGGCATTAGAATCGTCTTGAGATCTGCTCCAGTTCATCTAATCAAGTCAAAGGCTAATTTTGTAAGGAAAATCTTCAAAAAGCGCAAATACCTGAAATAATGTTATACAATGGATTTGTTGTTTCGCTGGTTTTTGGACATTCAAAAAATTTGTATAGTCTGACAGTTAAATCACTTTTGAGTGTCTCTTGGGGCATTTGAATCGTCTTATTATTTTCATCAGTTCTTGTGTTCGGGTCGGAAGCAGATTCGATGAGGAAAATCTCTGGACTCGCGAATACTCTAAGACTGGTACCCTGTAATAGTGTGTTGATCCACTGTTTATCGGATG
Source organism: Vicia faba (assembly GCA_948472305.1). Classification (NCBI taxonomy): domain Eukaryota; kingdom Viridiplantae; phylum Streptophyta; class Magnoliopsida; order Fabales; family Fabaceae; genus Vicia; species Vicia faba. Next base: position 1,536,558,866 of record OX451735.1, on the reverse strand, counting down.
TTCAAAAATTCATAACTTTATACTAGAAAATTATGTTTTAGTGGGTCTTTTGGCGTTGGATTCTTCTTGACATCCTCTCCATTTCATATGTTTGGGTCGGAAGCCAATTTTGTGAAGAAGATCTTTGAAGTTGCAAAAATACAGTGAAAATCGCATGCTGAAGCGAATTTTTGGTCAACTGTCGCGCAATATTGCAATAATTATAACTTTCTCAACTTTCATTGCATCGAGACAATTCTTGCAGCACGGTGTCACAAATTGTGTTAGCTACAAGTTTGCTTCAGGGTCCGAGTTCGGATTGTGCTCAGAAGACTTCGTTTTAGGGCTTGTTTCCAAAGTTGAATACCAAAATAAGCTGAAAAATCTGCATAATCCAAAATAGAGAGTTTTTTTGTCTCAATTTTCTCACCACTGTGAAATTCATAACTTTCTCGATTTTTATCGTATCGGGTTTTTGTTTCAGGTTTCGCGTCGAGATTATGCACCGAAAGTGATGAACTTTTAGGTTGTTCTCGCACCGTACACCGCAACCTAAGGCCATGTTTGCATTTTTTTTTACCATTTTCCAAACATAGCCTTAGCTCACTTCAATAAATTGTTTCAATTCAATTTCACAAGGAATTTTTTCCATTTCTACAAAAATCACACTCAAAATTCAAATTCTCTCAATGTTTCTTTCTTCTCTTTCAAAGAACACAAGTTACAAAAAGTCACATATCTCAAAAGCCAAGATGTCTCCTCCCTCCACCATCGGAAACCGATCGAAAATCCTCCCACCACGACCGTCTTCCTGTCGACCGCCCCTCCTAGCGCCGCCTGGGACCTATCTCCACTCGACGGGTCCGTCCATTCGCCCGACACATATGTCTCGGCATGTTAAGCCTCCCGACCGGTCCAATTTTACGGCAAACATCCTCCCTCCATCTGTAACTTCATTCTTCTGGTTGATTCCTCTGATCAACCTCTTCTTCGCGTTGAATTTTGTAATTTCTCAACCTTGCTTCACTTAATTGTTAAGTTGAGACTTAATTTTGAGAATTAAATTGAACTTGTGTTGTTTTACATAAATTGGGTCTTGACTTTGTGAAATAAGTGATTATGTGATTTGAGCTTAATTTGATTTTTCAGGTTTAATTGATTCTTGAAGCTTGATGATGAATAAATGCGGAATCAATTGATTTAATTGTTATTGATTATTGAGAATTACGCGTCGAAATTAATTGTTCAATTGTGTTGTGATTTATGCGTGGTAATTTGTTTCCGATTCGATACTTGTTAAAATTTGTTTAAATTCATGAATCAGAATCAAATTTCAAAGTGTTTACTTGTTTTTGACGCGTAATCAATTTCGGTTTTAATACTTGGTCGTGTTGGTGTCGGTGTCGGTTTTGTTGGATACAATTAATTTGTGAATTCCGCTTGATTGTTCATGTGTCAATGTTTGATTTTGTGCCATAAAGCATTGATTTCGAATAAATTTTTAGAAAACTTCGACGCTTGAACCATGGCTTCCCGTAGTTCACAAATGTGTTGTAAATTGAGTTTTAGTTGTTGTTTGATGCATACGTGGCTTTGTGTTGATAGTTGCTTGATATTGGTATCAATTTTGTTTGATTTTAAATCAACTTTTTGTACATTTCATTTGTTAATTCAATGTTGTTCGGAAAATGGTTTTTACATCTACATTGTGATTTAATTGATAATTAATGCATACTTGAGCTTGTTAGCATATTTGGTTGATATCGGTATCAAATTCGGTTGTTTTTAGGCGGACTTTTTGAGCATTTCGTAAGATGCAAAGTTGCTGCCTGGAGATGGAAAGTGGTGCTTAGTTGGTGATTTAATTCCAACTTAATGCATGTTTGAGCTTGTTAGCATGTTTGGTGGTTATCGGTACCGACTTGGTTGATTTTATTTCGACTTTTTGCGCACTCTCATGTGTTAATGTGTTGCTGCCCGGAAATTCATTTTAATATTCCAATGCATGTTTGCGTCTTATTTCTTCATTGCTTGTGTTTTTGTCTTGATGTGTAGTTTTATGGTTTGTCATGTGGATGTGTCTGATACACCCTTCACATGTGATTTATTTTCACATTGTCGATGCTTCGGTGCCTATTCTGAGCACCCAATTCTAATTATTTTATTTGTTGATGCTAGCTTGCACGAACACCGTCGGGTTTCTTTTGCTTTGATATGGCTTTGCTACAAACTTATTGTTCGTTTGGTATTTTTCTGATACTATTTTGCTTTCGCGTTGTATTTTCTTTTCCTTGCCATGAGAAGTAGGATTAGAGATGTATGACTGGGAGTCCCTACTTTATGTGGGCAAATATGTTTATAGACCTTTATAAGGCAATATTGTTTGTGCATATTGTTTTGTTTAAAAGCCCTCAAAAGAGGCAATGTTTGTGTTTGTTTGTGTGCAAAAGTCCTCAAAGAAGGCAATTCCACACCTCTTTTACTTTGTGCTTGCTATCACGTCAATAAGTGGAGCAAGAGGCTCGCAACCGTCCCCTAAATTTTCTAGTATGTTTCATTCCTAGCTCGCATTATACTTTGATGCTTTAAAACGTGCTTATTCTTGTCCATTGAGTCAAATAAAATGGAAAAGGGTTTGTAACCAACATCCACATTTTTTCCTTCGTTTTGACGATGTTAGGTCACATTTCTTTGAATGTTGATGCTTCGAGTTGTTACTCGATACAGGTGCTTGATAAAATCAAGTTGAAAGAGTTCCTTACTCCCACTTTGAAATCCATTGGATTCTTTGTTTGTTGCTAGCTCACAATTAATTTTTGGTTTGATTTTGGTTCGAATTTATTCAATTGCACTTGTGTTTGTGCTTTTCTTTAGACCTCTGCACGTTCCCTTAGGATTGCTTGTTTCATTTTCGATTCAAGTTGGACATTAGGTTGTAACCATTGCATGTTCCCTTAGGAATGCTTGTTTTGTTTTCTATTCAAGTTGGACATTAGGTTATAACCTTTGCATGTTCCCTTATGATTTCTTGTTTCGTTTTCTATTCAAGTTAGACATTAAGTTATAATCCATGCATGCTAACTTAGGTAAAATTTCCCCTTTGTTATCCAAATCTAAGGACCACGATTTCATGACAACTTTAGTATTGTTAGTCTCCCTTAGAATTTTTCATTCCCCTTTTTGCATTATTAAAACAAAAACTCCTTTCTTTAAGAAAACTCGAAATACTTAATAAAGGAAGATGTGAATCATATGCAGTTGAGTCTTGTGGGGTAGAGCGAATCAGTTTAGACTGGATCTTGCTCTATTTTCACTTCCAGACTTTATTACGGTTCAAATCGCAAACTCTTTCGCCATAAAAAATACAAACCGATGTAGACCTTTTTTGTCTTCAGACTTTTTCTTTTAAAAAAATTTCAATAAGGATGTGTTCTTTCAAAATCGAACAACTTGGAAATGCCAAGTGTGTGAGGGGACGAGCGTGAGTCTCTTTACGAGCTACAACGCCAAGCACGAATTGTAATCCTAACCGTAAGAATGTGAATTCGGCATTATCCATAATAAACATCCAAGCAACCAAAACTTTTGAGGTGAACTACGAGTGCCTTAATCCCCATTACACGAGCGATGGTACGTAGGCACAATAGTTTACAACCGAGGCAGGCACGAATAAAAAAACCTTTTTTCTTTGTATATACACTTTGCATACATGCATTTTACCCTTAGATCGTAAGCTTTAGATATGAACACACCCTTTGATTAGAACAACAAGAATGGATCTCGTGGAGTACCACATATGTGAGGGGTGCTAATACCTTTCCCTAATCGACTCCCTTACCCAATCTCTCGGTTGCAAGATCGTGATTTCTCCCTTCTCGGGTTTTTCTTCAATGATTTTCCTTTCCCTTCATGTGAGATAAATAAATACTTGATGGTGACTTCATTGATTTTCTCTCGATGATTTTCCACCGGTTGTTTCAAGCATGTCTTCTGTAGATGCACCTAAACCATGACAAGAAATACCTTTCCCAACACTATTTGGGCAAGTCTCATCAAAAGTAACATGAACCGACTCTTCAACAATAAGTAATCTTTTCTTATAAACTTTCGCGTCAAATTTTCCAAGATTATCTTTTCCATTATTTAAAACAAAACATTTACATCCAAAGACATGAAGATGTGATAAATTAGGTATTATATCTTTTAAAAGTTCGTAAGGAGTTTTGACAAGTATAGGAAGAATAAGTATCCTATTCAAGACATAACAAGTCGTGCCAATAGCATTGGCCCAAAAATATTTTGGTAGACCATAATCATTGAGCATTATTCTTGCCAACTCCTCTAAAATATGATTTTTGCATTCCACAACATTTTGTTGTGGAGTTCTAGGAGTTGAAAAGTTATGTTCAATACCAAATTTATCACAATATTCTTCAAAGAGGTGGTTTTCGAATTCACCTCAATGATCACTTCGAATGGAAACTATTTTTTAATTAAATTTATTTTGAGATAACTTGGCGAAACGTGTGAAAGCCAAAAATGTTTCATCTTTACTACGTAAGAAAATAATCTAGCAAAATATTGAGTAATCGTCTACAATAACAAAACCATAGTAATTACCACCTATACTTTTTGTAACACCCCAAAATAATTGGACTATTTATTTAATTATCCAATTGTGAATACTATGAGTGTTTGTGATGTATCTATGAGTATATATGATGTTTTGATGCATGTGAAGTGATATTGGGTGTTTTAGTAATTTTAGATAATTAGTTTCGATATTGGGTGCCTTAATCCACTTAGTGCCTTTACGGTCCAAGGGTTAAATAAGGAAAAGTGAGTGTTAGTGTTCATTCTGCATTAGTGAAAGTGAGAAGAATGTTGCGAAGAGAGCTAGGGCACTGAGGAACTCAGAAGGTTCTGTAGAACGCGAAGAAGAATAAATTTCTGCTAGGAATCTAAGATAAGAGGAGTTTGTCATTGTTATTATAATTGATTTAGGGCTTAGATAATTATAGGTTTGTGTTGGGGTTCTGGTTGATGATGTTAATATGATGACTTGATGAGAATTAATGAAATTGTGATTTTGTTTTACCATGAATTGATGCATATGATGTATATTAGAATGTGTTTTTATTGAATGATGAAAATATGTGAAGTTAGGATTATTTGAGACATGTACTATGTCGAAATCACAAGAATTGGGACTAGTTTTGTGCAGGAAAGTGCAACAGGAAAAAAATGTTCACGCAACTTCGTCGGGCGAGCAAGATGCTTTGTCGGGCGAAGGTGTTTCGCCCCTGATGCATCGGGTGAGAGAAAAGAGAAAGGAAATGGTTGAAGGGAAACCGAGCCCTTGGAATTTGTATGGAGGTGGGTGATTTTCCCCAGCTTCGCCGGGTGAAGTGGAAGCGAGAGGAGCTCACCAGATGAGCGAATAGCTTTGCCGGATGAAGGAAGTAAAATAAAAACAACGCTCTTGGATTTTTGAATGGGGGAAGGCTTTCTTCCCAGCATCGTCGGGAGAGCCTCAGGTGAGCAAGCTACTTCATCGGGTGAGCCTCAGGCAATGGGTGTTTGACACAAACTTCAACAGACCGTAACTTGAGTTTCAGGACTCCGTTTGACACGCCGCTCAAAGCGTTAGAAAGCTAACGTGATGAACTATACTTTGGTGAAATAAGACGAATCATATGATTTATTTTTCTAGTGATTGTGTTATGATGAGATGATGATTTTATGTGTGGATATAATAATCATGTGTGATTTCTATTATGAATTAATGTGACCGTGTCTTGTTGTAACTTGGCTTGTGTTCTATGATGTATTGACGTTTTTATGAGAATGTGTGTAGGATGAGGTATATGATGATATCATTATGAATTCATGAATGATGGTGCATTTTGTCTAGCTGTTGTCATGGTTTATTGTGTTGTTGCGCATCATGCATTCATGCCATATGATTAAGACTTCAGTCCAGTGATGTTGTTAGAACTTTAGTCCAGTGAAGTTTATAGGACGATTAGTCCAATGATGGCCTTAATCCTATAGTGTGGATTTAAGTGCAATTTTGTGATGTGATCTAGTTCCAAGCAGGCTATTGGTGGGGATCTTTGGAGAAACAATGACTGAGTCATCAATAAAGTTTTAGTACCATATGCATGACTCTAATTAAGTTGTATTACATTCTTTGTGGCATTGCAGAAATATTTATTAAGTGATGTTTTGTGAATATCCGAACTAATGATGTCTTGATGATGATTGTTGACTGATGAATGATGATGCTATGAATAAATACTAAAGTGAAGGTGTGAGTATAACATGAAGTTTTGATGGTGTGTGATGTTTATCTATTGAATTGTGATGTATATCTAATCCTTATGTCTTTTATAATGATTATGATTACTCACTCTTTTTGCTTGGAAATGTTTCCTCTATACCTGGGTAACTTGCAAGTGGTCAAGATTAGTACGTTGAAGCTTAGAGGATTAGCTTCAGAGCATGTTGTTTATTTCTGTTGATTTTAGAAGGTCTTGCTCTGATATATAACATCGGGGTTGGGAATGTTTCTTTTGAAACTATTATGTTCTCTTATTTATTTTGAGATGATGAGTTACCTTCCATGGTATTTAGTTACTTGATTTATGAATCATGAACGATGAAGTGTGGGGAAGAATCTGTGATATATTTTTAATAAATATGTTTTTGAGACAATGATTCCGCTACAATAATTTGAATTTTTGATACCTGACGATATTAAAGAATTAGTTGTTTTGAAAACCCGTGTTACGGTGCAAGATGTTTTATATGGTGCTTTTATAAAGATGTGACACCCTTGTTGGTGATTTTATTTGATTTAACTTCCTAAAATATATGCGAAATGTATGTGGGTTTAGAAGGGTGTTACACTTTTGGTATGTGAAGGTCCAACCAAATCCATGTAAAGGAGCTCAAGAGGTCTCGATGTTGAAGCAACATTTTTAGATTTAAAAGAGACTCTTGGTTGCTTACCCTTTTGACATGCATCGCATAAGTGATCTTTTGAAAACTTTATTTTAGGTAGACCAATTACTAAATCTTTTGTAACTATTTTATTAAGTAGATCAAAATTAACATCTGCCAAACGTCTATGCCATAGCCAAGAGTCTTCACTCATGGTAACAAGACATTGGGCATTATTCAAGGAAAGTTCTCTTGACTCAAGCATATAGATATTATTAACCCTCTCACCATTAAACATACAATTCTTCTTTTCATGATGTTATATTATGCAACAATATTTGGCAACAGTCACCTTATACCCATTGTCGCATAATTGACTAATACTAAAAAGACTATGTCTAATGCCTTCAATTAACATAACATTTGAGATAGTAATAGTTGAGGGATTACCTATACTACCTTTTCTGAGTATTGCACCTTTGTTTTGATCACTATAGGATACAAAACCTTTCTTCTTCGCCACAAAGTCGGAGAATAGAGATATGTCTCCTGTCATGTGTCTTGAACATCCACTATCAATAATCCTTTTCCCGTCACAACGTCAAGACACTCAATCTACACAAATCAAACAAAAGTGGTAGGTACCTAATTCTCAGTAGATCCTTAAGAGTGAGTGAAAGAATTATTGCTTTTGGCCAACCATTGGAAATTTCCTTTAGGAACTAAAAAGCACCTAAATTTATATTTTTCAATAGTATGGCCTTTCTTGCAGCAATAGTGACAAAACATCCTATGATGATGTTTACTTTTGCTATATGAATCTCTCTTGATAAAATTATAATTTTTGTGAAGCTTTTCAACCATTGGAGAATTAATAGAAAATATATCATGAGGTTGTGATGCCTTGTCCACTTGGGCTTCAAGAGTACTCACTTCTTATTGCCAAGTTTGACAAGTTTCACAACTGAACCGACAAGGTTCCTCACCCTCATTTTCATAATTTTGACTATCTACAATAGATTGATTTAATGCTTCAAATTTATTATTGGTTTCTTCAACCTTTTCTACAAAGTGTGTAAAAACTTTTTCATTGGAAGCAATTTTCTTCTAAGCATACAATGTTACCTTTTATAGATTATCAAAAACAAATTTTAACTCCATAAAAGACAACTTATCAACATTAGAATATTTAAAATGACTTACATTCTTTTTCTTGCTTTGATGTTGATTTTCCTTGAAACATTAGGTTGCCTCTTCATCACTATCACTTGAGCTTTCATCACTTGAGACATCGCTATTACTATCCCAAGCAACATAGGCTTTTCTAGAATTCCTAGAGTTGTTTTGTTGGCTCTTTCCTTTCTTATTGGCAAGAGATGGACACTCCGGTCTATAATGACCCACCTTTCCGCTTTCATAGCATATACCTTTTCCCTTACCTCTTTTGTTGTCTTCATCTTTAGAGGATGTGGATTGTCTTCTAAATTTCACAAGATTATTGTCGGAGTGTTTGACATTATTCTTTCGAATATATCATTTGTATCCCCTCATAAATAATCCCATTTTTTTATCATCCGAATCTTCTTCATCATAAGAATCAATATCATTAGTGTTCTCATCCTTTGAGGACTTTGAACTTGAAGCCTTAAGAGCTTTAGACTTCAATCCTTCCTCCTTATTGGTGTCTTTATCCTTTTTCTTCTTTTTCTCAAGCTTCTTTTCATGTTTTTCCAAGCAATTGAGTTCTTGCTCTTGTTCTTCTAACTTTCCAAACAAAGTGGTGGGATCAAGTGTTGCAAGATTACTGGCTTCCTTGATTGCGGTGACCTTTGGTTGCCAATTCCTAGTAAAACATCTCAAAATCTTGTTAGTAGCAATAGCATTGGAGATAGGATTACCTAGCAAATTTAAACGATTAATAAGATGTGAGAACCACTTTTGCATTTGAGCAATGGTTTAACCATGCGTCATGCAAAAGAATTTGAACTCTAGATTAAGTGTATTAATTCTAGCTTGTTTGACCTCATTAGCTTCCTCATAGGTAACTTGTTGAGTATCCCACATAGCTTTAGCGGTCTCACAATGAGAAATGTAATAAAACTCATCAACACCAAGAGCAGATATGATAATGGTTTTAGCTTTCCAATCATGTGGCCAATTCTTATTATCATCCTCATTCCATAAGTTTTTCGGCTTAGGTGTAACAACACTATCAACCTCATATGTCACTGGTGTTGGACCATTTTGAATCGCTTGCCATACACCATTGTCATATGAGTTGACATGATTTGCATACAAGCTTTCTAATAACTATAGTTTTCTCCCATGAAAATTGGGGCTCTTTTATAATCCCCTTTTAGGTCTGTACGCCATTTTCTAATAAGTTTCAAAGCCAGAACGAATCGGGCTCTTGATGCCACTTGATAGATGATGGCGCCTTATCTAGAAGGGGGGGGGGGGTGAATAGATCACCAAGCCAAAAGTCTAGATAAAAATCTGGTTTTAAAATAAGATGCAAGCGAAAGGTTTTAAAAATATGTCTTCTACACGAACCGTGTTATTGGAAGCCAGATATGCAAATATAAAATTAAATATGTAATGAACACAATAATTTGAATTAAGTATACTTCAATCAAGTAATAAGTTATTAATCGTTTATAGCAAGCTACTAGCAATACTATTTCTAATGGAAATTATCAAAAGAACAAACAAAACAATTTGTCGAACAATTGGGGTACAATTGAATTTTAAGAATTTTCCTTTGACGTGTGTTGATGCAAAAAGTACTTATAATAAAAAGTTATTATAGGCAATATCAACACTTGATTCAACAGAAAAATAGTCCAGAAAAATTCCTACGAGTCAATCGATTATGCAATGCTATTAGACAAATTCATTGATGAAAAATAAAGCAAGTAAAACAATACAAAAAAGAGACGCGGATTTGTCTTCACAGTTCCCCATTTTTGTCCTCCCTTATGGGTACGTCTGCACCTAATTCCAATGGAATTAGGATAATTCTTACTATGCAAAAAATTATATACAAGAGAAGTGTTCAAAGAGAAACTCCACAAACCCTAACGTTTGTTGTTAATTTTTCAACCCCTTCTATTTCTTTGATCTTGAAAAGACCAAAACACAATAGGTGCAAATTGATTATCTGGATATTGATACTCCTTTGAGTACTTTATCTCCAAAGCTTTCGTGCACCATCAATTTCAACTATTGCAATACAAGACATCAATTTTATTCGCCGTTCTCGTGATACTTCCTTTTTGTTCTTTATCTCCAAAAGATCCTTTGCGTTCTTTATCTCTAAAGGCTTTTACTAGGCTGAAATCCTCTCTTGAACGTCTTGCACGAAAACCCCCAAATTAATCAATTATATTAGAGGACAAACCCGCAGTTTTTCAAAATAAAAAAGAATTGACAATTAACCTAAACAAACAGTATGTGTCGACCTGAAAATTGTATGTGTTGACACATATGTCAAGTTTCAATTGTATGTGTCGACCTGAAAAGATGAATGTGTCGACCGAAACAAGTTGGTAGCTACAGGCTTTAAAACAACTATGTCGACCTGAAATTCGTATGTGTCGATACAAATAATAAGTTTTTTTTCAATTTCGGAAAAGCTTCAGTATGTGTCAACCTGAGCCTCCCATAAGCTATAGGCTTCAAAATTGAGTTGCATGTGTCGACCTGAAATGCGTATATGTCAACACATGCAATGAAAATTTATGCAGAAACTTGTTTTTCAATACTTAGATCAATTTCAAAGTGGTTTTTAATGGTTCCTAAGACCCCTAATGCAAAGGAGTGCCACAAGACAGAGATATTGTCCAACTTAGATAAATGCTAAATTTTCTTAGTTTTGACATCATGTGAAACATCTAATGGTAAAGTTGTGCTCACAATATTTACTCCACTTGAAGTTGGGTGATCTTTCCAACTTGGATTATAAGTATTCGAGTACAGATAATTTCATTGGAAGTTTTCATACTCTACCTTAGTACTCTCAACATTTGTAACACAAATTCCATTTGCGTGCTCACCTTCACAGAAATCACATTTCAGCATTTGGACTTTGTAGGGCCATATTTTCCAGGTAACATGTGTTTTTTGGATGATGACCAATGTAGAAAGATCATAAAGATTATTTAGCATATTAAAGATGAAAAAAGAGACTAGTACAATGAGATATCACATCATACAATCAACATGATAGAGATGCAATTTGATGACTAATGTAGAAGAGCAAGAAAGTACACTTAGTATAGTAAAATATGCAATCTTTTATAAAGTCAACCAAGAAGAGAAATAAAATAATATTCAGCATAGCAAAATATGCAATATGATTAATAAAAGAGAAGATTAGACGATACACACCATAATAAAGATGCAACAGTTAAGAAATTCAAGTGAATGTCGTCAACTGGTTAATGCAAGTCGTGTGTTAGATAAGAAAGGCTCAGATAAGGATAAAGTAAATCAAAAGCCTCATGTCATCTCAAAGAAAAGGTTAAATGTATGGAATACATCAGAAACAAGATCTAGGCTGGTCATCCTAAAATAGCAATTGAGTGAATCAATGTAAGAAAAAGCTCTTTCCTTGTAGAAGTAGTTGGCTATAAGCACATGCACACTTAAAACCTTTTTATAAAATGTTTTTGAAAATAAAATGTCTTGAAAAGATATATAAGAGTTGCTTAGAAAGTGTTGGGAACATTCAAAGAGCCAACAAAATTATTTTAACTGGATCTAATCAGTTAGCATAAAGTGTCAAACGATTAGATTTGTGTGTTCTTGAGAAATTGGGAATTTTTAATGTACCCAAACTATTAGCAACAGTTACATATATATTCTTACCTATTTTTGAAAATAGACCGTCACATTTAAATGATCTAATTGATGTGTCCAATTGATTAGTAATGGTCAAAAATCATTAAATGTTGTTCCCTCTAATGCATGATTTGAAGCCTATAAATAGAGGTCTCATTCCTCGGTTCAAATCATCCAGAACACGGAATATGTATTAACACACACACACACACACTTTCTAAGTTTTCTTTGTCACTTTCTCTTATTAGTTCTTATAGCCAAATACTTTTGGGAGGAATTTTCTTTTGAGAGGAAAGGTTTATGTATTTATGGTCGGGTTGAAATGTATAAAGTTATTCAAGGTTTTTATTGTTTCATCTTGATGAAAATCATCCATGTTTAGGGAAAAATTATGTGGTTCAAAACTAAACCCGTTAAAACCTTTGGTTGGGGATTTGAGTGATAAGTCCCATGTTCTTAAGGTTGAAGATTGTTAATATTAATGAGCATCACTTAAGGCTGTTATAAATCTTTTTTCATTTTAAGGTTGAAGATCATCAATATTAATGAACTTACCGATAGATTCATGGTTAGCTCGTTATAAAACCATATGTTAGTTGACCAGCTTGTTAAAATCACAAGAGGTTAATGGTTTATTAGACTACAGTAACGTATCTAGAAGGGGGGGGGGGGGTGAATAGATACCCAATTAAAAATAAACTTTCAAACATAGGTATTTAAAAACTTATTTGAAAAAAATGTTGAGTGGAAGGTTTTTTGCCTAAAGTAAAATAGTAGTCTACACGAACCTAGTTATTGAAAACTCAGGTATGCACAAGCCATATGGAATTAAGATAATGATGAAATCAATCAACATAAGAATATCTCAATTAATAGTTTAATATCAAACACAACGATTTCCTATTTCTAATGAAATTATATTAAAAACATAACTTGACAATTTATTGAACATGTGGCACACAATCAATTTTTCATAATTTTCTTTGAGCTTTGTTTATATGAAAAAGATCTTACAATCAAAGTGATTATAAGCTAATAAACAAAGCAATTTAATCTTTAACAGTCAAAGAAAAAATTTAAATGAATCAATCAATCAAACAACACATTCAACAAATTGCATATAGGAAGTAAAAATGAGAGTAAGAGATAGAACATTACAATTTTCCATTGAGTTAAACAAGCTAAAAAATTTGTCAAATACTTGGTGTTCAATAAAAGTTTCATAATTTTCCTTTGTATTGTGTTGATATGAAAAAGAACTTATAATCAAAAGTGATTATAAGCAACTCAACACACAATTTAAAAAATAATAATCTCGGAATATTCCTATGCGTCGATAGATTAATCAATGTTATTTGACAAATTGATGCATGAAAATTAAATCAAGTAAAGCAATAAAAGAAAAGAGACACAAGGATTTTTCTACACAGTTCCTCACTTTCGTCCTCGCATTTGGGTACGTGTGCGCCCAATTCTAATGTGGAATTAGGATACTTTCTTACTTTGCAAAACATATGAATACAAGAAAAGTGTTCAAGAGAAACCCTATAAACCATAACCGTTTGATGTTGATTCAACTTCTTCTCTTCTTTTGATCTTCAACAAGATCAAGCATGCAATATATTTCCAATTGAATATCTAGATCTTGCTACTCCATTACATTCTTTATCTCCAAAGCTTTTGTGCACCATCAATTGCAACTATTGCAACACAAGACTTAAATTCGTTTCTCTCGCTACTTCATTTTCATTCTTTATATCCAAATGATCCTTTGCATTCTTTATCTCCAAAGGGCTTCAATTGGCTGCAATTCTCTTTGGAATGTCTTGCACGAAAACCCCAAAATCAATCAATGATCTTGGAGGATAAACCTGCGGTTTTTCTGAATGAAGACCCCTACAAATCTCAACTCAATATACTCGGCTACACAAGACCTAATTGGATGTTATAAACCTTCTCTAGATGGTACCCCAACAAAAGATCATTACAATTGAATGTTATTGTGTATGCATAGTTTAGAGTTGAAGATGAAGAGCAAATGTATGTTAATTTTATGGTATCATCAAGTTTAAATGATGCATGAATGATGTATTTATAGTTATGGATGTTTTGATGCAAGAAGGAGATTTTCGGAATTAAAAAGAAGTGAAACATTGACCCAATCAAACAGTATGTGTCAACCTAAATATTGTATGTGTCGACACATAAGTCAAATTCTAATTGCATGTGTTGACCTGAAAAACAGATGTGTCGACCTAAGCAAGTTAGAGGCTACAGGCTTTAAAAATGCATACATGTGTCAGCCTGAAATTTGTATGTGTCGACACTTCAAATTAGAACTTCTGCAATTTCTTAAAAGCTTCAGTGTGTGTCAACTTGAAATACGTACGTGTCTACACGTATAACAAAAATTTATGCAGAAAAAGATTTTTCATGAATTGGACCAATTTCAAACTAGTTTTATATGATTCTTAAGACCTTAATACAAGGGAGTGCCACAAGACTTAGAGATATTGTACAATATACAGAAATGCTAAGTTTTCTTAGTTTTGACATCATGAAAAACTTCTAATGGTGAAGTTGCACTCACATACTCCCTCTTTTTTATGATGGAAAAACTTGCGATGATGCATTTCATATTGTTATCGAAGGCTCCCCCTGACTTTGTGCTTCCCAACTTCATATCGCATATTCTTCTCTCCCTTTGACAACATCAAAAAGAAAGAAGGCAAATCGTGAGAAGTATCATATTCCAATACCAATACTAATATATCACTCAGAGGCGTTTTTGCAAAGAAGATCATACAATTTTGTATCCCCATATATACATGTAATGATGCAATTGCATGAATAATAATGAATGTGATGCAAGAGCAATCTAGTCAAGTTTCTTCTATAGCGTCACGATTATGTAACGCAACAGAATGGAACTCTCGATGCCTCACATGCATGTGCCTAGCATAGCGACAAGAACATGTCATTACTCAAGCTAAAATGAAAATGTTGCCATAAAATGCGACTCAACTACAACAAGAATCGTACATGCAACTAACATGCTTACATTCAACTCATGCACAAATGCAAGAAATAATAATAGAAATACATACTTGTACATTTAAGAACAAATGTATACAAATGTGAAAGAATTAATACATTAAGTCATTATAAACATATACCAGAGAACACGCAATGGTTATCAATCAAATTTTTTTGAAGTAAACATTCATGGTTTTCATCATTTTAGAACATAGCAAGCATTTTTCATCAATTAAACATCCACTAAGAAAAGTCTTACTTTCAGGAGAAATTTGGAACAATATTACATCGCTCTTGATAGAATGGAAGTTACACTCACATGAAGGAAACACTCAAACAAAGTGTTAGAGCAAAATTAGAAAACTACAATCATCATAATAAAGAAGGAAACATTTGAGACATTAACAATCCTCAATTCCTTATGTTTGTTGAAAAACACTTTGGTTGCAAACATTTTCCGAAAACGCCGGCAAGTTAATTTTCACTATCAAAGTGCTCGAACACAACATTCCCCAAGCGTGTGTTCCTTCATCGAGTTACTTTATTTGGAGTCCGGGAGAGTAATTCTACTCCCCATAAGACTCATTTCAAATACTCCTTGCATAAGCTTAGAAAACTCTTTGACAAGTTGCATGTTAGTAGAATCAAGTATGATGTAATGTAAAATGTGTTATGCTTGATGTTTAACGAAGCTAAACATGCTTATGTACACATAAGTGTTTATAGAAGATACATAAATATATAATATGATGAGATCATTACAAGTATACAAATTGATAAGTCACCATGATTATCAATTAAAATTATATATATATATATATATATATATATATATATATATATATATATATATATATATATATATATATATATATATATATATATATATATATATATATATATATATATATATATATATATATATATATATATATATATATATATATAAAATACACCATGTATGTCATGTACTTAGAAAAATAAATAAGTAAAAGAGTGAACTTACTAACAAAGCGAAAGTTAAATCGATACTACCTTACCGTACATTATGACAGAGGATGCACTTGCATTTCACAAGGAACTCTCGAAAGAAAGTTACACCAAATGCAAAGTGTGCCACAAAGATTTTAGAACAACATGATGTTACCACTTTTCACTTTGACAAAGTACCCAAAAGGTCATTGATTTGATGATCATTCATTTTGATTAAACTCCCATATTTATCCTTTTCATGTTACTTATCTTCCTCTTCCTCATATTTCACCGATTCGGGTTGATCAATTCCTTCTTCGGCATTGTTGAGTATGTCTCTTGAAGATAAACCTACATTATGAAATGAAATACCTTTTTCGAGTATTCTCAAATACAATGTCAAAAGAAACTTATGGATCTTTTACCAATAAAACAAAACTTGTTGTTTCTTTCTAGATAACATAATCCATATGTTCATATGCCTTCAGCCACCATAAATGAGAACCCATATTGGAAACTCAGATATGTAAAAGTCATATGGAATTAAGATAATGATGAAATAAATCAACATAATAATATCTAAATTAATAGTTTAATATCAAATACAATGGTTTCCTATTTCCAATAAAGTCACTAAAAACATAACTTGACAATTTATCGAACATGTGTCGCGAATCAATTTTTCACAATTTTCTTTATTTTGTTGATATGAAAAATCTCTTACAATCAAAGTTATTATAAGCTAATAAACAAAGAAATTTAATCTTTAACAATCAAAGAAAATTTTTATACGAATCGATCAATCAAACAACACATTCAACAAATTTCATATAGAAAGTAAATTAGAGTAAGAGATAGAACATCATAATTTTCCTTTGAGTTAAACAGGCTAAACAATTTGTCAAACACTTGGTGTTCAATCAAATTTTCAGAATTTTCCTTTGTGTTGTGTTGATATGAAAAAACACTATAATCAAAAGTGATTATGAGCAACTCAACACACAATTCAAAACAAAATTAGTCTCGGAAAATTCCTATGCGTCAATAGATTAATCAATGTTATTTGACAAATTGATGTATGAAAATTAAAGCAAATAAAGCAATAAAAGAAAAGAGACACGAGGATTATTTACACAGTTCCCCACTTTCGTCCTTGCATGTGGGTATGTCTGCGCCCAATTCCAATATGGAATTAGGATACTTTCTTACTTTGTAAAAAGTATGAATACATGAGAAGTGTTCAAGAGAAACCCTACAAACCATAATCGTTTGATGTTGATTCAACGTCTTCTCTTCTTTTGATCTTTAACAAGATCAAGCACATAATAGATTTCTAATTGATTATCTGGATCTCAATTGCTACTATTGCAACACAAGATGTCAATTTGATTCACCATTCTCTCGCTAATTCCTTTGCATTCTTTTTCTCCAAATGATCATTTGAGTTCTTTATCTCCAAAGGGCTTCACTTGGTCGCAATCCTCTTTTGAATGTCTTGCACGAAAACCCCCAAATCAATCAATGATCTTGGAGGACAAACCTGCGGTTTTTCCGAATGAAGACCCATACAAATCTCAACCCAATATACTCGGTTACATAAGAACCTAATTGGACGTTGTCAAACCTTGTCTCGATGGCACCCTAACAAACGATCATTATAATGGAATGTTAGTGTGTATGCATAGTTTGGAGGTTGAAGATGAAGAGCAAATGTAGGCTAATTTTATGGTATCATCAAGTTTGAATGATGAATGAATGATGTATTTATAGTTGTGGATGTTTAGAGGCAAAAAGGAGATTTTTGAAATTAAAAAGAATTGAAAATTTGACCTAGTCAAACAGTATGTGTCGACCTGAAAGTTGTATGTGTCGACACATAAGTCAAATTATAACTGCATGTGTCGATCTAAAAAACAAACGTGTCGACCTAAGCAAGTCAGAGGCTACATGCTTAAAAAATTTAGTACATGTGTCGACCTAAAATTCGTATTTGTCGACACATAAAATCAGCATCTCTACAATTTCTTAAAAGCTTCAGTATGTGCCGACCTGAAATACGTATGTGTTAACACATACAATAAAAATTTATGCAGAAAATGATTTTTCATGAATTGGACCAATTTCAAACTTGTTTTAAATTGTTCCTAAGACATCTAATGCAAAGGAGTTCCACATGACATATAGATATCGTCCAATATACATAAATGCTAAGTTTTCCTAGTTTTAACATCATGCAAAACATCTAATGGTGAAGTTGCACTCACATGGTTATCATGTTAAACCATGTTGAGCTCAGATATTTTTTAGTAGAAAGAAGTGGCGGCAATTTGATCTACAGTTAGGAGAGGAGCTTGTCCACTTCGATCTTAACAATGAAGAATATGCGAACATTTATATATTTTGTTTTGTATTATCATGGTTGTAGGACAACCAAAATTCCCTTGTATAAGGAGGTTCGTGAGCTTCACCTACTAAAAGCTCTTAATTACTTAATGTAAAATCTCAAGACCAGTTATTGGGGTGAGGAGTAGGTCATTTAGTTTTGACTAAACTGTCGTGTCTGGGATTTTCATTGAAGCGCGAACGATAGGTGAAAAGATAGAAGAGTTGCCATCAATGTTATTTATCCCAAGGTATTTATTAGTTGTGCCTACTGCAGTTGCAAACCTTTAGTGCCTATGTACCACCCTTCGTGCAGTGGGGGGTCAGGGCACTCGTAGTTCTTCTAGAAAATGTTTTTTTTTGTTATGTGTTTTTTTATGAGGATGATGTGTTAAACATTCCAAACGTCGGAACATTGTGTTAGACAACATGAGATCAAAGTCCTAAGGGAATATGTTATTCTTACAAGAAAGAATAAGAGAGAAATGATAAGCAAAAGATCACTCTTGAACAAATGAAGAGAAGGTGCGCAAGTAAGCAATGATCAAACAAAGAAAGAATAAACAAGATAAGAGAAATCCAAACTTAATGAGGTAGTAGCAAAGAGATACCCTCATGTATCTATCATGGCATACACAAGGTGATAGTGCTCAAGATACAAAACTAGCTAGAGAAAACATCAAAACAATCTCCAAGATAAGAGTTAACTTATGTTGCAAGCAAAGAGACAAGAGTAGATGAAATTTGTGCATGATTCACATTCATATGAAATCCTTCAAGTAAGCAAGTCCAACATGGATCCTCAACCTTAGAAGTCTCACCATTCAAAGAAGAATGAAACAAGGTCGGAGAAAGCAAAATATAGCTCCATTTGGTCACCATGTTGAATTGATAATTAAATATCAACCAAGGATCAAAGAAGCAAGGCACAAGAAGACTTAACATCATAGAAGTCAGAAGCTAACACAAGTATAATCAATCATTTAAATGACTTAGAAACATCCATTTGAAATGCTCAAGGAAAATACCAAGTCAAAGTCTCATTAATCAATGATAAGCAAACAACAAATGAAATGCATCAAGTAGTCTTATCATTGTTCATGAACATTGGCTTCAAGACACCAATACTTAAGCATCAAGTCATTTATGAAGTGACAAAGGTGGGTCATGTTCCTTTGAGACATCACCAATCAAAGAAGAGATGAAAGCAAGGTTGAAAACAAGAGAAATTTCGCTCCCAATTATCATCAAGATGGACATGTAATTGAATGCAAGCCATAGAATCATGGGAGCTATGCCTTAAAGTCGTGATGATTTTAGAAATCAGTAGCAAAGACACAAGGCTTTATTCATTATGGATAAAAGGTAGGATGTTTAAACAAGTCAGATTCAAAGACAGATGTAGAGACACAAGTCCTAACATTGATCACATTTGGTGAATTTTAGGCACATAAACAAACACAAGTTAGGATGCTTAAATGCTTCAACAATTTTGAACTTAATACCCTAAACATGTCATGGCGATGGGGTAGAGAAACGAGAATAAAATTCCCAAAGGTTGCATAAATGCATTCCATGTACCTCACAAGACAAGCACAAAATGAATCACATTCAAAGAGAAAGTTCAAAGTAATCAATTGAAGTCAAATGCCTCTCATGTCTTTAGAAGACTACCCTTGAGATTATCATACCTACAAGCACCAATTACAACCAAGAATTGCACAAGAAGATGATTTAAATATCAAAAGCAATCAAATTAGGGTTTTACAAACCACACAAACTTTTTCCTTAGGGTAAAAACCAAATGATCAACATACAATTTCCAATAAATGAAAACATGTTGACATATCATTAAAGCACTCAAATGATCATAACATACCCAAAGATTAACTTTAAATTATGCTCATAAGCTTTGGAATGAAGTTTGACTAAATTACACTAGGCCAAAAGTACATGCTCACTTCAATATTCCATGAAAAATATAAAAATAGGATATAAAATCCAAACAAGTATGATCAAAGGAACTCAAGTCTCTTACAAGTCAGAAACAAATTATCGCAGATTCCACGTTCTTACCACAACCTAAGGGGTAAGTAACGCGGGTACCAACTCTATTTATGCCAAGGGACTAAACCGATGGAGTTGAAAAAGATCGGATGACAAACTTACTAAAGCTTCGGGACTAACATAGTAAGTTGGAATGTAAATCTGCGATATTTATCACAACCCAGGGGATAAATGACGCAGTTGAAGGATAGAAAAACACAAGAAAGGAGGTTTGAGTTGGGGTTTTCAAAAATTAAAACAGTATGACACATTTTGTTATCCTGGTTCGTTTGAACTCAAACTACTCCAGTCCACCTGCCAAGGTGATTTCGCCTCTCTCAAACAAGGTCTAAATCCACTAATCAAAACTTTGATTACAAAATCAAAAAGACTATCATCAATGTCTTCTTGAGATTAAACCACAACTTGGTTTCTCAAGGTATTATAAAATATGAATTAAATTGTGTACAATATGGTTTCTAGAAAAACTATATCACGACTGTGATTTATACACAAGGTTAAAGCACAATGAATAGATAAGAGAGAGCTTGTGAGAATATTTCTTTGTATGCGCAAGTATATTTGATCACTCTTCAAGGCTCCTTTATATAGGCAAAGCATATGAGACATGAGAAGATGATTTTGGAAGATTGATAAAAAGATGTTACTGCACTTTCCAAAAATATAGATCTTGTCTGGTACCAGCCGTCACTCTTTTATTTGTAATGATTGAATTGTAACACATCAGAACTTGCTTCTTTAAAAACTGATCAGAATAAGAATATTAATGTTGAGACTTTAGATCATCAGAATTTTGCTTCATCAGAGTTTTAGCGTGCATCTTTGGTGCTTCAGAATTTTTAGCATTAGAACTTCTTTGAGCGTGATGTTTCAATAGTTGTACATAAATTCTTATCAGATCTTCTTAGTGTAATTTTTTTCGCCAACTTATATGCTTCTTTCTCAGAACTTCTCTACATATTTTATTAAATTATTAGAGATCATATTTGTTCTTTATGTATATATCATATATTTGTTATCATCAAAACTATTACAAAGATGTAGAAAATGACTTACCATTGCTCAGGAGCTTAAGGTTATACCCAATTTGCATATCTAGCACTACCTAGGGGGTAGAAAATGCGGGTATTAACTCTATTTATGCCAAGGAACTAATCCAATAGAGTTTGGAGAAAAAAGTCTGAAAACAAACTAGCTAAAGCTTCGGGACTAACATAATGAGTCGTACTTCAGACTTGCATATTTATCATAACTTAGGGGATAAATAATGCGGGTTTGATGTTTGAATTTGAGAGTTTGAAAATTGAATAACTAGGTCATGGATATGATTCATAGATATTCCACCTAGTGTAATTTTTTATTCGTTGTACCTCTAAATGTTGTGTCTGTTCTCAGTCGAGGTATTTATAAAGATGCTAAGATTTGAATTCTGGATTCACGTAGGTGACTTAGTTGGTAAATAGGCCTTAAGATGTCTCACAGTATTCCTGGAATTTGAAATTTTAAAATGCAACGTATGACTGATATGTATGATGCCCAATGAAAATGTTATTGATATGTTTATGTATGATGTCCAAAGTTATTTGATATGTATTTCATATGTATATGCACCAAGTGTTTATGAATATTTTGATAATTCTCTCCTTTTAGACCATCGGGTTCTTAGAGTCACTGACTTCCCCAATGTTGTTTGTTCCTTTGTTGTTTTGTTGTGGAGTCTTCAAGTTGATTTGTATTTTGATATATTATTGTGAACAATGTCATTGTGATGTTGGTGATTGTATTGTAGGCATAGGCGTGGACTTCTTTTGATATTTTTTCTAACGAAAATGCTTTTTTATGTTTTGTCAATGCTTTTTATTTTGTCAAATTCCCGAAAGTAATTTCAACACAGTGTTTACAAGAAATAATCGTAGTATTTTGCAAAAAGTCGAAAAAAGAAAAAACACAATTGAAAAAGATTTTTTAAAAATTGTTTTATTAATTACAATGCCTCTGATTAGGCCAAAGTACAAGATGCAATCCCTGAAAGAGGTGATTACAAAAATACAAACAAAATTGAAAATGGCAAAAAATGATGATCGATATTGCTATTTCTCCAATGTCCTTTAGTAACTCTAATCTCCTTTACTTCTGAGAAAATGATTGAATTAATCATTCCCCTTCGTAGTCGCACATGTAATAAATCCTCAAATCGCAGTCTATTTGTTCATTTTTTGAAAAAAATTCCTAACTTTTTCCTAGATCACCCTTTTCGGGTTTTCAATTCACCAGGATGATGATTTTGTCTACATGTCCCTAATTTTTGCCTGGATCGCCCTTTAGGATTTCCAATCCACCGAGATGCACCTTTTTGCTCAAGTCACCCTTTCAGGTTTTCGACTTAACGGGCTTTTTATACATAGTAATTTTTGACTGCGTCGAAATTCAGAGGATGTGGTAGTTCTTCTCCGTCCATTATTTTGAGGATGAGAGCTCCTCTAGAGAAAGTTGTTTTTTACCGCATATGGACCTTCGTATTTGGGTGTCAATTTCCCATGTGAATCTAGTCGATGTAGCAGAATCTTCTTGAGAGCTAGATCTCCTTTTGGAATACTTGAGGACGAACTTTCTTATCAAATGCCTTCTTATTTTCTTTTGATATAACTAACCATGGCACAAAGCTGTTAACGTTGTTCTTTAATGAGGTTGATTTGATCAAGTCGTGTTTGGAACCTTCCTGCTTCTTCAACCTTAGTTTCCATGATGACTCGTAGTGATGGAATCTCCACTTCAACAGGGAGTACAGCCTATATGCCATAAACAAGAAAGAAAGGAGTTGCACCTGTCAAAGTACGTACTGAGGTACGATAGCCATGTAGTGCGAAAGGAATCATTTTGTGCCAATCTTTAAATGTCTTCACCATTTTCTCAATGATCTTCTTGATGTTTTTATTAGCAACTTCAATAGCCCCATTCATATTGGGCCGGTAAGGTGATGAATTATGATGCTCAATCTTGAAATCGTCGCATAACTCCTTCATCATTTTGTTGTTCAAGTTGGAACCGTTGTTTGTGATAATTATGCTAGGAACCCCATACTAGCATATATGATATTCTATTTAATAAATCGGGTGACGACTTGCTTTGTGACATTTGCATAAGAAGTGGATTCTACCCACTTGGTGAAATAATAAATGGCGACTAATAAGAATCGGTGTCATTAAAAGCCTTCAGTTTGATCATGCCTATCATATTAATCTCCCACATCGAGAATGGCCACGATGAAATTAGGACATTCAGAGGAGTAGGTGGCACATGTACCTTGTCAGCATAGATTTGACACTTGTGGCATGTCTTCGTATAATGGTAACAGTCAACTTCTATCACCAACCAATAGTAACCTGCTCTTAAGATTTTCCTAGCCATGGCATGTCCATTTGTATGAGTCTTGAAGGTTCCTTCGTGGATCTCTTTCGTGAGTGTGTCTGTTTGTATTTTTCCACGCGCCTGAGTAAAACCATGTCATAGTTTCTTTTGTACAACACATCTCCATTTAAGAAAAACTTTGCTTCTAGATTTCAAAGAGTTCGCTTGTCTACTATTGAGGCACCTTCTGGATATTCTTGCTTTTCTAAATACCTCTTGATGTCGTAGAACCAAGGTTTTTATCTGGCCCTTCTTCAACTGCAAGACAATGTGCAGGCTCTTTGAAATGTCTGATCGTGATGTGTGATTCATGATTAGGCCAAGTTACTTTGAACATGGCTGAAGATGTTGCTAAGGCATCTGTCATTTGATTCTTCTCGGGGAATGTGAGTAAAAGTAATCTCCGTAAATTCTGCAGCTATCTCTAACACATAATCTATATGGAATCAATTTAGGATGCTGGATGTCCCATGTACTTTGAGTTATTTAATCCTTAGATCAATAGTAGCTTCTAAACCCAAGATACAAGCTTCATATTCAACAATATTATTGGTACAATCAAAACATAACCTCACAGTATAAGTTTTATGAAAGTTCTTTGGAGAAGTCAATACAACCCCAATACCATATCCTAGTGCATTTGAAGAACCGTCAAACATTAGTGTCCATCGCATCCCTAGTTCAGGTCCTTCGTCGGGTCCTGGTATTTCGCACCTCCTATAACCATGATGTCTTCATCTGGAAAGTCAAACTTCATCGATTGATATTCTGTCAATGGTTGATGATCTAGGTGATCAGCTAGTACATTGTCCTTGATGGCCTTTTGAGTAACATATTGGATGTAGTATTCAGATAACAACATCTGCCATCTGGAAATTCTTCTAGTGAGAGCTGGCTTTTTGAACACATATTTCAAAAGATCCTTCTTTCTATTAACCATGTGGTGTGGGTTAATATATATTTTCTTAGTCGTTTAGTGGCCCAAGCTAAAGCACAACAAGTCTTCTCAAGGAATGAATATCGGGTTTCACTGTCAGTAAATTTCTTGCTTAGATAGTAGATTACATGCTCTTTTCTACCTATTTTGTCGTGTTGACCCAATACACATCCCATTGATCCTTCGAGAACTGTCAAGTACATGATAAGTAGTCTTTAGGGAACAGGTGGCATCAGAATTAATGGTTCTTGTAAATTTTGTTTTATTGTTTCAAATGCAATTTAAATGTCTTCCACTCCACCGATTGATCATTTCTGAGTAGTTTGAATATAGGCTCATTTTAGCAGTTAGGTGTGATATGAACCTTGAGATGTAGTAGAATCGTCCTAAAAAACCACTAACCTTTTTTCTGTTATGGCCCTTAATTTGTCAGGGTCCATGCCAATACCTCATTGGCTTACAATAAAACCTAATAGTTTACCTGACTGGACACCGAATGAACATTTGTTCAGATTTAACCTCAGTCTAAATTTTTATAGTCGTTAGAATAATTTCTGCAAATTAATGACGTGCTCCTCTTCTATTTGAGATTTGGCAATCATATCGTCTATGTATACCTTGACCTCCTTGTAGATCATGTCATGAAACATGTGGCCATTGCTCATTGATAAGTTGCCCCTGCATTCTTTAGACCGAATGGCATTACTTTATAGTAGAAGGTGCCCCAAGGAGTCTTGAAAGTAGTCTTTTCCATGTCTTCGGGAGCCATTTTGATTTGATTATATCTTGAGAAACCATTCATGAAGGAAAATACTGAAGCTTGAGCTGTCTTATCCACCAAAACACTATGTGAATTAATGGGAAACTGTCTTTAGGAATTGCTTTGTTTAGATCCCGATAATCCACACACATGCGTACTTTACCATATTTCTTGGGTACCGACATGATATTAGCAATCTAAGGTGGATAGTCTACCACGGCTAAGAAACCCGCATCCAATTGCTTGAGGACTTCTTCTCGAATTTCATTGGCAATGTTTGGAATAGATCTTTTGAGCTTTTGTCTAACTAGAGAAAAACCCTCCTTGAGTGGTATTTTATGTACGACAATGTCTATATCCAAACTCGTCATATCTCGGTAAGACCAAGAAAATATATCCACGTACTCATGCAGGAGCTTAATCAACATTTCTTTTACACTTTCTTCCAAGGTTCCACCTATCTTGATCTCTTTCTTGTCTTTCTCTATCCCAAGATTGATGATCTCTATAGGTTCCTTGTATGGTTGTATGTCATTTGATTTTCGCTCTAGTATCCTTGACAACTCTTCAGAGAGTTCATAATCTTCTTCATCCTCCTGTTCAGCTTGGTTAATTGGCGAATCAAAATCATATCGGATCGTAGCAATATCGTTATTGGTGAGTTTAGGTGTGGATCTTCATATTTTATCATGTTTTGGTTCTTTTTAGAATGGTAAATTGCAAAGTGCGAATGAAGAAAAAGTATTTCCATTTTGAAAAAAAGTAGTAAATAAAAGAGAAAGACATGGATCTCAATTGGATGCAAAATAATAACTTTTATTAATTGAAAATATTGTTTGTAAATAAGTGGTGTTATACGACGACAATGGTATCTAGAGCCGGGGGGTGAATAAATACCCCTTTTGAAAATATCCAAATAAAATTTGGTTTTGAAATTTTTTTATCAAAGTATGAAGCGGAAGCAAATTGACGTGTTTATGAACAATATCGGGAAGCTCGGAGATGCAAACCGTAAATCAAAAATGAAGATGGATTGAGAATAATTGAATTAATAACCTTGAATCACTTTGCAACTTATTTATTGTTTAATCAATTTTGCTTAACAAGGCTATTTCCAATGATAAAATCAAAATAGCTAGTTTAGTCAATTTATCAAACACTTGGCGTGGAAGTGAAGTTTTCAAAATTTTTCCTTTGATTATGTTGATACACAACCACTTACAATCAAAAGTGATTATAAGCTATATCAACACTTGACTTAAAAAAAATACGTAGGAAAATTTTTACAATTTAAATGATAACCCAATGCTATTTGATATATTGATCAATGAAAATCAAAGCAAGTAAAAGAGAAATGTAAAAGAGACACAAGGAATTTGTCTTCACAGTTTCCCACAGCCGTCCTCGCATGTGGATACATCTGCGCCTAATTCCAATGGAATTAGGATAATTTCTACTATGACAAAAATAATTGTTGATACAAGAGAAGTGTTTAAGAGAAACTCCACAAACCCTAAGCTTGTTGTTGATTCAACCCCTTCTCTTCTTGTGATTTTGAGAGAGACAAAGACACAATTGGTGATAAATGACTATATGGATCTTGCTACTCCTTTGTGATCTTTATCTCCAAAGCTTTCGTGCAACTTCAATCTTAAACAATTGCATCACAAAACTTTGATTCAATTCAATACTCCAAGTTACTTCCTTGCAAAGATTTCAAACACTTCAAGCTTCCTTGCAAAGATTTTAACCACTCCAAGGTTGTTCACTTTACCGAAATTACCTCTCGAACATTTTGCATGAAAACCCCCAAATCAATCAATGATCTTGAAGGATAAACCCGAGGTTTGTTATAGATGAAAACCCCTACAAAACTCCACCCAATACACAATTGGCCACTAGCAATCCTTGTCTAGATGGCACCCTAACGGAACATCTTTACAATGTAATCTCAGTGTGTATGCATATATTTGGAGGAAGAAGATGAAGAGAGAAATAGGCTAATTTTATAGTTTTCAACAAGTTGGAATAATGCATGAATGAGTATTTATAGTTTTGGAAAATTTAGGGCAAAGAGGGATAATTTTAGAATAAAAGAAATTAAAAAATTGACCAAGTAAAACAGTATGTGTCGACTCAATATTCGTATGTTAGACCTAAAAAGATCTATGTATCGACCGAACACTTACAAAGGCTACAGGCTTTAATATGATAGTAAATGTGTCGACCTAAAAAGTGGATGTGTCGACACATAAAATAAATTATTCAGCGAATTCCGAAAAGCTTCAGTATGTGTCGACCTAAAGGGTGCAAGTGTCGGCCTAAGGCTTACAGAAGCTATAGGCTTTAAAACATATTACATGTGTCGACCTGAAATAAGTATGTGTCGACACATGCAGTTGAAAATCATGTAAAAACTTATTTTAATGACTTGAGTCAATTTCTAAATTATTTTTGATGGTTCCTAAGGCCCTATAATATAGAGGAGTGCCACAAGACATAAGGATACTATCTAATACATAAAAGTGCAAGCTTTTCCAGTTTTGTCATCATTCAAAACATCAAATGACAAAGTTTGTACTCACATACTCCCCCTTTTTTATGATGGCAAAACTTGCGATGATGCATCCTTTGTATCTATTGAAATCTCGTCATGACTTTGTGCTTCCCTACTTCGACTCGCATATGCTTCTCCCCCTTTGACAACATAAAAAAAGATAGCAAACCGTGAGAAGTAACATAGTTCCATAATAATACTAATACTTCAATCAGAGGCTATTTTGCATGGAAGAGCAAAAAGCACATATCCTCATATATATGTGATGATGAAAATTTTTAAATAAAAAGCAAGCAATATTACAACAAATTTGAACAAGCAAGCAAAATATTAAATAGACAAGATATGACAACAATGTCAAGTTGTTTTTGTAGCGTCACGAACATGTAACGCTTCATAATGGAACTCCCGATGTTGCACACACATGTGCCTAACATAGAAACACGAAGATGTCGCTACTAAAATCAAGATGAAGACGATATAAATGTCATGAAGGCAGGACAACAAGAAACATATATTGCAAATATTGAGCAAACCAATAATTCAAGCATAAAGCAATTAAGCAAATAAAAATACATGCTCATGTGATGAGAATAAAAGTATAGAAATGTGAAGGGATTAATACATGAAGTCAATATAAGCATATGGATTAAGAACACACAATGGTCATTAATAAAAAAAATTGGAAACAAACATTCATGGTTTTCATCATTTGAGAAAATAGCAAGCATTGTTGGAAATATGTAGTAATATACATCAAGGCAAAATTTTATTTTCAAGGAGAAACTGAAACGATATTACCTCGCTTTTGATTGAGATCGAAGGTGTACTCAAATGATTTAAAGGACTCAAACATGAGGTTAGAGTGAAATTATAGAGTACAAGCAATAGGAAAGAATCAGACAACATTTGAGATATCGATTATCCCCAATTCCCCGCATATGTTTACAAAAGGTTATGTTGCGAGTGGTTTAGTGAAAATATCGACAAGTTGATTTTTAATATCAACATGCTCTAACACAACATCCCTTTTTTCAACATGATCACAAAGAAAGTGGTGGTGTATCTCAATATGTTAAGTGCATGAACGTAGTAATGGATTTTTGGCTAGATTAATCGCACTTGTGTTGTCACATATGATAGGAATATGTGAGAGTTTAATATCAAAGTCAAGTAGTTGTTGTTTAAGCCACAAAATTTGGACACAACAACTACTGGCTGCCACATATTCCGCCTCGGTCATTGACAAAGCAACAAAAGCTTTTTTTCTATGCCAACTTATCAAGGATTTTGAAAACATGTGATAAGTTCTACTAGTGCTTTTCCTATCCAATTTGCAACCAACAAAGTCGGAATCAGAATAACCAATCAACATTCAATCGTTTCCTTTGGCATACCAAAGTCCAAACTTAGATTTACTAATGAGGTATCTAAGAATGCGCTTAACATCTTCTAAATGTGATTCCTTACGAGCTTATTAATATCGTGCACACATACAAACAATAAACATAATATCTAGCCTAGATGCGGTAAGATAAAGCAGAGATCCAATCATAACTCTATACCTTTTTACCTCAACATCTTTACCTTTTTCATCTTTATCCAAGTTTCCATTTGTTGCCATATGTGTGTCAATTTCCTTACCGCTATCCATCTCGAATTTTTTGAGTAATTCGAGACAATACTTTATTTGACACACAAATGTCCCCTTATCAAGTTGCTTAACTTGTAGTCCAAGGAAGTTTATGTCTCCCATTAGACTCATCTCAAACTCCCCCTGCATAAGCTTAGCGAACTCCTTGACAAGATGCATATTAGTTAATCCAAAAATGATATCATCAACATAAATTTAAACAAGTAAAATATGCTTTCCTTGACGTCTAATAAAGAGTATGGTGTCTACATTACCCCTTGAGTAACCTTGTTCAAGAAAAAACTTACTAAGTCGTTCATACCACGCCCTAGGGGCTTGTTTAAGACCATACAATGCACGTTTTAGCTTGAACACATGATTAGGAAACTCATAATTTTCAAAACAGGGAGGTTGAGCAACATACACTCTTCACTTATGTATCCATTAAGGAATTCACTTTTTACGTCCATTTGATATAATTTTAATTTTGAGAGCATGCATAAGCTAATAAAAGGCGTATAGCCTCAAGTTGGGCAACAAGAGAATAAGTTTCCTTATAGTAAATGCCTTCTTCTTAGTTATACCCTTGAGCCAAAATACGGGCCTTATTTCTTGTTATCACACCATGTTCATCAAACTTATTCCTAAAGACCCATCGAGTGCCTATAATTTGATGATTTTATGGACGAGGGACAAGGTCCCAAACGTCATTTCTTTCGAATTGATTTAACTCTTCTTGCATGGCCATAAGCCAATGCTCATCAAGTAAGGTAT
This sequence comes from Vicia faba, assembly GCA_948472305.1. Lineage (NCBI taxonomy): Eukaryota > Viridiplantae > Streptophyta > Magnoliopsida > Fabales > Fabaceae > Vicia > Vicia faba. The sequence goes on along the minus strand of OX451735.1, from coordinate 1,536,528,574 downwards.
CCTTAGCATTTTTAGGTTCAACTCGTAAGACATATGCATGATGATAACAAAAATTACTTATTATAGAACGACTTGTTATCCCTTTGGTGATATCACCAATAATGTTATCAATTAGATGATCCTTGGAAGTTCTCCACTCGAACAGAAGACCATCTTTTTTTCACGACTTTCATCATTTTTCTTTTCTAGGTTGACATCTTCATCCTTCTCAACACCTACCGACTTAGGTTGATCAAATCCTTTATCGACATCCTTGAGTATGTCTTCCATACATGCACCTAAACCATGAAAAGAACTACCTTTCCTAACATTATTTGAGGAGGTCTCATAAAAAGAAACATGAAAGGACTCTTCAACAATAAGTAATCTTTTGTTATAAACTCTATATGCCTTACTAGATTGAGAGTATCCAAGAAAGATACCTTTATTGGTTTTCGCATCAAATTTTCCATTTTTTAAAACAAAACATTTACATCCAAAGACATGAAGATGAGATAAATTACCTTTCAAAAGTTCATATGGAGTTTTGTCAAGAATGGGACAAATAAGTATCCTATTCAAGACATAATAAGTCGTACTAATAGTATTGGCCCAAAAATATTTTGGTTGACCACAATCATGGAGCATTGTTCTTGCCAACTCCGCTAGAACACGATTTTTACGTTCCATAACACCATTTTGTTGTGGAGTTCTAGAAGCTGAAAAGTTATGTTCAATATACCCAATTTATCACAATATTCTTCAAAGAGATGATTTTTAAATTCATCTCCATGATCACTTTGAATGGAAACAAATTTTGAGTTTAGTTTGTTTTGAGATAACTTGGCAAAACGTGTGAAAGCCAAGAACATTTCATCTTTGCTACGTAAGAAAAATGTCCAACAAAAATATTGAGTAGTCATCTACGATTACGAGACCATAGTAATTACCACCTATGCTTTTAGTCCATGAGGGACCAAATAATTCCAAGTAAAGGAGCTCAACTGGTCTTGATGTTGAAACCATATTTTTTGATTTAAAAGAGACCCTTGTTTTCTTACCCTTTTGACATGCATCACATAGATGGTCTTTTGAAAAATTCATCTTTGGTAGACCGACTACTAAATCTTTTGCAACAATTTTGTTAAGTAGATCAAAGTTGACATGAATCAAACGTCTATGTCATAACCAAGAGTCTTCACTCAAGGTAAAAATACATTAGGCATTATTCAAGGATATTTCCCTTAGGTCAAGCATATATATATTATTAACCCTCAAACCCTTAAACATACAATCCTTCTTATCATTATGTTCAATCATACAACAATCTTTTGTAAAAATTACCTTATAACCATTATCACGTATTTGACTAATACTAAGAAGACTTTACCTAAGTCCTTCTACTAGCATAACATTTGAGATAGTAATAGTTGAGGGAGGACTATGAGTTCACAGAGAACTTCTAAAGAATCAACCAGAGTGAGGAGAGTTCTTGTAGATTCAATATACTTTTCTTCGTTTATAGTAGAGGATGAACCATGAATGTTGATTTGAGAATTTTGAGACTTTTGTTGTTGTTGAAAAGAAGCCATTGTTCACAGACTTAAGGTTTGAGAGCACACAAAATGGAAACGAGCAAATACAGAGAGAACAGGGTGAGTGAGAGTGAAAATGTGAAAGTGTTTGTGAGAAAGTGAGGTAAAAATAGCCAACGAGGAGAAAGCATGAAATTTAATTTCAATTAATAAAATAACGATTAACAGCATTAATGATTTCTAAAAAGGGGGGATGGCGTGAAGATTTTGAATAGTTACCGATATGTATCGTGCCTCGTTGCATCAACTCAACCGTTTCAGCCCTTTAGATTTTGAACATGTGTTCAGCCTTAGAGAGTGACTTAGAATTTAGGGTTGACATGTGTCGATGTAGTGAACTGCTTGCTTCTATCTTTGGAATGAAGCATTTTCAAAAAACGCTCAGATCGTCTGGATAGTTTTTGAGACAAGTTTCCTTCTCACTTCTGAAGAACTATTATTCAGATGTTCACAAAATAAAAATAAGATAATTATGAGGATTAAATATACATAAACTACATTTTCATTTTGGGCATAATTCTATATTGAGGTGTTTCAGAATGAAATTAAATCTATCTTCAGTAAGGGGTATAGTAAAAACGTCAGCCATTGATGGTTCATGTTTATAAATTTTAAACAAAGAATTTCCTTCTGAATATAGTCCCTAATAAAAGGGTGTTTAATTTCTATATGTTTAGCCCTAGGATGTAAAATAGGATTTTTAGAAAGATAAATAGCAGAAGTATTATCACAGAGGATAGGAATGTTACTCTCATAAATATGAAATTCTTCAAGCTGAATCTTCATCCAGAGCATCTAAGTACTGCATCTAATTGCAGCTATATATTCAACCTCAATAGTTGATAGTGCAATAGTGGATTGTCTTTTGCTGGACCATGAGATTAGGTTATCTCCCAGAAATTGGCAGCTTCCAAAAGTACTTTTTCTTTCTATTCTATCTCCAGAAAAGTTAGCTTCACAATACCCTACTAATTTATATTCTCTGGATTTTCTATAACAAAGACCGAGATTAGTATTACCTTTCAGATATTTAAAAATTCACTTAACTGTTGTTAAGTGAGATTCTCTAGGATCTGATTGGAATCTAGCGCAAATAAAAAGCTATATAAAATATCAGGTCTTGAAGCTGTTAAATATAAGAGAGAAGCAATCATACCTCTGTAGAGCTTCTATTCTACTTTCTTACTTACCTCTTCTCTTGCTAGAATGCATGTAGGATGCATATAAGTTTTGGATGGCTTACTTTCTAACATATCAAATTTCTTCAGAAGTTCTTTAACATACTTGCTTTGATGTATGTAGGTTCCTTCTGGAGTTTTATTGATTTGAATTCCAAGAAAGAACTTGAGTTCACCCATCAAGTTCATTTCAAATTCTGCCTGCATAGTCTTAGCAAATTCTTTCCCCAAGAAGGCTTTAGTAGATCCAAAACTTATATCATCTACGTAAATTTGACAAACTAGAATGTCATTTTTAAATGGTTTACATAATAGATTTGTGTCTACCTTCTCTTTGGTAAAATCATTTTCTAACAGAAAGTTACTTAGTCTTTCATACCAAGCTCTGAGATCTTGTTTCAGACCATATAATGATATCTTAAGTTTATAAACATATCCCAAATGTTTTGTATTTTCAAAATCAGGTGGTTGATGCATATAAACTTCTTCATCAATGTAACCATTTAAAAAGAAACTTTTGACATCCATCTAATAAAGAGTGATGTCATTATTTACAACAAATGAAGTTAAGAGTCTAATAGATTCTAACCTGGCGACTGGAGAAAATTTTCTATATAGTTTATCCCTTCTTGCTGACTATAACCTTGTGCAACCATTTGTGCTTTGTTTCTGACAACTTCTCCTTTGTTCACTTAGCTTGTTTCTGAAGACCCATTTAGTTCTAATGATGTTGGAGCCTTTTGGTTTAGGAACTAGATCCCATACATAATTTCTAGTAAATTGATTTAGTTCCTCTTGCATTGCAAGTATCCAATCATTGTCTAGAAGTGCTTTATCTATGGAAGTCAGTTCGATCAGAGACACTAATCCCATAAGAGATTCTTCAGTATTTCTGAATGTAAATCTCATTCTGATTGGATCATCTTTCTTTCCCAGAATCATGATTTCAGGATGTGCTAAGCTTCTTCTGGATTGTCTTTTATGGATGGATTCTTCAGAAGTTGCTGTAATATTTGTGTTGTCTTCTTCTGTATTTGGATGAAGTTCTGAACTTTTATTTTCTGAAGATCTATCTTTAGTAACTGTAATTTGAACTTCTATTCTGCAAAAGATTCCCCCTACTTTGACTTTTGATAGCCAAGCTTATCATCAAATATGATACTAATAGATTCTTCCACAATTCGTATTTCTGTGTAATATACTATATAACCTTTTGAGCGTTCAGAGTATCCTAACATGAAATACTTTTGTGCCTTAGAATCAAACTTGTTGAGATGTTCCTTAGTGCTCAATATAAAACAAGTACATCCAAATGGATGGAAATAAGAGATATGTTGGGATTTCTGTTCTTCCACAGTTCATATGGAGTCTTTTCTGGAATAGGTCATATTGAGATTCTATTTTAAATATAACACGTTGTGTTAACTACTTCTGGCCAGAAGTTTTTAACAATATTAGTCTTGTTGATCATGGTTATAGCCAATTTTTGTTCTTTGTTGAGAAGTTCTAGGACAAGAGAAATCATGAGAAATGCCATTCTCATTAAAAAACTTTTCAAAACTTTTGTTTTCGAATTCCCCACCATGATCACTTCAGACTTTTACAATTCTAAAGTCTTTTTCATTTTGGACTTGGTTAAAGAAATTAGAGAACACAGAGTGTGACTCGTCCTTGTGTCTTAATAACTTTACCCATGCCCATATGCTATAGTCATCTACGATCACTAATCCATACTTTCTTGCCGCTAATGAATGTAGTTTTCACTGGTACAAACATATCTATATGCAGAAGTTCTGTCTAGAGGTAGAAATAACATTTTTTAATTTGAAAGAGGATTTTGAAAACTTGCCTTTTTGACATGCTTCACATAGCATCTGAGCCGAACTCTAAGTTAGGAAGTCTTCTGACCAGATTGAGTTTGTTAATGTGAGATATTCTTCTCATACTAACATGTCCCAATCTTATGTGCCAAACCCATTTCTCATCTTTAACAGACATAAGGCATTTTACATTCTAACTTTTTAGTTCAGAAAGTTTTATTTTATAAATTTTGTTCTTTCTCTTACCATTAAAAAGGATAGTTCCATCTTTCTGACTAACTGCTTTACAGGACTTTTGATTAAAGATTATATCATAACAGTTATCACTTAATTGACTTATGGATAACAGGTTATGCATTAATCCATCTACCAATAGAATATTAGTTATGGAGGGAAGTGTACCATTACCAATGGTTCCAGAGCTAATAATCTTTCCTTTCTGATTTCCTCTGAAACCTATGTATCCTCCATATTTAAGTTCTAGGCTTTGGAACATATGCTTTCTTCCCGTCATGTGTCGAGAGAATCTAGAGTCTAATTACCAAGATTGGTGTTTCAACTTTGCTGTTAAAGATATCTGCAACATAGATGATTTTATCCTTAGGTATCCATATCTTTTTGGGTCCTTATTTGTTAGAGTTTCCAAAATTCTGATTAAATTTTGGTTTTGCAGAGCAAGAATCACTAGTATATTTTATATCATGTGAGTGTCCATATGTAAAGTGAGTTTAAAGGTGTGTGCTTTATAACCATATCATCAACTTTATTTGGTTGATATAATTCTTATCCTCTTGGTTTCACCTATCTTACGCTTTTAAGGTCGTTTCTGCTAACTCCATAGATCATTGAAGCCATCTTGCTTCTATCTATGTTTCCAGCTAGAAAGTTTTGAAAGTTGTGATCATATTCTTTTATGATGTGATCAGAACTTTTTGAAACTAATGAAACAGATTCTTTCTGAGCTTTTTGTAATTCATTTTTAAGTTTAGAATTAATTTCTTTTAGCTCGGAGCTTTATCTTATTTGTTTCATAGTTTCTTCAGTTTCAGATACAAGAACATGTTTCTGGTTCTTGTATTTGACTTGAAGTTGCTGATATCTTTCAAGAATTTCAGATAAACTTTCTTCTAATTGAGATCTAGAGAATTTTGAAAATACCTCTTCTGAATCTGATTCAGATTCTGATGTATCTATGTCTTCTGATATGTTGGCCATTAAAGTTATATTGGCTCGTTCATCTTCTTATTCTTTTTTAGCTTCAGAAGATTCTGAGTCATCTCACGTTTCCATAAGTCTTTTCTTCTTTTATTTGGAGAACTTATTCTTAGGCTTTTCTTTCTGAAGATTTGGGCAGTTTCTTTTGTAGTGACCTGGCTCTTTCCATTCGTAGCATACAATATCTTTGTTGCTAGATTTTCTGTATCTAAAAGATGATTCAGAGTGATTGCCTTTTATTCAGGGGTTTCTGAATTTCCTTTGTCTGTGCTTCCATAGCTAGTGGACTCTTCTAGAGAGAAGAGATAGTTCACCAGAGTTTTCTTCTTCATCCTGAAAAGCTTTAGTTTCATATTTTTTATTAGATTTAAGAGTAAGAGACTTACCTTTATTCTAGGGGCTCATCTTCTTCTAGTTCTATATTGTGACTTCTCAAAGAGCTGATAAGTTCTTCAAGAGATATTTTGTTCAGATCTTTGGCTGGTTTTAAGGTTGTGACCATGGGTCTCCATTTCTTGGGTAAGCTTCTGATGATATTCTTTACATGATCTGTTGTGGAGTATCCTTTGTCCAGAACTTTTATCCCAACAACCAGAATTTAAAACCTTGAGAACATTGTCTCAATTGTTTCATCTTCTCCCATTTTGAAGGCCTCATACTTTTGGATGATTGCAAGAGCTTTGGCATGTTTAACATGCGTGTTGCCTTCATGCGTCATTATCAGAGAGTCAAACATGTTTTTAGATGAATCTCCGTTCGTGATCTTCTCATACTCGGTGTACGAGATAGCACTCAAAAGGATTATTCTGGCCTTGTAATGATTTCTGAATTCTTTCTTTTGTTGATCTATCATTTTCTTGTTGTCGATCTTCTGACCACTTGTGCCATCTGAATGAATGTAGCCATCAGTTACCATATCCCAGAGATCAGCGTCATGAGCTAGAAAAACACTTTCGATTTTATCTTTCCAGTAATCGAAGTTATCACCATCAAAGATTAGAGGATTACCATTGATTCTATCTTTCTCATCATAGTTTCAGAGTTGTTTTCTGACTTGGTCCCACCATAGTGTTTTCCTTGCTAGGGTCTTTTTCTGACACGGTTGAGTGTTAGCACCCAGAACCAGGTGCTCTGATACCAATTAAAGGATAGAAACACACAAGAAAGGGGATTTGAATTGGGGTTTTCAAATATTAAAATAGTACGACACATTTGGTTATCCCGGTTCGTTTGAACACAAATTACTCTAGTCTACCCGCCAAGGTGATTTCTCCTCTCTCAAATGAGGTTCCACTAATCAAAACTTTGATTACAAAATCAAAAAGACTATCATCAATGTCTTCTTGAGATTAAACCACAACTTGGCTTCTCAAGGTATTATAAAATATGAATCAAATTGTGTACAATATGGTTTCAAGAAAAACTATATCACGACTGTGATTTATACACAAGGTTAAAGCACAATGAATAGATAAGAGAGAGCTTGTGAGAATATTTCTTTGTATGCGCAAGTATATTTGATCACTCTTCAAGGCTCCTTTATATAGGCAGAGCATATGAGACATGAGAAGATGATTTTGGAAGATTGATAAAAATATGTTACTGCACTTTCCAAAAATATAGATCTTGTCTTGTACCAGCGCGTTACTCTTTGATTTGCAATGATTGAATTGTAACGCATCAGAATTTGCTTCTTTAAAAACTGACCTGAATAAGAGTATCAACAATGAGACTTTATATCATCCGAGTTTTGCTTCATCAGAGTTTTAGCATGCAGCTTTGGTGCTTCAAAAGTTTTAGCATTAGAACTTCTTTGAGTGTGATGTTTCAATAGTTGTACATAAATTCTTATCAGATCTTCTTAGTGTAATTTTTTTCGCCAACTTATATGCTTCTTTCTCAGAACTTCTCTACATATTTTATTAAATTATTAGAGATCATATTTGTTCTTTATGTATATATCATATATTTGTTATCATCAAAACTATTACAAAGATGTAGAAAATGACTTACCATTGCTCAGGAGCTTAAGGTTATACCCAATTTTCATATCTAGCACTACCTAGGGGGTATAAAATGCAGGTATTAACTCTATTTATGCCAAGGAACTAATCCAATAGAGTTTGGAAAAAAAATCTGAAAACAAACTAGCTAAAGCTTCGGGACTAACATAATGAGTCGTACTTCAGACTTGCATATTTATCATAACTTAGGGGATAAATAATGCGGGTTTGATGTTTGAATTTGAGAGTTTGAAAATCGAATAACTAGGTCATGGATATGATTCATAGATATTCCACCTAGTGTAATTTTTTATTCGTTGTACCTCTAAATGTTGTGTCTGTTCTCAGTCGAGGTATTTATAAAGATGCTAAGATTTGAATTTTGGATTCGCGTAGGCAACTTAGTTGGTAAATAGGCCTTAAGATGTCTCACAGTATTCCTGGATTTTGAAATTTTAAAATGCAACGTATGACTGATATGTATGATGCCCAATGAAAATGTTATTGATATGTTTATGTATGATGTCCAAAGTTATTTGATATGTATTTCATATGTATATGCACCAAGTGTTTATGAATATTTTGACAATTTTCTCCTATTAGACTGTTGTACCCCAAAATTTTCCCTCTCATATTCCTCAAGATCTTGCAAGAAAAATCTCCAAGTTGCTCAAGTTTGCTCAAGAGTTCATCAGACAAGCTATCTCTTAAGGTAGTCTACCCCAAATTAGGGTTTTGTGCTGTATCAAGATCCTTGAGTCCAAATGACCTCAAATTCTCCCTAATGTCCTAATATGTTATCAAGATCATCCATGTCAAATTTCAAGCCTTGCAGAGGAAGTTTGCTCAGTCAATTGCCCAAAGGTCCAAAAATCGACTATGCTAGGGCAAAAGTCAACTGTGACCCAAATACAGTCAAACTTCAAGATTTTTGTCAACATTCTCATTTTGAAGGATATTTCATCATTTGATCAAGGGTTGATCATGATTCATCAAGGATTGCTCAAAATTCATCAAGATTCAAAAGTTGCTAAATTAGGGTTTTGTAGGAAAAGTCAACTCAACTTTGACCAAGCATAACTTTCTCATACTTTATGAGAAATGACCCATACAAAGCTCATTTTGAATAGGATACAATTTCCTACAATCCATCTTCATACCCAAATATCAAAATATGCACTCACAAGAAGTTATGAATTTGGACATTATAGGTCATTTTGGAAAGTCAACAAAAATACCTTTTGGGTCAAAGCTTCTTACATGAACATAGAAGATCCAATTGAGATGAAACTAAAGAGGTCTCTTAGGGGACATCCTAAGCTTTCTAAAAGTCCAAGAACACCCTCATAAGGTTAAAATTGAGAGAGATATGCATTGTCAAAGTTGGATAATTTTTGAAAACATGCATGAAGCAAATTTTGACCAAACTTGGATTTTTTCCAAATGGGCCTATCTTTTCAAGTTTGAAACTCATTCCTAACATGGTCCACGACCTCTAAGCCCACCCATACATTTTTCTACTATTTATGCTATTTATTTTGATATTTTATTCATTAAAATTCAGAATTAAATAAATAAATAATGGAAATAATGTAAATTTTGATGTGAATCCATTTTGGGAAAGTTTTATGCTGGTTCATGTCAATTGATTTCGTGCAATAACTTTTCAAATATGTCCAGGTTCATCCACATGTGAAAATGGCATAAAATCATCAAATATGGCATTTTTTTCAAATCTTGATCATGGTCTTAAAACACAACATTATGAGGGAGATTCTTTCCATGTTTTCTTGTCTCCTCATTCTCCTCTATAAATATAGATCCATACAAGCTTGAAAGGGACGAAAATACTCTCTAAAAAGCTCTAAAAAGGTCTTCAAAAAGCTCTCAAAAAGCTCTTCAAAAAGCTCTCCAGAAATCAAAGAATTGGTGCAAGTCATATCTCGAGGTTCCGGTCTCTCTCAATTGACATCAAGCCTCAAACCATCCTCTTGAAGTCCTCAAGAGTCTTACAAGGCCCAAGAGCAATCCATCACACGCCTAGCACGCCCCCGTTTGACAACACCGGTTTGGTAAAATTTTAAATTTCGAATCTCTAATTTTAATCACATTTTATGGTATGCTAACGTTTGCTTGAGTTTATATAGAACAGTTATGGATGTTTGAAACATAGGTTCCACGCAAGAATAAAAAAAACACTATAGTTAGAGCATGAAGCTTTCAAAGATTCGGGCCTAGAGATTTCTGATGATTGCACCCCCACATTGCAGGCCCAGTTTGCTTTTCTCTAATTCTTTTATATTTATATTATTTCATTTATTTATTTTACTAACCCATCAAATTATTTTCTTTTTTATCAAAAAATCACAAAACATTTTTCTATCCAATTAAATTCAAGATATTTATTTTTATTAAAAAAAGTAATTAATTTAATTAGGTTATTAATTATTAGATAACTTTAATTTCTTTTTACATAATTAAAATTAATTAGAATAAATAGGTTTTATTACTAACTTATTTATTTTATTTCTTTCCTAAAATAAAAAAACCCAAAAATATGTCATTTAATTGTTTTCATTAATTAATTTAATAACCAATCAATTTTGCATTTAATTTAAAAATCTAATTTCTTTTCTTAAAAAAACATTAAAAACAACAAAAAAACATTTTCTTTTTTTATTTAGGATAGAAGGGTCAAAACCCTAATTTCTCGTCGATCTAATTTTTAATCGCGCGCTTTATTATTATTTTGCCCAATTATTGTATCTGCTCACAGTTTGTAATAATTTAATTAGGACGTTTATTTACCTTTACCGCTTTTATTTATTTTTTTTACTATATTTAATGTAACTGCTCATGGGATGTAATAGTTTAATTAGGACGTTTATTCTACATTTATCGCTTTAATTTCGAAGGGTTTGTTTTTGGCTATGTAAATACCCGAAGCCTTATAATAGCTTAGTTTAATTTCCGCATTTTAAATTCCACAAAATATTAATTGTTAGATGTATGATTTAGGATGCATGAAAAGAATGTATGGCTAAACTTAAAACAGTTAGATCACCCTAAACATGTGCAAAGATAAATAATCTGAAATCCACACACTCGCACATGCACACTCCTAGGGTACACCCCACTTGGTTGCCTTCGGTAACAGTCATTGAGTATAGGTCGCTTTATAGGTCGTCCTCTTGTCTAAAAGATCATAGTTTCCTCGAAATGGTTGCCTCGGATATTGTTGCCTCAAACAAATGATCTAATACTTTAGGGTTACCGCTAAGGCATCCTAACATTGCTTTAGTGACCATAAGTCCCTCATTCGAATTGACCCTTAAACTCCAACAACAGTGCTACCTACTCATTAATAGTGGGATAGCATCGTCTAAAGGACATTAGCATAGAACGATTCCTTTTTCGAATAGGTAGATGGTTCTTAGATACTTGCTTTTTCAAAAATAAAACAAATTTTTCACACTTACACTCCTTTTCGAACAAAGTTTTCAAAAACACTTCATTACACTCTTGAGGACAAAAGCAAGAGTTAAATCAAAGTTTTCAAACAAAAACTTTTTCAAACCCACAAGCACAAAGAAAACAATTTTGAAAACAATGAGCAAGTACCTAAGAGCCCGTGGATAACCACGGATAGAAAGGGTGCTAATACCTTCCCTTTCTATAATCTACCCCCCGAACCCGAGAAATATCTCGAAAAAAGGAATTTTTCTGTACTTTTTCCTTTCCTTGTTGGATAAAATAAAAGTTGGTGGCGACTCTTGCTTACTGCGACATTTTGCAAAAACAAACGCAAAACGCAAACCAGCATTCCAAAAAATAGTCAGTTCTTCCCACTGTATCACATAGACCATCGGGTTCTTAGAGTCACTAACTTCCCCAATGTTGTTTGTTCCTTTGTTGTTTTGTTGTGGAGTCTTCAAGTTGATTTGTATTTTGATATATTATTGTGAACAATGTTATTGTGATGTTGGTGATTGTATTGTAGGCATAGGCGTGGACTTCTTTTGACATTTTTTCTAACGAAAATGCTTTTTTATGTTTTGTCAATGCTTTTTATTTTGTCAAATTCCCCAAAGTAATTTCGACACAGTGTTTACAAGAAATAATCGTAGTATTTTACAAACAAGTCGGAAAAAGAAAAAACACAATTGAAAAAGATTTTTTAAAAATTGTTTTATTAATTACAATGCCTCTAAATAGGCCAAAGTACAAGATGCAATCCCTAAAAGAGGTGATTACAAAAAGACAAACAAAATTGAAAATGGCAAAAAATGATGATCGATATTGTTATTTCTCCAATGTCCTTTAGTAACTCTAATCTCCTTTACTTCTTAGAAAATGATTGAATTAATCATTCCCCTTTGTAGTCGCACATGTAATAAATCCTCGAATCATAGTCTATTTGTTCATTTTTTGAAAAAAATTCCTAACTTTTTCCTGGATCACCCTTTTCGGGTTTTCAATTCACCAGGATGATGATTTTGTCTACATGTCCCTAATTTTTGCCTGGATCGCCCTTTAGGGTTTCGAATCCACTGAGATGCCCCTTTTTGCTCAAGTCACCCTTTCGGGTTTTCGACTTAACGGGCTTTTTATACATAGTATTTTTTGACTGCGTCGAAATTCAAAGGATGTGGTAGTTCTTCTCTGACCATTGTTGTGAGGATGAGAGCTCCTGTAGAGAAAGTTGTTTTTACCGCATATGGACCTTCATAGTTAGGTGTCCATTTCCCATGTGAATCTAGTCGATGTAGCAGAATCTTCTTGAGAACTAGATCTCCTTCTTGGAATATTTGAGGACGAACTTTCTTATCAAATGCCTTCTTTATTTTCTTTTGATATAACTAACCATGGCACAAAGCTGTTAACGTTGTTCTTTAATGAGGTTGATTTGATCAAGCCGTGTTTGGACCCTTCCTGCTTCTTCAACCTTAGTTTCCATGATGACTCGTAGTGATGGAATCTCCACTTCAACAGGTAGTACAACCTATATGACATAAACAAGTAAGAAAGGAGTTGCACCTGTCGAAGTACGTACTGAGGTACGATAGCCATGTAGTGCGAAAGGAATCATTTTGTGCCAATCTTTAAATGTCTTCACCATTTTCTGAAAGATCTTCTTGATGTTTTTATTAGCAACTTCAATAGCCCCATTCATATTGGGCCGGTAAGGTGATGAATTATGATGCTCAATCTTGAAATCATCGCATAACTCCTTCATCATTTTGTTGTTCAAGTTGGAACCGTTGTTTGTGATAATTATGATAGGAACCCCATACTAGCATATATGATATTCTATTTGATAAATCGGGTGATGACTTGCTTTATCACATTTGCATAAGAAGTGGCTTCTACCCACTTGGTGAAATAATAAATGGCGACTAATAAGAATTGGTGTCCATTAAAAGCCTTCAGGTCGATCATTCATATCATATTAATCTCCCACATCGAGAATGGCCACGATGAAATTAGGACATTCAGAGGAATAGGTGGAACATGTACCTTGTCAGCATAGATTTGGCACTTGTGGCATGTCTTCGTATAATGGTAACAGTCAACTTCCATCATCAACCAATAGTAACCTGCTCTTAAGATTTTCCTAGCCATGGCATGTCCATTTGTATGAGTCTTGAAGGTTCCTTCGTGGATCTCTTTCATGAGTGTGTTTGTTTGTATTTTTCCACGCGCCTGAGTAAAACCATTTCATAGTTTCTTTTGTACAACACATCTCCATTTAAGAAAAACTTTGCTTCTAGCTTTCAAAGATTTCGCTTGTCTACTATTGAGGCACCTTCTAGATATTCTTGCTTTTCTAAATATTTCTTGATATCATAGAACCAAGGTTTTTATCTGGCCCTTCTTCAACTGCAAGACAATGTGCAGGCTCTTTGAAATGTCTGATCGTGATGTATGGTTCATGATTAGGCCAAGTTACTTTGAACATGGCTGAAGATGTTGCTAAGGCATCTGCCATTTGATTCTTCTTGGGGAATGTGAGTGAAAGTAATCTCCGTAAATTCTGCAGCTATCTCTAACACATAATCTATATGGAATCAATTTGGGATGCTGGATGTCCCATGTACTTTGAGTTATTTAATCCTTAGATAAATAGCAGCTTCTAAATCCAAGATACAGGCTTCATATTCAACAATATTATTGGTACAATCAAAACATAACCTCACAATATAAGTTTTATGAAAGTTCTTTTGAGAAGTCAATATAGCCCCAATACCATGTCCTAGTGCATTTGAAGAACCGTCAAACATTAGTGTCCATCGTACCCCTAGTTCAGGTCCTTCATCGGGTCCTGGTATTTCGCACCTCCGATAACCATGATGTCTTCATCTGGAAAGTCAAACTTCATCGGTTGATATTCTGTCAATGGTTGATGATCTAGGTGATCAGCTAGTACATTGTTCTTGATGGCCTTTTGAGTAACATATTGGATGTAGTATTCGGATAACAACATCTGCCATATGGAAATTCTTCTAGTGAGAGCTGGCTTTTCGAACACATATTTCAAAAGATCCTTCTTTCTATTAACCATGTGGTGTGGGTTAACATATATTTTCTTAGTCGTTTAGTGGCCCAAGCTAAAGCATAACAAGTCTTCTCAAGGAATGAGTATCGGGTTTCATTATCAGTAAATTTCTTGCTTAGATAGTAGATTACATGCTCTTTTCTACCTGTTTTATCTATTGACCCAATACACATCCCATTGATCCTTCGAGAACTATCAAGTACATGATAAGTAGTCTTCCGGGAACAGGTGGCATCAGAATTAATGGTTCTTGTAAATATTGTTTTATTGTTTCAAAGGTTGTTTGACTGTCTTCCACTCCATCGATTGATTATTTCTAAGTAGTTTAAATATAGGCTCATTGTAGCAGTTAGGTGCGATATGAACCTTGAGATGTAGTAGAATCGTCCTAAAACACCACTAACCTTTTTTCAGTTATGGCCCTTAATTTGTCAGGGTCCATGCCAATACCTCATTGGCTTACAATAAAACCTAATAGTTTACCTGACTGGACACCGAATGAACATTTGTTCAGATTTAACCTCAGTCTAAATTTTTATAGTCGTTAGAATAATTTCTGCAAATTAATGACGTGCTCCACTTCTATTTGAGATTTGGCAATCATATAGTTTATGTATACCTTGACCTCCTTGTAGATCATGTCATGAAACGTGTGGCCATTGCTCATTGATAAGTTGCCCATGCGTTCTTTAGACCGAAGGGCATTACTTTGTAGTAGAAGGTTCCCTAAGGAGTCTTGAAAGTAGTCTTTTCCATGTCTTCGGGAGCCATTTTGATCTGATTATATCTTGAGAAACCATCCATGAAGGAAAATAACGAAGCTTGAGTTGTTTTATCCACCAAAACACTATGTGAATTAACGGGAAACTGTCTTTAGGAATTGCTTTGTTTAGATCCCGGTAATCCACACACATGTGTACTTTACCATATTTCTTGGGTACCGGCATGATATTAGCAATCTAAGGTGGATAGTCTACCACGGCTAAGTAACCCGCATCCAATTGCTTGAGGACTTCTTCTCGAATTTCATTAGCAATGTTTGGAATAGTTCTTTTGAGCTTTTGTCTAACTAGAGAAAAACCCTCCTTGAGTGGTTTTTATGTACGACAATGTCTATATCCAAACTCGTCATATCTCGGTAAGACCAAGAAAATATATCCACGTACTCATGCAGGAGCTTGATCAACCTTTCTTTTATACTTTCTTCCAAGGTTCCACCTATCTTGATCTCTTTCTTGTCTTTCTCTATCCCAAGATTGATGATCTCTATAGGTTCCTTGTATGGTTGTATGTCATTTGATTTTCGCTCTAGTATCCTTGCCAACTCTTCGGAGAGTTCATAATCTTCTTCATCCTCCTGTTCAACTTGGTTAATTGGTGAATCAAAATCATATCGGATCGTAGCAATATTGTTATTGGTGAGTTTAGGTGTGGATATTCATATTTTATCATGTTTTGGTTCTTTTTAGAATGCTAAGTTGCAAAGTGCGAATGAAGAAAAAGTATTGCCATTTTGAAAAAAAGTAGGAAATAAAAGAGAAAGACATGGATCTCAATTGGATGCAAAACAATAACTTTTATTAATTGAAAATATTGTTTGTAAATAAGTGGTGTTATACGACGACAATGGTATCTAGAGGGGGGTGAATAAATACCCCTTTTGAAAATATCCAAATAAAATTTGGTTTTGAATTTTTTTTTATCAAAGTATGAAGTGGAAGCAAATTGACGTCTTTATGAACATTATTGGGAAGCTCAGAGATGCAAACCATAAATCAAAAATGAAGATGGATTGAGAATAATTGAATTAATAACCTTGAATCACTTTGCAACTTATTTATTGTTTAATCAATTTTTCTTAACAAGGCTATTTCCAATGATAAAATCAAAATAGCTAGTTTAGTCAATTTATCAAACACTTGGCGTGGAAGTGAAGTTTTCAGATTTTTTCCTTTGATTATGTTGATACACAACCACTTACAATCAAAAGTGATTATAAGCTATATCAACACTTGACTTAAAAAAAAATACGTAGGAAAATTCTTACAATTTAAATGATAACCCAATGCTATTTGATATATTGATCAATGAAAATCAAAGCAAGTAAAAGCGAAATGTCAAAGAGACACAAGGATTTTGTTTTCACAGTTTCCCACTTCCGTCCTCGCATATGGATACATCTGCGCCTAATTCCAATGGAATTAGGATAATTTGTACTATGACAAAAATAATTGTTGATATAAGAGAAGTGTTTAAGAGAAACTCCACAAACCCTAAGCTTGTTGTTGATTTAACCCCTTCTCTTCTTGTGATTTTGAGAGAGACAAAGAAACAATTGGTGATAAATGACTATATGGATCTTGCTACTCCTTTGTGATCTTTATCTCCAAAGCTTTCGTGCAACTTCGATCTTAAACAATTGCATCACAAAACTTTGATTCAATCCAATACTCCAAGTTACTTCCTTGCAAAGATTTCAAACACTTCAAGGTTCCTTGCAAAGATTTTAACCACTCCAAGGTTGTTCACTTTACCGAAATTACCTCTCGAACATTTTGCATGAAAACCCCCAAATCAACCAATGATCTTGAAGGATAAACCTGAGGTTTGTTCTAGATGAAAACCCCTATAAAACTCCACCCAATACACAATTGGACACTAGCAATCCTCGTCTAGATGGCACCCTAACAGAACATCTTTACAACGTAATCTCAGTGTGTATGCATATATTTGGAGGAAGAAGACGAAGAGAGAAATAGGCTAATTTTATAGTTTTCAACAAGTTGGAATAATGTATGAATGAGTATTTATAGTTTTGGAAAATTTAGGGCAAAGAGGGATAATTTTAGAATAAAAGAAATTAAAAAATTGACCAAGTAAAACAGTATGTGTCGACTCAATATTCGTATGTGTCGACACATACGTGATATTTTGAAAGCATGTGTAGACCTAAAAAGATCTATGTATCGACCGAACAGTTACAGACGCTACAGGCTTTAATATGATAGTAAATGTGTCGACCTAAAAAGTGGATGTGTCGACACATAAACTAAATTTTTCAGCGAATTACGAAAAGCTTCAGTATGTGTCGACCTATAGGGTGCATGTGTCGGCCTGAGGCTTACAAAAGCTATAGGCTTTAAAACATATTACATGTGTCGACCTGAAATAAGGATGTGTCGACACATGCAGTTGAAAATCATGCAAAAACTTATTTTAATGACTTGAGTCAATTTCTAAATTCTTTTTGATGGTTCCTAAGGCCCTATAATATAGAGGAGTGCCACAAGACATAAGGATACTATCTAATACCTAAAAGTGCAAGCTTTTCCAGTTTTGTCATCATTCAAAACATCAAATGACAAAGTTTGTACTCACATACTCCCCGTTTTTTATGATGGCAAAACTTACGACGATACATCCTTTGTATCTATTGAAATCTCCTCATGACTTTGTGCTTCCCTACTTCGACTCGAATATGCTTATCCCCCTTTGACAACATAAAAAAAAGATAGCGAACTGTGAGAAGTAACATAGTTCCATAATAATACTAATGCTTCAATCAGAGGCTATTTTGCATGGAAGAGCAACAAGCACATATCCTCATATATATGTGATGATGAAAATTTTTAAATAAAAAGCAAGCAATATTACAACAAATTTGAACAAGCAAGCAAAATATTAAATAGGCAAGATATGACAACAATGTCAAATTGTTTTTGTAGTGTCACGAACATGTAACGCTTCATAATGGAACTCCCGATGTTGCACACACATATGCCTAACATAGAAACACGAAGATGTCGCTACTAAAATCAAGATGAAGACGATATAAATGTCATGAAGGCAAGACACCAAGAAACATATATTGCAAATATCGAGCAAACCAATAATTCAAGCATAAAGCAATTAAGCAAATAAAAATACATGCTCATGTGATAAGAATAGAAGTATAGAAATGTGAAAGGATTAATACATGAAGTCAATATAAGTATATGGATTAAGAACACACGATGGTCATTAATAAAAAAAATTAGAAATAAACATTCATGGTTTTCATCATTTGAGAAAATAGCAAGCATTGTTGGAAATATGTAGTAATATACATCAAGGCAAAATTTTATTTTCAAGGAGAAATTGAAACGATATTACCTCGCTTTTGATTGAGATCGAAGGTGTACTCAAATGATTTAAAGGACTCAAACATGAGGTTAGATTGAAATTATAGAGTACAAGCAATAGGAAAGAATCAGACAACATTTGAGATATCGATTATCCCCAATTCCCCGCATATGTTTACAAAAGGTTCTGTTGCGAGTGGTTTAGTGAAAATATCGACAAGTTGATTTTTACTATCAACATGCTCTAACACAACATCCCTTTTTTCAACATGATCACGAAGAAAGTGGTGGTGTATCTCAATATGTTAAGTGCATGAATGTAGTAATGGATTTTTGGCTAGATTAATCGCACTTTTGTTATCACATATGATAGGAATATGTGAGAGTTTAATATCAAAGTCAAGTAGTTGTTGTTTAAGCCACAAAATTTGGACACAACAACTACTGGCTGCCATGTATTCCGCCTCGGTCGTTGACAAAGCAACAAAAGCTTTTTTTCTATGCCAACTTATCACGGATTTTAAAAACATGTGATAAGTTCTACTAGTGCTTTTCCTATCCAATTTGCAACCAAGAAAGTCGAAATCAGAATAACCAATCAACATTCAATCGTTTCCTTTGGCATACCAAAGTCCAAACTTAGATTTACTAATGAGGTATCTAAGAATGCGCTTAACATCTTATAAATGTGATTCCTTACGAGCCTATTAATATCGTGCACACATACAAACAATAAACATAATATCCGGCCTAGATGCGGTAAGATAAAGCAGAGATCCAATCATACCTCTATACCTTTTTACCTCAACATCTTTACCTTTTTCATCTTTATCCTAGTTTCCATTTGTTGCCATATGTGTGTCAATTTCCTTACCACAATCCATCTCGAATTTTTTGAGTAATTCGAGACAATACTTTACTTGACACACAAATGTCCCCTTATCAAGTTGCTTAACTTGTAGTCCAAGGAAGTTTATGTCTCCCATTAGACTCATCTCAAACTCCCCCTGCATAAGCTTAGCGAACTCCTTGACAAGATGCATATTAGTTGATCCAAAAATGATATCATCAACATAAATTTAAACAAGTAAAATATGCTTTCCTTGACGTTTAATAAAGAGTATGGTGTCTACATTCCCCCTTGAGTAACCTTGTTCAAGAAAAAACTTACTAAGTCGTTCATACCACGCCCTAGGGGCTTGTTTAAGACCATACAACGCACGTTTTAGCTTGAACACATGATTAGGAAACTCATAATTTTCAAAACAGGGAGGTTGAGCAACATACACTTATTCACTTATGTATCCATTAAGGAATTCACTTTTTACGTCCATTTGATATAATTTTAATTTTGAGAGCATGCATAAGCTAATAAAAGGCGTATAGCCTCAAGTCGGGAAACAAGAGAATAAGTTTCCTTATAGTAAATGCCTTCTTCTTGGTTATACCCTTGAGCCACAATACGGGCCTTATTTCTTGTTATCACACCATGTTCATCAAACTTATTCCTAAAGACCCATCGAGTGCCTATAATTTGATGATTTTATGGACGAGGGACAAGGTCCCAGACGTCATTTTTTTTAATTCATTTAACTCTTCTTGCATGGCCATAAGCCAATGCTCATCAAGTAAGGTATCCTTAGCATTTTTAGGTTCAACTCGTAAGACATATGCATGATGATAACAAAAATTACTTATCATAGAACGAGTCGTTATCCCTTTGGTGATATCACCGATAATGTTATCAATTGGATGATCCTTGGAGGTTCTCCACTCGAACGGAAGACCATCTTTTTTTCACGACTTTCATCATTTTTCTTTTCTAGGTTGACATCTTCATCCTTCTCAACATCTACCGACTTAGGTTGATCAACTCCTTTATCGACATCCTTGAATATGTCTTCTGTACATGCACCTACACCATGAAAAGAACTACCTTTCCTAACACTATTTGAGGAGGTCTCATAAAAAGAAACATGAAAGGACTCTTCAACAATAAGTAATCTTTTGTTATAAACTCTATATGCCTTAATAGATAGAGAGTATCCAAGAAAGATACCTTTATTGGCTTTCGCGTCAAATTTTCCATTTTTTAAAACAAAACATTTACATCCAAAGACATGAAGATGAGATAAATTACCTTTCAAAAGTTCATATGGAGTTTTGTGAAGAATGGGACAAATAAGTATCCTATTCAAGACATAATAAGTCGTACTAATAGTATCGGCCCAAAAATATTTTGGTTGACCACAATCATGGAGCATTGTTCTTGCCAACTCCGTTAGAACACGATTTTTACGTTCCATAACACCATTTTGTTGTGGAGTTCTAGAAGCTGAAAAGTTATGTTCAATACCTAATTTATCACAATATTCTTCAAAGAGATGATTTTCAAATTCACCTCCATGATCACTTTGAATGGCAACAAATTTTGAGTTTAGTTTGTTTTGAGATAACTTGGCAAAACGTGTGAAAGCCGAGAACATTTCATCTTTGCTACGTAAGAAAAATGTCCAACAAAAATATTGAGTAGTCATCTACGATTACGAGACCATAGTAATTACCACCTATGCTTTTAGTCCATGAGGGACCAAATAATTCCAACTGAAGGAGCTCAACTGGTCTTGATGTTGAAACCATATTTTTTGATTTAAAAGAGACCCTTGTTTTCTTACCCTTTTGACATGCATCACATAGATGGTCTTTTGAAAAATTCATCTTTGGTAGACCGACTACTAAATCTTTTGCAACAATTTTGTTAAGTAGATCAAAGTTAACATGAGTCAAACGTCTATGTCATAACCAAGAGTCTTCACTCAAGGTAACAATACATTAGGAATTATTCGAGGATATTTCCCTTAGGTCAAGCATATAGATATTATTAACCCTCAAACCCTTAAACATACAATCCTTCTTATCATTATGTTCAATCATACAACAATCTTTTGTAAAAATTACTTTATAACCATTATCACATAATTGACTAATACTAAGAAGACTATGCCTAAGTCCTTCTACTAGCATAACTTTTGAGATAGTAATAGTTGAGGGAGGACTATGAGTTCACAGAGAACTTACAGAGAATCAACCGGAGTGAGGAGATTTCTTGTAGATTCAATATACTTTTCTTCGTTTATAGTAGAGGATGAACCACGAATGTTGATTTGAGAATCTTGAGACTTTTGCTGTTGTTGAAAAGAAGCCATTGTTCACAGACTTAAGGTTTGAGAGCACACAAAATGGAAACGAGCAAATACAGAGAGAATAGGGTGAGTGAGAGTGAAGATGTGAAAGTGAGGTAAAAATAGCCAACGAGGAGAAAACATGAATTTTTATTTCAATTAATAAAATAACGATTAACAGCATTAATGATTTCTAAAAAAGGGGGATGGCGTGAAGATTTTGAATAGTTACCGATATGAATCGTGCCTTCATCCCTTCAGATGTTGAACATGTGTTCAGCCTTAGAGAGTGACTTAACATTTAGGGTTGACAAGTGTCGATGTAGTGAACTGCTTGCTTTTATCTTTGGAATGAAGCATTTTCAGAAAACGCTCAGATCTTCTGGATAGTTTTTTAGACAAGTTTCCTTCTCACTTCTGAAGAACTATTATTCAGATGTTCACAAAATAAAAATAAGAAAATTATGAGGATTAAATATACATAAACTACATTTTCATTTTGGGCATAATTCCATATTGAGGTGTTTCAGAATGAAATTAAATATATCTTCAGCAAGGGGTATAGTAAAAACGTCAACCATTGATGGTTCATGTCTATAAATTTTAAACAAAGAATTTCCTTCTGAATATAGTCCCTAATGAAATGGTGTTTAATTTCTATATGTTTCGCCCTAGAATGTAAAATTGGATTTTTAGAAAGACAAATAGCAGAAGTATTATCACAGAGGATATGAATGTTACTCTCATAAATATGAAATTCTTCAAGCTGAATCTTCATCTAGAGCATCTGAGTACTGCATCCAATTGCAGCTATATATTCAACCTCAATAGTTGATAGTGCAATAGTGGATTGTCTTTTGCTGGACCATGAGATTAGGTTATCTCCCAGAAATTGGCAGCTTCCAAAAGTACTTTTTCTTTCTATTCTATCTCCAGCAAAGTTAGCTTCACAGTACCCTACTAATTTATATTCTCTGGATTTTCTATAACAAAGACCGAGATTAGTATTACCTTTCAGATATTTAAAAATTCACTTAACTGTTGTTAAGTAAGATTCTCTAGGATCTGATTGGAATCTAGCGCAAATAAAAACGCTATATAAAATATCAGGTCTTGAAGCTGTTAAATATAAGAGAGAACCAATCATACCTCTGTAGAGCTTCTATTCTACTTTCTTACTTACCTCTTCCTTTTCTAGAATGCATGTAGGGTGCATATAAGTTTTGGATGGCTTACTTTCTAACATATCAAATTTCTTCAGAAGTTCTTTAACATACTTGCATTGATGTATGTAGGTTCCTTCTAGAGTTTGATTGATTTGAATTCCAAGGAAGAACTTGAGTTCACTCATCAAGCTCATTTCAAATTCTGCATGCATAGTCTTAGCAAATTCTTTCCCCAAGAAGGCTTTAGTAGATCCAAAAATTATATCATCTACGTAAATTTGACAAACCAGAATGTCATTTTTAAATGGTTTACATAATAGAGTTGTGTCCACCTTCTCTTTGGTAAAATCATTTTCTAACAGAAAGTTACTTAGTCTTTCATACCAAGCTCTGAGATCTTGTTTCAGACCATATAATGATATCTTAAGTTTATAAACATATTTCGGATGTTTTGTATTTTCAAAATCAGGGGGTTGGTGCATATAAACTTCTTCATCAATGTAACCATTTAAGAAGGAACTTTTGACATCCATCTGATAAAGATTGATGTCATTATTTACAACAAATGAAGTTAAGAGTCTGATAGATTCTAACCTGGCGACTGGAGCAAAGTTTCTGTATAGTTTATCCCTTCTTGCTGACTATAACCTTGTGCAACCATTCGTGCTTTGTTTCTGACAACTTCTCCTTTGTTCACTTAGCTTGTTTCTGAAGACCCATTTAGTTCTAATGATGTTAAAGCCTTTTGGTTTAGGAACTAGATCCCATACATAATTTCTAGTAAATTGATTAGTTCCTCTTGCATTACAAGTATCCAATCTGTGATCGGTGGATCTAGAACTGACTGTTTAACGCTGGTTCGCGAAATGTCGCGGAAGCAAGAGTCGCCACCGTCTTTTATTTTCTCCAAATGGAAAGGACAAAAGCACAGAAAAATTCCTTAAAGAGATTGGTCTCGGTTCGGGAGGTAGATTATAGAAAGGGAAGGTATTAGCACCCTTTCTATCCATGGTTATCCATGGGCTCTTAGATACTTGCTCACTTGTGTTTTCAAAACTGGTTTGTTTGCTTTTCAATGTGGGTTTTAAAAAAAGTTTCTTTGAAAATTTCAGTTCGACTCTTGTATCAGTCCTCAAGAGTGTTTGAAAAAATGCTTTCGAAAGCTTTTTGAAAATGTGTTAGTGTGAAAAGTATTTTTGATTTGTTTTGTTTTGAATTAGAGCAAGTATCCACGAGTCGTCTACCTACCCTAAGGAATTCGTCTGTGTAAATGTCCTTTAAAGTAGTGCCATCCCACCATTGAGAGGTAGATAGCACCACCGTTGGAGGTGTGCGGGTCAATTCGAGGTTCGGGACATGGTGATCACCAGAGCAATGGGAAGACACCTTAGAAGCTACCCTCATGCCAGGTTCCTGGATCATGAGGACTTACTAAGACATCCTCTACTCGACGATCACCTTTCGAGGCAAGGCAACAGTGAGGCGTACCCTAGGGGTGGTGTGTGATTTGTGTGTCAGATTCATTTATTTTTGTCTTGTCAGGTTAGGGGTGATCTATGCGTTTGTTTTTATTTTTTTGTCATTCATTCTTGCATGCATTTATTTAACAGTTAAAAAAGATGCGGAAATTGAAAGTTCTAAACTATTACAAAGGCGCGGGTCCACATCGCCAAAATTAAAATCCAGGACCCGATTTGACGGAAAGTAAATAAAGAAGTAAAATAAAGTGCGAGAAATTAAGTTTACAAGGCTTTGGGAGAGTTACATAAATATTTAAAAGAAGGAAATAAATAAAATGCGCGAATAGGAATTAGAATTGGAAACGAGGGCGTTGGACCCTTTTTAATGAAATTAAATTAAATGATTATTAAATTAATAAAATAAAAATGAAAAGAAATTGTTTTTTGAGATTTTTTGTATTTATGTTTTTTATGTATTTTTATGAGAAAGATTAAATGAAATTAAAATATTAACCCTAATTCTAATTTTTTTTATTTATTAAGAAAAACATGTTAAAATTAAACCTAAAATTAATCTAATTATTTACATTCAATTTTGATTTATAAAAATAAATAATTAATTATTAGTGAAATTTATTTACAAAAAATATTAATTAAATAAATATATTTTGATTTTTATGACTTTTCTGTTTTTTACTATTTTTTATATTTTATGAAAATAAGTTAAATTAAAGGAATTAATTAAAAAAAGAAATAATTGAAATAAATAAAATAAGGAAAAGAAAGAAAATACAATACCTTGGGGGGCTTCTGTCCCCTTTTTGGAGGTGAATTGGAGTGGTTTGGCCATTTGTGTTCTGGCCTCATCATACATAAGTTGTTCTACTTTGGCCATTTGGCTTTTGGCTTTTGGCCATTTGCGTTTTGGCTTTTACGTTCCTTAATGTCTGGCTTAATGTCTGCCTTGCCATGTATTGGTGTCAGGCATAAAATGTTTTGTTTTGGCCATTTGGCTTTTGGCCTTTTGGCCATTTGGCTTTTGGCCTCAACGTTCTTTAATGAACCTGCATGAGATCCTGTCTAAATCTGCAGTGTTGAACCTCATGAACACATTAAATAAAATCATAAAAATTCAAATAAAACCAACATATGAAGAAATTTAATGTTTAGGCACAATATGGCATGTATGAATGATTATACCCTTTTGATCATGGAGATCAAATCAATCTTACCCTTACTGGAAAATTAGGATCATGGAGATCAAGCCAGCCTTATCCTTACTGGAGAAATAGTGAGGTGTTGGTTTGTAACTGAGATGGCTTTGTTTGTAGTGAGAGAGGGATTTGTAATAAGGATTTCAAGGTTTTAGGGTTCTTGAAAGAGTTTGATATTCCAACAGTGTTGTGGCAAGGTTTTTTCTCTTTTTCTCTTCTCTTTTTTTTCTTTTTTTCTCCCCTCTTTGGTTTGTGTGACAAGAAGGTGATTATATAGTGGAAATTAGGGTAAAGAAAATGGGCTTTGAATGTGCAATTGGGCCTCCAATATTCACTTGAATTTGTCACTTTCCAGGCTAAATCGCAGGGACTTAAGTGCATTTTTTGAAGTTGAAATGTGAAAACAAAATGTAGCCGACATCGAGAACTAACTCCTGTCCGAAAATCGACTCAATCGGATAAACGGTGAATTAGTTATGAATTTTTGAAGTTTCAGCTCAGACAAACTTATTTTGGGCTCCAGTGTCGACTCTGACACGTTCTTCAATAAAAAACTGGTATTGATCGGTGCATAATCCGGTCTCGACTTTTGAAGCAAAGTTGTAGATCTACGAGTCAGGGACCTTGTGTAAAAATATGAGCCCAATCCGATAAAAATTGACCGAGTTATGAATTTTCGAAGTTTCAGCCCAGATGAAATAATATTCAGCATTCAGGATTTTCAGCGTGTCACGCACTCTGAGCAAAAAACGAAGGCCTTTTGAATACCGTTTGAACTTAATACCTTCTGTGAAAATGTAGTCAACTCAATTTGTGAAATTTTGGCACCGGAACCAGCTCGATACGATGAAAATCGACCAAGTTATGATTTTTTGAACATGACGCAAATAAACTTCTGTCACAAATTTCTGCACGAAAATACTTGATAAATCCACATTTTTGAAGACCTTCTGATCGAAATTGGCTTCCAGCCGTGAGAGATGAAAACGTAGATAATGTCAAGACGGAATTTTGGCCACCGGAACGGGTTCAAAACGAGTCACGATCTTCAAGTTATGAATTTTTTAGCGCGTAAAAACTGCACTTTCAGCACACTTTTTCACTATATTTCTTCAAGAAAACTCACACATTCGGATACCTTCTTTAAAGAATTGACTCTTGAGCCGAACCTGAATTTGAGAATACGTTATCAGAGATATCTTGGCGAAAGAATACCTGAATATGACGCGCCAGGTTGGACTAGTGAATTTTTCTTGAAATGTTTTTTTGAGAAATATGGGAGGGCAAATTTTGGGGTACAACAGTTGCCCCTGTTCAATCTTCTTAAACCTGAGGATGCAGATTGG
The DNA here is from genome assembly GCA_948472305.1 of Vicia faba. Classification (NCBI taxonomy): domain Eukaryota; kingdom Viridiplantae; phylum Streptophyta; class Magnoliopsida; order Fabales; family Fabaceae; genus Vicia; species Vicia faba. Next base: position 1,536,501,739 of record OX451735.1, on the reverse strand, counting down.
CTGACGTGCCTTTCGTAATCCGAGGGTGGAAGATGATTGAACACTAGATTGCCCAGAAATTTGCGCTCACATAGTAGCAGTGCGATGATGGAATGGGCTTATAGATGCCATTTAGAGGTTGATGAATAGGATGATGGGTTTATAGATGCCATCTGGATGTTGATCGCGTAAGAGATTCCTTAGCGAGAACCTGCATACCTGCAAAAGAAAAATGAGTACCTGACATGTTGCAGGAGCTGGTTTTCAGATGCTTGGTATAGAGGTGTCCTGACTGGTTATAGGAGCTGAGTCTGGAGCTTCACAAGATGATGAATGAACCAGGGATGGTTACTACCTTAGCATGAATGGTAAGAGAACCTTGGGTGACTTTAACTTCAACAACGCTCGTTGAGAAAATCTTGGTGGGAATTACCATCTTCGCAGTATCGGGAAGAAAACCAAAGGAAATTATAATCTGAAAGGGAATTATCACCTCACTCACCGTCGGAGAGGGAACCACAGGAAAAGGAATTATCACCTCACTCACCGTCGGAGAGGGAACCATCTGAAAAGGAATCATCACCTCACTCACCGTCAGAGAGGGAACCATAGAAGATTATCACCTCACTCACTGTCGGAGAGGGAAACATCTGAAAAGGACTTACCACCTCACTCACCGTCGGAGAGGGAACCATAGGAGACTATCACCTCACTCACCGTCGGAGAGGGAAACATCTGAAAAGGACTTACCACCTCACTCACCGTCGGAGAGGGAACCATAGGAGACTATCACCTCACTCACCGTCGGAGAGGGAAACATCTGAAAAGGACTTACCACCTCACTCACCGTCGGAGAGGGAACCATAGGAGACTATCACCTCACTCACCGTCGGAGAGGGAAACATCTGAAAAGGACTTACCACCTCACTCACCGTCGGAGAGGGAACCATAGGAGACTATCACCTCACTCACCGTCAGAGAGGGAAACATATGAAAAGGACTTACCACCTCACTCACCGTCGGAGAGGGAACCATAGGAGACTATCACCTCACTCACCGTCGGAGAGGGAAACATCTGAAAAGGACTTACCACCTCACTCACCGTCGGAGAGGGAACCATAAGAGACTATCACCTCACTCACCGTCGGAGAGGGAAACATCTGAAAAGGAATTACCACCTCACTCACCGTCGGAGAGGGAACCATAGGAGACTATCACCTCACTCACCGTCGGAGAGGGAACCATCTGAAAAGGAATTATCACCTCACTCACCGTCGGAGAGGGAACCATCTGAATTATAATCTGGGATAACTTCTACTGAGTCTTTATCAGAAAAATCTGTTGAGAGTCGATTTGGCTGGACTAGAGAAGGCCTTGAAATATGTTTGAGAATTTTAACTGCGTCTTTCCTGAAAGGTAAAGGTCACTCGTATGCAATGCATGATATGGATCAAGCAATGATGTTCTCAACATAAATGAGATTTGTATGATACGATGCGTTATGCATGCTATAATTATGTATGTGATGTTTTATGAATGTATGTTTTCGTCTAGGAAAATAAATCCTTGACGAATGTCGGGAAGTCACTCCTGGGCTGATGTTGGAGAATAGATTTTGCTTCCGCTGGGGATGATAACTGCAAGAATACCGGTAGGAGAAGATGACTCCGTTGCGGAATAAACTTGGCAAATGGAAGATTCTGCGGGGAGAAAAGATACTCTAGCGACCATGCTGGGAAGCAATACTCTGTGGGAAGAGGGATGCCTTGCTGAGTGTTGATAATAATTTGTTGGGGATACCCTTGTTGTTGGTAGTGTTGATGGACTTCGCTGGGGTAAGAAGGCTTCGTCGAGGATGCTCTTTCCGTGGTTTTTGGCTGAGGATAACCCAGTTATATCCTGTTAAGGAAATAACTCTTTGAATAAAGCCGGGAGACGCGTTCGTGCCTTGCGAGGGACAAGCTTCCAGAATCTACTGGGGATAAGCTTACTGCTTGAGGGAGATGGATTCCAACTTTCCTGGGGAATTGGATTGGACTCTTCTGGGGAAGTTTTGATATGCTGGGGAAGTGATTCCTTTGAATGTTGATACGCCGCCGGGGAACAATCTTTAGAGCAAGACTACCGGGGATGCTTGTTTAAGAGTGATGTGCTGGGGAATGTTGAGATCTGCTGGAGGACACCCAACTTCCTTTTAACTATATGACTGCTTGAGGAGATTATACTGTCTTGTTGTCTCACTCTCTGGGGAATTAAGATATTTGGTTATGTTCTTTAGCTGAACTCACCTTGATACCTTGGTGGACAGAGTGATTAGATTGTTTGGACAACTCATAATTGCCCCTGTTTCTGAGGTGGGAGAGGAAGACCTGTGAGGTGCTGATAGTTGTTGACAGGCAAACCTTCTTCTGGTAGGCAAGTGACGAGATGACAGGACATAGTCGTACGCTTTGATCCCTAACTTTTGCCTGGACTGCCCTTTCGGGTTTTCAGTCCACCGGGATACCCATTTTTGCCCAAGCCGCCTTTTCAGGTTTTCGACTTGCCGGGTGTACAGATTTTTCATTTCATCCCTTATTTTTGCCCGAACCCTTTTGGTTCGCCGGGAAGCCCTAATTTTTGCCTAGGTATGTCAACCTAGCGGATCCTTGATTATGCGCAGTATTTTTTCGACTATGTCCGCACCCTCAGAATGTAGGGAGTTGCCCCTGTTAGAAGTGTTTTGCCATGCCACCAGAAGGTGTTTGATCAGGCAAGATTCGTTGCTGGAGTGCGCCAAGTGACTCGGGCGGAGATTTGCCCCAGGCTATTTGGCCTTTTGAGAGATTCTCTGAATCTTGATTGGACTGCCCCAGATAATGGACCATGGTCATGTCGTGCCCCTTGATCGGAGATACTCTTGTTCATTAGACTTTCATTGTGCGAATTTCCCTGCTGTTCAAACAAAAAGTCATATGCAAACAAAGTTATGTTAAAAATGCAAAGCCTATGTCTGTCTTGACGATTTTGAAAATGCATTTTTTCATAAAACAAATGGATGTTTGTAAAACGTGATGTCAACTCCGTATTTACCGTAAGCCTTAAGGAGTCCGGATACCTTTCGTAACAGTATGCTTTCGAACTAACCCATGCTTCAGCTAGGACTTTTAAGGGTTATAACGTGGCCTGGTTCACGGTTTAAGAAACAAAGGATAAAGGCTCAAATTTTATTTGTACCCACCCGCTCTTCGTGATGTTCTCCAAACCTAAACTCAGTTGATCATACGTTAGACCTTGTTTGAGTCTTTGCTCTGATTTTCCGGTGATGGTTCGGATATTGCTAACTTATTTTGAATAGGAAGTCATTCCTTTTTTGTTGAGGGTTTGTAAGACCTCTTTCTTGTCTGATTTTTTTTTGTTATCCCTATTTTTTGCCTGAGCTGTTTTCTTTTTTGGAATTACAGTCAGCGGGATGCCCCAGTTTTGTAAGTCTCCTTCATGGGTTTTGACTTAATGGGTTTTTCATTTTTTGAGATAATGACTGCCTTTCTTTATTGATTATTCGGAACCATCACTGTCTTTCTTCGTTTTGTAAGGACTTCTTTGGTGCCATTCGTTATGCACTTGTATCAACTGAGAGACTACCCTGCCCCAGGTTATGATTAAGGGTTTTAAATTTCGAAAAGAAAAAACTCCTACTTCTTTGGCTCAGAGGGGTTGACGAGGGATTATCATCCTTATAACTCCAGTGTTTAGGGATTGAAACAATGCCTGTACCTCATCAGTGGGGCCTGTTCAAAAGCATACTGTAGATTGTGGTATCGTTTTCGTCATCCTCCCTCAAGAGGCTTAGAATTATTAATTGAGAGTTGACATCAGAAAAAATATGAAGATAATTTGCACATAGTGAATACGAATATATTGTTTCAGAACAGACATATGCGATGCATTAATGAAATAACAATGTTTAACATGAGTAAATGTTTGAACAAAGGAGAATTGCAACTTGAACATTCGAATGAACAAAAATTTCTCAATCCTAGCCATGTTTTGGCAAGGGAGCAGTGATCATGTTGGGAGTCTCGGGTACTTCAAACTGAATCTCTCCAGCGTCGATCATGTCTTGAATCTTGTTTTTGAGAGGCCATCAGTTGTCCGTAGTATGCCCCGGGCTATCAGAATGGTATGCGCACCTATCGTTGGGATGATAGTTAGGAGCAGAAGTGTTTGGATTCCGGAAAGGAGCCCTTAAGGTGATCAGCCCTGCCTTCAACATTTGTTGTAGTGCTTGATCCGGCGACATGTTGATCTTGGTGAATTGCCTTTTAGGCTTGTCTGGCTGAAGCTGGTGAAGTTGATGCTGAATTTGTGGCACTGGAGCCATTTGAGGAGCTCTCCCCTTATCTCCTTGTCTCAAAGGTGGTTGAACGATGACTGGCTTTTTACCCTTAGACGTTTGCCCCAGTTGGTTACCCCGAAGCAGTTGGTTGACGAGAACCCCGAGCTCATCTTGTCTTTGAGCTAAGTCTTGGATGATAGTCACCTGCCCCAGCATCTGGGCTCTCATTGTATCCACCTCAGCTTGCAGATGTTTCAGTCGTTCGTCCTTAGCGCTGTTCCTGACCAAAGTCTCCATGAGAAGTGTCCTTAGCTCTTCCTGCCCCTTAGATAGATTCAGGAGGATTTCCCCGAACCGAGTCTCTTGAGCAAGACGGTCCTGGTTATCTTGTTGGGAAGTCATTGCTGAAATAAACAGCGACAAAGGTAAGTGTCCTACAAAAGGGATACCTGTAATGCAAAGATGTGCATGATCTGTATATCCAATGTTTTCAAGGACCTCGCGGGGTAAACAAGAAAATTTGTTAGAATTTGGATCCGGTAGCTTGATTGAAGGAAACCCATGTTATTGAGAATTCTTCTTCAAGGGTCGAAGGCTCACCATATCCAGTGGGTCATAGCCCCTGACTACCTTGGCTAGAGGAAAATAAATCCTCTTTGCCCCTTGCTGGGATAGTTGATTCACCATGACCTGCATCACAAGCCCTTGAGATCCTTGAAATGGGTTAGGATGTATGCAATGGTATGATGTTATGGTATGCATGGGGTAATGTGAGTAGCCCTGTTATGAGTCCCAATTAAGGACTGCAAACCAAAACCTGCAAGAAACTTAGTAAACCCTGTCATGAGTCCCAATTAAGGACTATAAACGAAACCTGCAAGAAACTCGGTAGACCTTGTTATGAGTCCTAATTAAGGACTACAAACAAAACCTGCAAGAAGCTCAAGTGTCAGACAACAAGCATGCAAATAGTCAAGTACGAAGGCACACAAGTCACACAAGAGAAACCCTTAGAGTTTAGGCCAGCATGGGGTCTGGGTATTACCCTCTTGAAGTTGGTGGGCTCAACCTGTCCTATTAGAAGTAACCGGGTTCTAAGGGTCCCAATATCACTGGATTGCTTTCATTGTTCATCGTTTTGATTTAGCCACTGAACTGGCGACCGAAATATTCCAGGAAAGCAACCCTCAATTGAGTGTAGTATCAAGTATCAACCAACCTCAGACTGCACCAAAGTCAGTTATCTCACTACCCTAAAAAGGCCAAGATAGTTCAATTAAGGTTCCTAAGGTCTGTTGATGCTTCACGACACCACGCGGAGGCCCCGTACTCTCCTTGACTGAACTCAAGGGTTACCGATACACACCAAAGTGCCACATCAACGTAGCAGACTGTTTCAACCATGTTGGTATACCCCGCACAGTTCCCTCACAACCTTGTTGCTACTTTCTAAGAAGGTATCCCCAGATCCGGGTTAGGATCTATAGAACTCCCAAGATAGTCCCACAATTTAAAGCAAACAAGGAAAGCAATTGAAAACACAGTTATGAACTAACCCTAAGGTACACCTCACTTTATAAGTTTAGTCCCCAGCAGAGTCGCCAGTTCTGTGATCGGTGGATCTGGAACTGACTGTTTAACGCTGGTTCGCGAAATGTCGCGGAAGCAAGAGTCGCCACCGTCTTTTATTTTCTCCAAATGGAAAGGACAAAAGCACAGAAAAATTCCTTAAAGAGATTGGTCTCGGTTCGGGAGGTAGATTATAGAAAGGGAAGGTATTAGCACCCTTTCTATCCATGGTTATCCATGGGCTCTTAGATACTTGCTCACTTGTGTTTTCAAAACTGGTTTGTTTGCTTTTCAATGTGGGTTTTAAAAAAAGTTTCTTTGAAAATTTCAGTTCGACTCTTGTATCAGTCCTCAAGAGTGTTTGAAAAAATGCTTTCGAAAGCTTTTTGAAAATGTGTTAGTGTGAAAAGTATTTTTGATTTGTTTTGTTTTGAATTAGAGCAAGTATCCACGAGTCGTCTACCTACCCTAAGGAATTCGTCTGTGTAAATGTCCTTTAAAGTAGTGCCATCCCACCATTGAGAGGTAGATAGCACCACCGTTGGAGGTGTTCGGGTCAATTCGAGGTTCGGGACATGGTGATCACCAGAGCAATGAGAAGACACCTTAGAAGCTACCCTCATGCCAGGTTCCTGGATCATGAGGACTTACTAAGACATCCTCTACTCGACGATCACCTTTCGAGGCAAGGCAACAGTGAGGCGTACCCTAGGGGTGGTGTGTGATTTGTGTGTCAGATTCATTTATTTTTGTCTTGTCAGGTTAGGGGTGATCTATGCGTTTGTTTTTATTTTTTTGTCATTCATTCTTGCATGCATTTATTTAACAGTTAAAAAAGATGTGGAAATTGAAAGTTCTAAACTATTACAAAGGCGCGGGTCCACATCGCCAAAATTAAAATCCAGGACCCGATTTGACGGAAAGTAAATAAAGAAGTAAAATAAAGTGCGAGAAATTAAGTTTACAAGGCTTTGGGAGAGTTACATAAATATTTAAAAGAAGGAAATAAATAAAATGCGCGAATAGGAATTAGAATTGGAAACGAGGGCGTTGGACCATTTTTAATGAAATTAAATTAAATGATTATTAAATTAATAAAATAAAAATGAAAAGAAATTGTTTTTTGAGATTTTTTGTATTTATGTTTTTTATGTATTTTTATGAGAAAGATTAAATGAAATTAAAATATTAACCCTAATTCTAATTTTTTTTATTTATTAAGAAAAACATGTTAAAATTAAACCTAAAATTAATCTAATTATTTACATGCAATTTTGATTTATAAAAATAAATAATTAATTATTAGTGAAATTTATTTACAAAAAATATTAATTAAATAAATATATTTTGATTTTTATGACTTTTCTGTTTTTTACTATTTTTTATATTTTATGAAAATAAGTTAAATTAAAGGAATTAATTAAAAAAAGAAATAATTGAAATAAATAAAATAAGGAAAAGAAAGAAAATACAATACCTTGGGGGGCTTCTGTCCCCTTTTTGGAGGTGAATTGGAGTGGTTTGGCCATTTGTGTTCTGGCCTCATCATACATAAGTTGTTCTACTTTGGCCATTTGGCTTTTGGCTTTTGGCCATTTGCGTTTTGGCTTTTACGTTCCTTAATGTCTGGCTTAATGTCTGCCTCGCCATGTATTGGTGTCAGGCATAAAATGTTCTGTTTTGGCCATTTGGCTTTTGGCCTTTTGGCTATTTGGCTTTTGGCCTCAACGTTCTTTAATGAACCTGCATGGGATCCTGTCTAAATCTGCAGTGTTGAACCTCATGAACACATTAAATAAAATCATAAAAATTCAAATAAAACCAACATATGAAGAAATTTAATGTTTAGGCACAATATGGCATGTATGAATGATTATACCCTTTTGATCATGGAGATCAAATCAATCTTACCCTTACTGGAAAATTAGGATCATGGAGATCAAGCCAGCCTTATCCTTACTGGAGAAATAGTGAGGTGTTGGTTTGTAACTGAGATGACTTTGTTTGTAGTGAGAGAGGGATTTGTAATAAGGATTTCAAGGTTTTAGGGTTCTTGAAAGAGTTTGATATTCCAACAGTGTTGTGGCAAGGTTTTTTCTCTTTTTCTCTTCTCTTTTTTTTCTTTTTTTCTCACCTCTTTGGTTTGTGTGACAAGAAGGTGATTATATAGTGGAAATTAGGGTAAAGAAAATGGGCTTTGAATGTGCAATTGGGCCTCCAATATTCACTTGAATTCGTCACTTTCCAGGCTAAATCGCAGGGACTTAAGTGCATTTTTTGAAGTTGAAATGTGAAAACAAAATGTAGCCGACATCGAGAACTAACTCCTGTCCGAAAATCGACTCAATCGGATAAACGGTGAATTAGTTATGAATTTTTGAAGTTTCAGCTCAGACAAACTTATTTTGGGCTCCAGTGTCGACTCTGACACGTTCTTCAATAAAAAACTGGTATTGATCGGTGCATAATCCGGTCTCGACTTTTGAAGCAAAGTTGTAGATCTACGAGTCAGGGACCTTGTGTAAAAATATGAGCCCAATCTGATAAAAATTGACCGAGTTATGAATTTTCGAAGTTTCGGCCCAGATGAAATAATATTCAGCATTCAGGATTTTCAGCGTGTCACGCACTCTGAGCAAAAAACGAAGGCCTTTTGAATACCGTTTGAACTCAATACCTTCTGTGAAAATGTAGTCAACTCAATTTGTGAAATTTTGGCACCGGAACCAGCTCGATACGATGAAAATCGACCAAGTTATGATTTTTTGAACATGACGCAAATAAACTTCTGTCACAAATTTCTGCACAAAAATACTTGATAAATCCACATTTTTGAAGACCTTCTGATCGAAATTGGCTTCCAGCCGTGAGAGATGAAAACGTAGATAATGTCAAGACGGAATTTTGGCCACCGGAACGGGTTCAAAACGAGTCACGATCTTCAAGTTATGAATTTTTTAGCGCGTAAAAACTGCACTTTCAACACACTTTTTCACTATATTTCTTCAAGAAAACTCACACATTCGGATACCTTCTTTAAAGAATTGACTCTTGAGCCGAACCTGAATTTGAGAATACGTTATCAGAGATATCTTGGCGAAAGAATACCTGAATATGACGCGCCAGGTTGGACTTGTGAATTTCTCTTGAAATGTTTTTTTGAGAAATATGGGAGGGCAAATTTTGGGGTACAACACAATCATTGTCTAGAAGTGCTTCATCTATGGAAGTCGGTTCGATCAGAGACACTAATCCCATAAGAGATTCTTCAGTATTTCTGAATGTAAATCTCATTCTGATCGGATCATCTTTCTTTCCCAGAATCATGATTTCAGGATGTGCTAAGCTGCTTCTAGATTGTCTTTTATGGATGGATTCTTCAGAAGCTGTTGTAATATTTGTGTTGTCTTCTTCTGTATTTGGATGAAGTTCTGAACTTTTATTTTCTGAAGATCTATCTTTAGTACCTGTAATTTGAACTTCTATCTGCAAAAGATTCCCCCTAATTTATTAGTAGAATTAGCATTGGAAATATGAATTCCAAGTAAATTTAAACGATTAATAAGATGATAGAACTTCTTTTTCACTTGAGCAATGGTTTCCCCTTACTACATGTGAAAAATTCAAACTCTTTATTAAGTGTATTAATTCTAGCTTGTTTAACCTCATTAGTTCCCTCATAGGTAACTTGTAGAGCATCCCACATAGATGTCACGATTTTACAATGGGAAATGCGATAGAACTCATCAACACCAAGTGCAGATACAATGATGTTCTCTGCTTTCCAATTGTAAGACCACTTTTCTCATCTTTCTCCTCCAATTGGTTTTCTGGATTTAGTATGGTAACACCATCAACAACACATGTCAGCGGTGTTGGGCCATTTAGAATAGCTTCCCAAACACCTTTCTCATATGAGCTAATGTGGATTTGCATACAAGCTTCCCAATAAATATAATTTTCTCCCATGAAAATTGGGGCTCTTTTTTAGGTTCGTAAGCCATTTTCTAAAAAGTGTCGAAGCTGGAATCAATCGAGATCTTGATGCCACTTGTTAGACGACGACAATGGTATCTAGGGGGGGGGGGGAGGGGGTGAATAGATACCCCTTTTGAAAACATCCAAATAAAATTTGGTTTCGAAAACGTTTTATCGAAGTGTGAAGCGGAAGAAAATTGTCGTCTTTACAAACATTATCGGGAAGCTCGAATATCTAAACCGTAAATCAAAAATTGAATTAATAACCTTGAATCACTTTGCAACTTATTTATTGTTTAATGGATTAATAGTCATTTACCCCCCTACAATATAGGTGAGTTTTGATTTATCCCCCTTTAAAAAAAAATTAATTACCCTCCTGTAATATTTTGGGTGCCCCTTAGCATGTAAAAATGAGGGGGGTAAATAAATTTTTTTTACAGGGGGTAATATTTGCACCTAGGGGGTAAAAGACTTAGAATTTTAACATTTCAAGGGATGTATCAAAAATTTTTTTTTTAAGGGGGGTAAATCAAAACTCGCCTATATTGTAGGGGGTAAATGACTATTAACAATTGTTTAATCAATTTTTCTTAACAAGGCTATTTCCAATGATAAAATCAAAATAACTACTTTAGTCAATTTATCAAACACTTGGTATGCAAGGGAATTTTCAGAATTTTTCCTTTGATTGTGTTGATACACAACCACTTATAATAAAAAGGGATTATAAGCTATATCAACACTTGACTTAAAAACAAAATCACGTAGGAAAATTCTTACAATTCAAATGATAACCCAATACTATTTGATATATTGATCAATGAAAATCAAAGCAAGTAAAAGCGACACAAGGAATTTGTCTTCATAGTTCCCCACTGTCGTCCTCGTGTGTGGGTACATCTGCACCTAATTCTATTGGAATTAGGATAATTCTTACTATGCAAAATAATTGTTGATACAAGAGAAGTGTTCAAGAGAAACTCCACAAACCCAAATCTTGTTGTTGATTCAACCTCTTCTCTTCTTTTGATCTTGAGAGAGACCAAGACACAATTGGTGACAAATTCCTATTTGGATCTTGCTACTCCTTTACATTCTTTATCTCCAAAGCTTTCGTGCACCTTTAATCTTAAATAATTGCAACACAAAACTTATATTCAATCTAATTCTCCAAGTTACATCCTTGCAAAGATTTCAAACACTTTAAGGTTCCTTGCAAAGATTTTAAGCACTCCAAGATTGTTCACTTTACCGAAATTAGCTCTCGAACATTTTGCACGAAAACCCCCAAATCAACCAATGATCTTGAAGGACCAACCCGGGGTTTTCTCTAGATGAAAACCTCTGTAAAACTCCACCCAATACACAATTAGACACTAGCAATCCTCGTCTAGATGGCACCCTAACGGAACATCGTTACAATGCAATGTCATTGTGTATGCATAAATTTGAAGGAAGATGATGAAGAGAGAAATAGGCTAATTTTATGGTTTTCAACAAGTTAGAATAATGCATAAACGAGTATTTATAGTTTTGTAAAATTTAGGGCAAAGAGGGATAATTTCGGAATAAAAGAAATTAAAAAATTGACCAAGTAAAATAATATGTGTCGACTCAAGATTCGTATGTGTCGACACATACATGATATTCTGAAAGCATATGTTGACCTAAAAAGGTTCATGTGTCGAGGGAATAGTTACAGAGGCTACAGGCTTTAATATGATAGTAAATGTGTCGACCTGAAAAGTGGTTGTGTCGACACATAAAATAAAATTTTCAGTAACTTCATAAATGCTTTAGTATGTGTCAACCTAAAGGGTGCATGTGTCGGCCTAAGACTTAAAGAAGCTACATGCTTTAAAAATGCATTATTAGTGTCGACCTGGAATAAGGATGTATCAACACATGCAGTTGAAAATCATGCAAAAACTTATTTTTAATGACTTGAATCAATTTGTAAAATATTTTTGATGGTTCCTAAGACCCTCTAATGCAGAGGAGTGCCACAAGACATAAGGATACTATCCAATACCCAGAAGTGCAAGCTTTTCCAGTTTTGTCATCATTTAAAACATCGAATGACGAAGTTTGTACTCACAAATGTAGGCCCTTACAAGACCCCGTATGCCTCGGACGGGACATATGTTCTTTTAAAATAGAAAAGAATACTTTGGAAAGAAAAATATCTCTGGAATCTCCACATCCATCCAATTCTTGAGCTCTTCGCCTGGAGCATATTGTATAAAGTTGGATTATTCTTTATTTTTGCTCTTGTTTGATATCATTGATACTTGTCCACCATGCTCTACGCCTTTGTTGATGAAGGTTCCTGGATGGTAAGAAATTTCCCTTTTATCTTTCTTAGTAGCCTTTAACGTTTGATAGCCCAAACCAAAACGATCTTTCTTTTCAGGTATCTCCACGAGCTTGCCCCAACTTTAGATGATCGGTCTTCCACAGCTATTTTTAGGTCTTTCCATGATGTCATGGTAGTTCCAGGTTTCTTACTGTTTCTCTTCCAGGATATTAAATATTATTGTCACACAGTCTTCCTCCATATTGATGTATCTATATGACTCCAAGTGACTTACGAACATATCTTTTTCTCTGTCGATCATAACCAACTTTCCTTCAATGAGCATTTCAATTTTTGATGCAGGGTTGAGGTGACAGCCCCTGCAACATGAATCTAAGGTCGCCCGAGCAGGAAAGTATATGTCAATTTTATATCCATTAGCTGGAAGGTAATATAGAAAATATGCGGGCCAATCTTTATTGGAAGATCCACCTTTCCAAATATTATGCTTTGTGAACCATCCAAAGCTTTAACCACCATAAAACTTGGTCTAGTCTTAGTCTTATGCTTTGAATTGAAATATGAAGTGCCTTGTTGTGAGCTCTACCTTATGGAGGTAACTCACTACCATTGAAGCCTAGGCGTGTTCCTGATATTAGATTAGCCACGACTCCATCAAATTGATCCAATATGATCTCCTTTATTACATGAGTTCACTCAGTATTTTCATCAAAGAATCTCAGTGTGCTTCTGAATTCAATAGTAATGAGAGTATTGAAATCTTGGATGGGGTTTGGTGTAGTTGTTCCACCACCCTATTGTCACTTTTCTTGATCATTTTTAAGATCATCCACCTCTTGGTCAGTGAAGGCTTTACTTGGAGGCTCTTGCCTTTGACTAGTCTCAGCCATAGCTTTTCCTTTATCCTTAACCAAAGTGTCATCCTTCTTGAGTTCATCTGGAGCATATATGCGCCCTCTGCGAGTCACACCCCCTATTCCTGCTATATTTGTAATTGTAGTCTCTTGACTTGTTGAGGGCTCACACTATTATTTCAACCCATTAACATAGACTGTAGTTTCGTAACTCCATTTCACGACTTTATCACTTTCATAAGGAGTAGGAAATGGTCCCCTGATCACCATTGTACTCTTTAGAGGCACTAGTATCTTCAAAGTTTGACCTTAGCATGGTATTATTACTGGTATTTTTGTTGAGCTTGGCTCTCCACAAGGAATTACAAGTGGTTTTTTGACAAAACTTGGACCATGGCAAGAAATAACCAATGGCCTCCTTGTGTTCCCATTAATTGTAGCTACATATCCTTCTTTGGGATGATGCCCGAAATGGATTATCCCCTTATCCACCAATTTTTGCAAAGTGTTCTTGAAAGCGTCATTGTGTTCTAAGAGAAAACCATGTTCCAACAGATGTTCTTCTAGGATATCTATCGCAACCTTTACTCATTTAGTCTTTTCATGATTAGAGATTATCTCAGTTATGTTCACATTCGGGCTACCATGCGGAGGCATGAGGGTTTGTCTTGATATTTGGCTTACCAAAGGTGATAATATCTTTGGGATTCTATCAAATCTTAAACCTCATGTCTGAAGGCCCAACATTTCTCAATGGTATGTCCTAGAGAATTAGCATGATATTCTCACCTTGCATTGACATCATATTTTGGCGGGAGTTCCCCAATTAGAAGAGCAAATGGCTTCAGCTTTACCAAGGATGCCTTGAGAAAATGTTGTAGTAGTTGACTGTGTGGCATATGGAGAGGATCAAATCTTCTCGGAGGTATTTCAAACCTATTTTGTTGTTGTTCTCGTGGGATCATCAATGGTTGTTGTGCCTTCTAATGGGCCGCAAAAACATTAGTTTCTCCTTCCTTCTTTCTCGAGAAGTTCAGAATATGCTTCTTTGGATTATAAGGAGTACTGGATGCCCCTTGTATCTTCCCACTTGTCAAACCAGCTTCAATTTGTTCCCCAATTATCAACAAATCGGAGAATCGTGAGAATATGTTTCCTACCATCTTATCATAACATAAACCTTATAGAGTACTCTCGAACATCTGCTAATTCTCTTTTAAGGAGTGGTGGTTGTACACGGGCTATCAATTCTCTCCATCATCCAGCATATTCTTTAAAAGATTCCTCTTTCTTTTGAGACAAGTTTTGAAGTTACATGCAATTATGAGCCATATCCAAGTTATATTTGTACTGCCTTAAGAGGCATTAGCAAGGTCTGTCCATGATCAATTGTGTGCTCGCTCCAATTGCATATACCAATCTAAAAATTCCCCACTCGGAAGGTCTTGGAAAAAGTGGATCATCGACTTCTGATCATGAGCATAAGCATTCATTTTCCTACAAAATATTTGTATATGAATCCTTGGGCATGTGAGTCCCTTATATTTTTCAAAGCCATGTATCTTAAAGGAATCACTACATCTGAGGCCAAGCACATTTATAGGGCACCGACGTTGAAAGCATCATAACCCTCTACAACCTTCAATTTTTTTATCAATGGCTTTAAATTGATGCCTTCCAAGTCATGGTCCCCATATTGTAGGTCCAAATAATTATCCATGTTGTTAACTGGAATCTGCAAAGTGTAGGATGCCCCCATCTTCAGAGGAGGTGGAACGAGACCTTCAGACGTGATGGTTTCTTATTAGGAAGCCGTTGTCATGACGAAACCAGATTTTGGCTCATGTCTTAGTTGATGACTACTCGATGCAGTAATATTTTGGGCTACTTCTTCAAAGGCTACCTTGGGAGTCTCATCTTGTCTTGCTATGATGTTCTTCAAGGTGAGCAAAACTTGAATCATATCTCCTTTCATTGATTTGATGCTTCCTTTCACTTGTTCCTAATGTTCTTGGAAGAAAACTTGATTCTGCTCGATTTGTTCCATTACTCTCTTTTGATGAGCTCTGGTTTGATATGGAGGTCAGGAAGTCATTTTGTTTTGCTCGATGAGTTAACTAGAGATGGTATGAAAAATATGAGTTTTTTTGTATGAAATGTGAATGGATTCTTATGGTTGGATGCATGCGTATGAATATTCTAAGATTTAATTTCAATGTCTTATTCACTTGGAATTTCTTTTTATTATTATTTTTTCAAGTTTTTATTTTTTATTGGTGAGCATCCAAAAAAATACATAGGTAAATACTAAAACATGGTACTTTTTATTGAATAAGAAAAAATATAATCCTTACGAGGGAAATACAAACTGAACGAAAAGAAATACATAATGAAAATACTGAATACGGGAAATCAAATCAAATGCCAAATACTAGAAACAATAACAAAAGGGAAACTAAAACTCTTAAGAACACTTGCGAGCTTATTCCTTAAAACCATCAACCATCTCACTACAAAGCTTGAGGAAGTCTTCAACATCCTTCGAGAGAAGGACCGTTGTAGCTTCTGCATCCTTCAAGCTCCTAGAAATATCCTCAATGAGATTTTTTGAAAAAAAAGTGAGCTTTGCATGCTTGTCTTTATACCTCTGATACTCCTTGTAAAGTGTCGGGATTATGATCTTGTTATCTTCTCCTGCTTGGGAAATCTTGGTATATTATTCTTCCCAATATTTCTTTTAAGCTCTCATCTCTTTATAGAGTTCCCTTTGTATAAAGATATCTTTTTGAAAGCCTTCTAACTCTTGGCAGACTTCTTCATACTCCTTTACTCGTTGGGAAATGTGTCTTTCTTCTCTCATCCTGCTAAGACGTTCCCTCCCCTCTAGTTCTTGGCTTTCTTGGATACTGGCAAGGTTTTAGATCTGCTCCTTTTGATCTTGAGCACCTTCCTCTAATCCTTGGATTTGGATTCTCAAAACCTCTTCCAACTCCCTTTTGTCTTGTAGTGCTTGATTGTACCAACGCTTTAGTCTTCCAATTTTTCTAGAAGCATCATCCAACCGTTGATTATTGGAATCAAGATTGAAAGTAGCACTTAGCAACCCTTCAATCGTACACTTTCGTTTAAGCCTTTCTTTGTCAACTAACTCACGATCTTTTTGAATCTGTTGGTCTTTTAGCTCGAGCTCTTATTGCAACTGATTATTCTCATAAGCAAAGTCAAAAAGGCTATACTCTAATCCCTCCTTTTCTCTTTAGGCTTGGTCAAGGGCGTTCCTTAGTTCTTCCACTTCTTCCACTGATATCGGAAGAGGATCTGATATGTCTGGCTTGTACGTAGGATAAATGTCGAATGGTAGTTTGTTGATTCAGACTCTATCCAAAACCCATTGAGTATAAGGTTCCCTTGCAACGACATTCTTCCTTCCAAATTCAGCTCATTTTTATGAACTTTTCCCCAAGCTTGGATGACTTTCTTGAGTAGCTAGGGGTTACTTATACCCATATCATGAGGACTAATTGTTGAAGTTGCGCATTGGAAGTTTTATCTTCTGAAGGGTACCAAGTTGGCGTAAAGCCAAAATAGGTTCGATACACAATATCTGTATTTTTATTATTTACAAAAACTAGCATCTTTTTTATCTCGATTTTCAAATAAAACCGAGGGGGATCATTTTTTTAATAAAAAACGTTACATTGTTTACCCAAAATATTTCATTTTTTTACATAGGAATAAAACTAATTATCCATGAAGATCAAATACTAGGTTAGGTAAATTAATTTTCTAAAGATCTAGATTTCAGATCTTTAAATCATATAATTTTAGGGTAGACCAAATGATGGGCGCAAGGAGATCTTCAATCGTTACATTGAACACCTAGATTTTAGATCTTCAAATCATATAATGAAAGGGTAGATAAAATGATGTGTGCAAGGAGATCTTCACACTTTTGCACCCATTTGTTTCTGATATGAACAAAAAAATAGGGTTAGACACAAAAAGGGTTAGATAAATAAATAACCTTTTGCTTAAATAAATATTTAAGAACACAAAACTTAAACCCAAATAATTTTCTGCTCTTGCAATCCATCATAGAGAACTCTTCATGGAAAACACTCTTGCAAACCTAAAACTCTTCATGACCTTACAATGCTTAAGAGGCACAAGTCTTGATATTCAGTATGCTTTTATAGTGAAGGTTTTTTATGTTTCACGCGGATCACTAATGGTAATGCCTTGAGCGTTGATAGTCATGAAATAGATGATGAGGATTTGATTAAGGATTTGTTAAATGTACCAATGTTAACGCTAAATTTTACGTCAATTTTTTAGGAAAAACGACGTGTTATAATATTTTAACTTAAAAATAAAAAATACAATTAAATAGAGGTTCCAATTTTAACGCTATACTTTAACGCTAGAGTTTCCCTCGGTTTTATAAGAAAACCGACTGGTTAGAACATTTAATTTACAATTAAAAAACATAATTAACAGGGAATTTAAAATAGCATGGTGGCTCTCATGCATTTGAAATGTCTCTTTTAGGTTATCATATCACTAGAATAGCAATGATCATCTTATTTTAAATTTGTAACGTCTCTTTTAGATTATCAAGGAAGCTTTTGAGCTATTTAAACGTCTACTTACCAACTCATTGATTCAAAGTCTTTTCTTATTTTCAACTTCTCATTACTAACTCTCTGTTTCCTTGTTACGAACTTATCAAAAATGGATGTAAATCTGTTGTTTGTGTTATCAAAGAAAAGTATGTTAACTTCAATGATTTTGAAGGTTTAGAAAAAAAACATTGTGGGAAGCTGTTAAAAAACAAAAGTTTAGTGGTTACTTTAACATTCTACATTGCTTCATATACACTAACCTTGTTAAAGAGTTCTGGATGAATGCGTCTGTTGTGCCAGCTGCTGATAAAGAAATCATTCAGTCCTATGTCAATGGCGATCATTTTTTCATTACTCTATCACTGATTGCTTTGACAATCAATTATGAAGAGTTTGGTAGTTGTGTTGAACATTATGAATCCAACCATGTCTATGCAAAACACCTTTACCTACTTTATGCCAACGAGAACAATCTCCCTAGCCCTGCTTCTCTATGCTGTATTCCAAAATTTTGGTTTCAACTTCTAGTGTCAAATCTCCGCCCAAGAGAGAAAGATATGGAAACGCTTACTTGGTATGACAAGCATCCTTTGTTATGCCTCACCTATAACATGAGAGTTAATCTTCCTCTTACCATTTTCAACTTCTTGAAGAAAATGATAGAGACTTCTCGTGAGGAAAAGACTTTCCCCATACCTTATGGAAGAGTTCTTTCCGAACTTATCAATAAGTTAGGGATGGTTAGGGTGATGTTGTAGTTGAGTGGGATTAGAAGTTTGAATTTGTTGAGTAGTTTTATTTGTTTGTGTTGTTGTAGTTACTTTGGTGATGTTGTAGTTCCTATCAATGAAATTTTTAAATTTTACTATTATTGCCTATTCTTGTTTAAACCAGTTTTTGTATTAAGTCGTTGAAAACAGTTAAAAATACAACAAATATGATTTGAAGCGAGGTTCCTTATAGCTATATTACCACGCTTCTAAAACAAAAATGAGATAACAGGTTTATTATTATTTTATGAATTAAAAAAGGCGCTAACTTATAAGTGTGTTACCTCAATTTTATATAACACCGATGTAACATGTTTATTATCTTATTAATAAAATCAAACATTGCGCTCCCAGAACATATTCTCTCATTTTTTAGCGTGTTAGACATGAAAGCTTCGTCATGAAATGTATTATTTGTTATATTGTTGTCTTCTTTTTTGTATTATTTTTTTAAAGAAACCTATGAATAAGACAAAAAATAAATGCAAAAAATGAATATTTTTAAATGTAAGATGTATGTATGCATGGTGATGTAATTTGGTGGTGGGATTATAAAGGTATCCTTAGTAGGCAGGTTCATAAGTTCTTCCTACAGATATTCTACCCTTCCCCATAAGGGTGGCTTCCTTAAGGGTATCATGGATAACACAAAATGGAAAAGGCGCAAGGGCCTCCCTTAAGTAAAGCCTCTTTGTAGACCAAGATTTTGTCTTATAGGTCCTACAAGGTCTCACCATGAGATTTTATTTTTAGGTATACAAAGAGTGATTAATAAAATCCAAAGTCATATCTCCAAGAGAGACTAGCCCTCTAAAGATATTTCTCGGGATTCAACCGACTCTAGGCGAAGTTGTCGCAAAAATTCATAAGGATGTCAAACCCCCTTGGCCAATTGACAATCCTTCTTTTAAGTTTTAATATATTTTGTTGCCACAAAATCCCACCAACAATATAAATAATATGATAATAAATTAAATAACAATAAATAAACAAATATGGAATTAATAACATGCCCAAAACAGAAGAAAAAAAACCCCAAATCCATAGACCTCCAAGGAGGGGTAAACTCTAACCCTAGGGTCGTGTCCCCGATAGAGTCGCCAACTGTCGTAACCGGCATAAAATATGAGAGTCGCCACCACTACTTTTTGTCCTAAGGACGGGAAAAGAACGGATAACCCTAATTGTTTAAAGATTCTAAATCCGCGAGTTGGTAGATAAAAGGGAAGGTGTTAGGCACCCTTTATCTCCCTTTCTCTCAAGGGGCTCCCTACTTAGGTTTACGACGTATCGAGATTTTTCTATTTAAGTGTGTTATTACCATGTGTATATGAAAAGGTTTAATTTTTTAGTTATGGGACTCGCATTGGTTTTAACCGCGTGCCTACGTATCCTTTTGCAAAGAAATCAGAGTACACTTCGTAGTTCGTATGTGTTTGATTAAGTTTTTTATAGGATTATTTAGAATTGCTTTCGAATTATCCTTGAACCTTGTCTGGGTTTGAAAATCATTGGAATAAACTAGGAAAAAGTTTAAGTCCATTTGGACTACGTGTGGAGAAGCCTATGGGTTACGATATGCTAGAGAAGTAGGATACGTTTGATTTTGATCAAATGGCTACCAGGAGTTAATCCTGGAGCATTGATAAAAAATAATACAAACAAAGGGACAAGATTGAGAATTGAATGAGATGCACGATGAGAGATCCAGTGGCCAATAAATGACAATGTGGAGCGCATCAAGAGAGCGATGAGGGAGTATTTAAGTGAAATTCCTCCACAATCCTTCATTTTTTTCTCTTCTTTCTCTCTCTATATCCATACTATATCTCTCTTTATTCCTAAACAAAGAGTGAGAATATTTCGCTTCTCTCTATCTTCGTGGCCTGCTGGAAATCACCTCGTGGGCGGCGCCTTTGTCTATAACCCCCAACCACCATCTGAAACCCAGTTCTCCGATTGAGCTTCAATCGAGAACTTCAAACCTTCATCCCTCCAAACCCAGATCTTCATCCAAACCCATATTTCCCCATAAACCCTAGATGAACATGAACCCTAACCCTAGTTGACCTAAGAACCCTAACCCTCCACCGTGGGTGACCATTAAGATCGCCGTCTTAGATGTAAGTTCGTCGCAAACTTAATCTGTTTCTATGAATCCATAAGAACCCTAACAAAATTAAGCCTAAATCTTAGAACCTTAAGCCTAATCATATGAACCTTAACCCTAAAAACCCTGAAATTCCCCAGATTCAACACAACCAATCACAACAACAACAAAAACAAATCCCTAAGCTAAGTGTTTCAGGCTTACCTTTCACGCAGTGATTCTCGTAGTAAAAAAAGATCCATCAGTTCTTCTTCTACTGATCTCTTCCTTTATTTTTTTCTTCACAAGTACAACGAAACAACAAGAAGATAAGGGCTTCGACTTTTTCTTTTCTCCAATCTCCCAGTTTCAGTCCCTTTCTCAGTCTTAGGTTAGGTTTATACAATTTTTAGGAATTAATCATTTAGGAAATAGAATCAAATTGATTTGTTGTTACAAATCAATCAAATGTTGATTGATTCCATTTGTTATAATTGATTTAGACTAGATTAGATTTAGTTTCATATTAGAATTTTAGGGTTTCTTATTCATGTATCTGAATTGTTTTTGTACCTGTATTCGCATCAATATCAATAAAAAATTTAAATCTTTGATTTTATTTGATTCTCAACAAATATAGGATTTCTAGGCCTTTATATGCTTGCTTAGGGAAGAAGAAAGGAACCTGGGCGCAACTTGTACAAAGGGTAAAGAAACCCTAATTTTGTCTTAGTCAAAATTACAAATAATTAATTAGTAATAATAAACAATAATAACAATCAATAATAATAATATAAAAAATGCAATAATAGTGAATAGTAATAATAAATGACAGAGTTGTTGACCGTGGGTCAACTGTGGCACTGATGTAGTAAAGAAATTGAATTAACTACAAAAATGCAAACAAACAAAAATAATTAGAAAAATGTTTACTTCGGTCAACCCAATCATAAAATAATTATAATGACTTCATGAAATACAACCCCCCCCCCCCAAATTAACTTCTCCTAAAATTAAATAACATAAATGTTAGCGTGCATGAGAATATAATTTAAACTAATTAATAACACCAAAAGTAATGCAAAAATGACCTAATAGAATAAATTGACTGTTAGCACCAATGCGGACAAATTTTGTGTAAGACATTTGGGAGTGCATACTGTTGGAAAATTGCCACTGCTTCAATAATAACAAGTTAACTGAAAGGGCATAATTGGTTAAGCTGAAGCGTTGCCTTAAAAACTTTGAAAAACTCGTGAGTGTAAATGCATACGGGAAATGATGTAACCGGTTACACCTTCTCATATGCAGATTCCAAAGACTTTCGAAGGCTAGGTTTCGTAAGCGTAACAGGTTACCAGAAATGGTGTAACTGGTTACACATGCAAAATTTTATAAAAAAAACTTTAAAAGAAAGCATGAAACCAATGGCCTTTAAAACTAAAAGTTGTAATACATGCAAGTGAAAATTTTAAGTATTTTGAGCACTTAAATATCAAACAGATAAACTTGCTTGCTTGTAGCTCAATAAGTAAGATCAATCAAAAACACCCAAAGCTAGTCTTCAAATATAATGAGCATAACTGGAACATTTGATGTTATAGCTTTGACTTGAGGATTTTTTCATTCCTTTACTATGAACAATTGCTTGTCAATTTATCTCCATCAAAACTAAGAGTTGGAGATAACCAAAAACCATTACTACAAAAAGGTCTTGTTCAGGCTTTGTTATGTAGCGTATGGTGTATATGCATCACTTTCAATCACGGTCCAATGACTGTTGTAGTAAGATGTAAAGTGTGGGCCTTATAACAACACTTATGACAAATAACCGTTGTGATATTTTTTATGAATAAATCTTATTTGTATCATACCAGAATCAACAATACACAATATTTGAATTGATATCAAAACATGTATTACATCAATGAAACAATTCCATTAAGTACACATATTACATCAAACTATACATAAGAAGGAATTTCAAAGAAAGGAAAAAGGAATTTGAAAAAACAAGTAGATAAAATCATTCAACAACTAGAGGAATTAAAGAACCAATAATGACAAAACATGACATCCGTTAAATCTTTTGGATTTTAGACTTTCAAGGATCAGACAGGATCAAGAATTAGAAAAAAATAATATAATAGCTAAATTACACTTTGAACCAAAACACAAAAAGAACTTCATTCAAAGAAATTAGAGAAGAAGAAGAATCCAAATGAGTACTTCTGCTGAAGCTCCAACAATGCTGAGAGAGCTTCCAATAATGCTGAAAGAACAGAAGATGTTGTGGCTGTAGAGGATGCTCTTGTGCAAAACCCTCTTGAGAATCAAGAAGAGGAAAGAGGTTGTTATTGTGCAACCAAACTGTTGAGACCCAGGAGAGCTCTTAGGTATAGGAGATCAAGAAGAAGAAGAAGAAGAAGAAGAAGGGTGAGAAGGCGAAATATTTTTTCCGGTTTTGATGATGATGATGAATCAGATTATACTTATTTAAACTTTCTCTCAGCCATAGGATTTAGATATGATTATTAAGGCCTTTTGTCAGCTTTATGTAATGAAAGTTTTATTCATATTAATCTTTGTGCTTAACTTTAGGGATTTCTCACACTATTAAGGTCAACTCTTTAGGTTATAAACTTAAACTATCATCTTAAGCTATCAGCTTAAACTATCAGCTACAAAATCTATCAACTTAAACTTACTTATATACACACATCATCAAAAATTTGAAATAACAAACAGATAACTACTCGAACGATAATTGTAATTGAAAATTCAATAGTTTGCGATGAACTTACTCGTAAGAAACCGACTGACAGTTGTTGCATTGGTTGCATTCCTATCAAGTTCATTGCATCTGTAGTTTCAACATAACATCAACAATGCAATTCAAACCCTACTTCAACTATTACATTTCATAACAAATTAAACATTAAACATAAAGGATATAACAAAACATAACATCTTCAAATTTCTAGAAAATCTCTCTGATTTTAGTTTGTTCTTCAAATTCTTGTTCTTCTTCTTTGAATCTTCATACATAACCTTCAAATAGCCCATAGCTTCCATAGGTACCAACTCTGACTTCATAATGCTCCCATCTTCATTTCCACATTTTTATTTTGTGTCTTCATCCCATACGACTATCACAACAACATAAATTTCCAGAATGAGATTTTATAGAAGAAGAAGAAGACATAGAAACACCTTTAGATGAGTTTGTCTTCAAATTCAACATTGAAACAAAACTAAACAACAACAAAAGATTCACAATACAACAACATCCACAACAATGGCGAAAATATATTATGTATTGTAAAGAAGAATACTGTGTTGGTGTTGTCTTCCTTCTCGATAATGGTGACAATGTTGGTGTTAGGGTTGGTGTTTTCTTGTTTCTTTTTTCAGTGAAAAAATGGATACCGAAGAGATAAGCTAGCTAGAAGTGTATAATATATATAAAGATACCACCATGGTCAAAACTGTAAATTGTGATGATATAAATTTCATAAAGAAGCGCCAGTGTTTAACCATTTAAATATTTTAAATAATATATATATATATATATATATATATATATATATATATATATATATATATATATATATATATATATATATATATATATATATATATATATATATATATATATATATATATATATATATATATATATATATATATATATATATATATATATATATATATATATATATATATATATATATATATATATATATATATATATATATATATCACAACAATTTAATAAAACAACCGTAGTGATATCCCTTTTATTTTTATTTAAATATAAATAAAAAAGAAAAGGTGCACCTTAAAGTTAAAGGAATAAACAATTCGAGGGCGATGAGGTTGGAACCGATGAAAGCTTGATGGTATCACCATGGTTTTGTCATCATCTGTTATTAAACCCTTACAATTTTTAATTAAAAAAAAATTAGCGCCTGGATTTTGAGATATCACCACGGTGTTTGGACAAACTGTTGTGACTTTGGCGTTGTTGTATGCGTGTTTTATAGTAGTGAACATCCAAAGCTAGTCTTTAAATATAAGTATGACTTGAACACTTGTATAGCTTTGACTCCAGGCTTTTCATTCCTTTTTTATAAACACTTACTTGTCAATTTATCTTCATCAAAACTAAGAGTTGGAAAGGCTTGACTTCACATTCTCCCCATTTTTGATGATGGCAAACCAATAAAAGCTTGATGTTTTTCGCTCCACCTAACAATGATAACTCCCACTAGATCCATGATTGAGAGATTTTGAAAATTTATTGCTTGCTATAACATGTTAGAGAAATACACAAAAAAACATAGCATCTTCCCTCTCCCCTTTGTCATTAGAAAAAAGGATGGCAAAAGACTTGAAATTTTATAAAAAAAATTATTAATTCTTTTACCTATGAGTTTTACCTCATGAGTGGCTTTATCTTTAATCAAACATTCATCCTTGGTGAACTTGATCTTGAAGCTTTTGTCACAAAGTTGGCTTATACAAAGAAGATTGTGCTTTAGTACTTCATCATAAAGTAAATATTTAATATATGTGAAAGGTGGTGCTCCAACTTTGCCTATGCCAAGAATTTTTCCTTTATAGTTGTCCCCATATGTGACATAGCCCTTGAGCTTTAGAACTAGATTTGAAAATTAGTATATGTCTTCCGATAAATGCTTAGAATAACCAATATCTAGATACCATAGATTTGTTGTGGTCTCCAAGCAAACCTACAAAACAATTTTAGTTTTTTTGGTACCCAATGTGGCTTAGGTCCTTCATAATTAGCTCTTTTCTTGACACACACATAATGCCCATTTGCCACACAAAAGTTCCTTACATGACAAGCGTAAGGTGTGAGAGAAATTATTCCACAATAAAAGCATGTAGGAATAAAATTACTTCTATATCTAGGAACATAAAGCTTTTTCTTAACAAATCACTTCTTAGGATGATGATGAATTTTTGTGCTTTACTCACTTTCTCTTGGGTGGATTGGTCACTTGCCTTAACAAATATAGTTTTACTAGTACTTGGTTTGTTATAATAAAGTCCACTTTTATCATTGGAATATCTTTGTTGACTAAGGACACAGTCCAAACTAGTTTGTTTTTTTTTCATATCTTTCAAGAACTTTATTTAAATGGACAAATTTGAAAAGAAAGTGAATCACACTCTTTGCATGTAAAATTCTTATTTTATTTTTCAAGAAAAGTTTGTTTTTCAACTTCAAAATCTTTTTCCATGATGTCAATCTTTTCTTCAAAAGATAAAATTTGTTTCTTTTATGTTGACACCTCTTTATATATAGTTTTACATCCATTAAGTAATTCATCAATAGTACCTAGGGCATCATTATCATAAGATGATATTTCATTACTAACCTCTTCTTCTTCATCATAGGAATGATGTGTTTCTATCAATGTAAGATTTACTTGTTCTTCATTTGAAGATGAACTTATTTCATTGTAATCCCATGCCACATATGCTTAATTTTGGCCTTTTGTCCTTCTTTCTTTTGAAGTATTTATTCTTCTTTTCAAGTGTAGGATATTCACTTTTAACATGTCCTTTTTCTCCATATTCAAAGCCTGTAACCTTCCTTGTTGGTACTTCCCCTTTAATGATATCCTTTTTTCTTTCTTTTCTTAGAAACTTTTAAAACTTCTTAATAAGATCTTCATTGTTATCACTAATTGACTCATCCTCTTGATTGCTATCATAATTTTTACCCTCGTCTTTAAGGCAATTTTTTTTAATCTTTTACTTAAATTTCATGATTTTCAAGTCTTCTAAGTTTCGTCTTATATTCTTGAAGTTTTCCAAACAATATTGCGGAAGTCATTTTAGATAGATTATTCTTAGCGGATATTGTCGTCACTTTTGGTTGTCATTCCCTAGTTAAAGATCTAAGCACTTTAAGATTAAGTTCATCGGTAGTAAGAGTCTTACCAAGTGCTTTCAAGTGATTTATCAAAAGCATAGATCTTTTCTGCAAGTCGAGGATTGATTCTCTGGGCTGCATTATGAATAATTTATACTCTTGACTCAAAGTGTTCAATCTAGATCTTTTAACTTCAATAGTTCCTTCATGAGTTTCCACCAATGTATCCTATATTTCCTTTACCGTTGTGCATGCCGAAATACGAAAGAATTCATACATGCTAAGTGCACCTTGAAGAAGATTTATTTCTTTCTTACCGTAGAGAAATTTTTTCTCATCGTATTTATCCCATGAACTTTCAGGCTTTGAGGTGCCAATACCATTAACAAAACTGGTAGGAACGAAAAGACCATCTACAACTGCTTTCCAAACTTCTTTTCCTTGAGATTCTAGATACACCTTTGGGTGTATTTTCCAAAAATCAAAATATTCACCACAAAACAATGGAGGCTTGTTATTGTTACCATCGTACCGGATTTATGTTTGTGGAAGCCATTCTGGATCTTTAGGAACATGTTACCTATAACCAGCTCTGATGCCAATTGTAAGTATTCAGTGCGCCTAAGACGGGGGTGAATTAGGTACTTTTACATTTTTCTTATTTTAGAGACGTATGTTTTTATTTTTCTGGTTTATGGTTATGTGATAAAGCAGTAAATGCGAAAAAGTAAAGAACACCAGAAATTTATCCTAGTTCCCTTCACCATCTGAGAGAACATCTAGTCCCCTTATCACATGTAAGAGATTTTATTATTATTAGATCTTGTGAACAAGACTCTCCTAGTCTTCCTATCTAACAAAATCACCAAGTACAATCCTTTTGTGATCAACCATGTTGAAATGAGAACAATCATCTCTAATTCAACTCTTTTGCTTCCAACAATCCTGGGAAGCAAGGTATACAAACCAAAAAAGTAGAAAAAGGAAATAATCCTTTCTTTTCCACTCGCTTGTTTTCAACAATCCTGGATAACAAGTTATACAAAACAATTATGGAAAATATATAAGAAAATGAAGTTGATGAATATTTATCAATCACTAAGATTGATCTTCTCTTCCAAGTAATTAACAATGATAAATAAGTGCTCAAAAGTGTATGATTGATGCTGAAAATTTTCTACAGTGATATTAAATATTATGCAAAAACATTTCAATGAAAGTTTATGTGCCAAAACACTTGTTTGAAAACTAGAGAATGCTTTATTTTAATTGCAATGAAAGAGTTAAAGAATTGCATTATGATATACATGCAGTATTTATAGCAGTGTTGCATCCTTTCAAAATTGTACAAAATGAACAAACAACGGAATGTTTGAAGGTTTGAAAAAGAAAATGTTTGGGACTGTAAACTGCTGGAAAATTGCCACTACTTCAATGATAACCAATTACCTGAAAGAGCGTAACTGGTTACGCTGAAGCGTTTCCTTAAAAAAATTGAATAACTCGTGAGTGTAATCGGTTATGGGAAATGGTGTAACCAGTTACACTTTTTTATATGCAGATTCCAGAGACTTTCAGACGCCAGGTTTCGTGAGTGTATGCAGTTACCAGAAATGGTGTAACCAGTTACACATGCAAAATTTTGAAAAAAAAACTTAAACATAAAGCATGAAACTAGTGGCCATTATACTAAAAGTTGGAATGCATGCATATGAAA
The DNA here is from genome assembly GCA_948472305.1 of Vicia faba. NCBI lineage: Eukaryota > Viridiplantae > Streptophyta > Magnoliopsida > Fabales > Fabaceae > Vicia > Vicia faba. Next base: position 1,536,473,615 of record OX451735.1, on the reverse strand, counting down.
AAAGTTTAAGTATTTTGAGCACTTAAATATCAAATTGATAAATGTGGTTGCTTGTACCACAATAAGTAAGATCAACCAAAAACATCCAACGCTAGCTTTCTAATACAATGAGCATGATTTGAACACTTGATACTATAGCTTTGACTATAGGTTTTTTCCATTCCTTTTCTATGAACAGTTGCTTGTCAAATTGTCTTCATCAAAACTAAGAGTTGGAGACAAGCAAAAACATCCAAAGCTAGTCTTCAAATGTAATGAGCATGACTTGAACACTTGATGCTATAGCTTTGACTTGAGGATTTTTCCATTCCTTTTCTATGAACACTTGCTTGTCAATTTGTCTTCATCAAAACTAAGAGTTGAAGAGTCTTGACTTCATAACCTGTAATAACAAACTCCTCCTTTAGCCAATTTTTTAGCATTAAAAAAGAACATGCAAGATGTTATTTACATCCTTACAAAAATAAATCTTCCTAATATATCTTAACTTAAGAAAGGAATGCTAACACATGTTATTAACTTCCATATAGAAATATCACGTTAACCCCCGTACATCAATTCTCAAAGGAGAAAACAAAGAACATTTTAAAAATAGAGATCACATATGATAAGAAAAATGACTTGCAAAAACAAAGGAATGTGCTTACTCCCCCTATTTGCTTCAAAGGGACAAAGATATAGGACTTGTGATGCTCTTAAATGGATACAAACAGGAAGGACAAATATATGGCGTAAAAAGGGGGAAAACAAAATCATTAATGATCACAAAAAAACCAATCCACTCAGGAGCAATAAGTAGTATCATGAAATCCAACCCACACAGGGGAAAAGAGAACAAAACTATTATCCAACCATACATACCGCTAACAATAAAGGATCATGAAAAGAAAAGAAAAAAAACCACCATTCTTCATAACCAAACTGTAAATCATAAGGAGGAATCAATAGTGTCATTACTAGAATCAGTCTCATACTCCATATCATTTTCTCTGTCACTACTTTCCTAATATTTTTTCCCACCTAATGTCCCAACATCTTTCTCAACATCTTGAATTGTAGCATGAGAAATAGATGTACCATAACCTTTGGGTTCATCAATTGAATAAGCCCTTCAACCACACCTTTCCTAGTGATGGAATTAGCTATTATTTCTTTTAAGGACTTGGATTCCTACATAAGAACATTAAGAAGATGGCTTCTAACAAGCCCAAACATGGGCAATACTTCAAGACCATTATCACCAGTAGTTGGGTTAGATTCATCAAAATTAAGAAAGTTAGGGGAAACAATGTATGGGATATGTTTCCCAACAAATAACTTGTTACTAAAATTCAATAGACTAGAAGGAACACCAATCTTCAACTATCCAAATATCATGTTTTTCTTTAACAAAAATACTAGAGATCAAGGAAGAAAAACCAATGGAAAGCTTAATAGCATATGACTCAACATGTTTTACCACTTGCTCAACATATAGTCTCCAAATTAAAAAAGCATTCATAGTTCCTATTTGATAAGGTAAAGTATAAGAGTAATATTTCATCCATGATTGAAGGGTATCCAATTGGAAACATCGATCTTGTATAGGGAGGCATATTTGAAACTTAATTTGGAGGAATGGCCAGTTATCATTGATGTTAACAATAATCTCTTGATAAATTATCTTCCTAGAAGGAACACAATCAACAATGGTATTTTTTCCTCTTCCTAGGTATTCATTGGTGATGGATGGAGAAAAACCAAATTTGTAACACCCTTCTAAGCCCATATACATTTCGCATATATTTTACGAAATTAAATCAAATAAAATCACCAATAAGGGTGTCACATCTTCATAAAAGCATCATAATCCTGCTCCATAACACGGGTTTTCAAAACATTTAAAACAACAACTCTTTAAAATCATTAGTAACAGGTTCAAATTATTGCAAAAAAATTATAGTCTCAAAACATATTTATAAAAAATACTTCATAGAGTCTTCCTCACACTTCAACGTTCAAGATTCATAAATCAACAATTAAATACCATGAAAGGTAACTCATCATCTGAAAATAAGCAAAGGAACATGATATATTCAAAACAAACATTCCCAACCCTGATGTTACATATCAGAAGAAGACCTTCTAAAACCAACAGAAATGAATGATGCACTCTGAAGCTATACTTGAAGCTTCCACGCACTAATCTTGATCACCTGCAAATTACCCACGTATAGAGGCAACATTTCCAAGAAGAAAGGGTGAGTAATCATAATCATTATAAAAGATATAAAGAATAAATATAGTTGTTATAACACATCACCAGAACTTCATGTTATACTCACACCTTCACTTCATTATGCATTCATAGCATCATCATATCATCAGTCAACAATCATCATTATAACATCATTAGTTCACACATTCACAAAACATCACGTAATCAATATTCTGCAATGTCACAAAATGTAATGCAACTTCATTAGACTCATGCATGTGGTACCAAAACTTCGTTGATGACTCAGTCATCGTTTCTACAAAGATCCCCACCAATAGGATCAATTCCCGCTTGGAACCAAAGCACATCATAATATGGAACTCATTCTACATTATGGGATTGATGCCATGACTAGATTATCTTCCTATCATCATCACGGGACCAATTGCCCTAACAACATCATTAGACCGAAGTCCTAAAATATGCCATGAATGCATGATGCGTAACAACACTATAAACTCGACCACTGCTAGTCAAAATGCATCATCATCCATGAACTTATCACATGTCATCACATATATCATAATACACAAAGCATCATCATAACGAACATCAATTTATCATACGAACATGCATCATGTTGCATCAATCGCATAATCACATCAGTTCTTTATAGTATATACACATTTCATCATTTGGGATCTATTTTATCATAATAAAGTACCAGACAGATACATCATGTGACTCATTTGATTATACCAAAGCATAGTATGTCGCGTTAGCTTCCTAGAACTTTGAATGGCGTGTCAAACAGAGTCCGAAAACTCAACTTGCGGCCTTCAAAAGTTTCTGCCAAACACCCCTTGCCTAAGGCTCTCCCGGCAAAGTAACTTGCTCGCATGTGGCTCGCCCGACGAGGCTGGGGCAAAAAGCCTTCCCCCATACAAAATCCAGAAGCGTTGTTTTTCTTCTGTCTCCTTCGTTCGGCGAAGCTATTCGCTCGCCCGACGAGCTCTTCTCCCTTCTACTTCACCTGACGAAGCTGGGGCGAGTAACCCTCCTCATACAAAAATCAAGGGGCTTTGTTCTTAACTTCTTCCATTTGCCTCTTGCTCTCTTAGATGTTCTGGGGAGAAGCTCACTCATCCGACGAAACACATGGTTCGCCCGACATTGCAAGACGAACAGGGAATTCCCTGTGCATTTTCTGCATTGCGCTAGTCCTAATTTCTTGCGATTTAAACATAGAACAGGTTCGAAATCATCGAAGATACTCATGTTTTCATCATACAATACCAACACATAACATTATACATCAAATTATTGCAAAAAATACCATATTATCATTATTTCTCAACAAAGTCCTCATATTTTCATCATTAATCAAAACCCCAATACAAACAACCTACAATTATCTAAACCTTCTATCGATTATAATAATAACAATAAACTCCCCTTACCTTAGATTCTCCTAGCAATAGATTCTTGCCCCCATGCTCTCCATAGGACTCTCTCTCTCTCTTCCCTCTTTGTGCCCTAGTTCTCCATAACGTTCTTCTCTTTTCATGATTGCAAAGAATGAACACTGGCACTCTTTTTCCTAGTTTAACCCTTGGACCCTTTATATGATCTTCCCATCTTACCCTCACTTACTTCACAATATTACTACCTTGTCCCCATAGTCTCTACCTTTTATTATTTTATTTATTTAATAATAATTCTAAATAATCAAAACTAATTATCTAAAATTACTAAAACACCCAATATCACTTAATTCCCACTATAATACAAAATATCACATACATCAAAACATCACATATACCCATAGATACATCACAAATGCTCACAATATTCATAATCAAATAATTAAATAAATAATCTAATTATTTTGGAGTGTTACAACTCTCCTCCACTTTTAAAAAATGTCGCCCTAAAAAATTACCTTGCAGAAACAAAATCAGATAAGACTCTCTCATTTGATCCTCACGTTCCCACTTCCAATTTTCACCAGTTGATCCACCCCACAATACCTTTACTAAGGCGATGTCTTTACCCCATAATTACTTCACTTCCATTCCTTCTATCCGCACGGGTGATGCTTCAACAATCAGGTTATCTCTCACCTGTACATCATCTGAAATATAACTCCTCAAATGAGACACATGAAACACTTCATGACGATTCACAAGCGATGTCGGTAAAGTAATTCGATAGGTGATCGGTCACCATTTCTAGTAAGTTTCGTACCCTTTTTCTGATTAAATTTAATCGCCTTGGTTACATTAAGCGGCATATGCATATGTTTGAAGTAAGTTTGCGTGTGTTTTAATTTTGTTTGAATGATTAACAATTCGATGTTTGAGTGTTATAGAAGTGTTCCTTTTTACGCTTTTGTTGGTAGTGTTTGTGTCCAGGTTTAGCTATGGGATTATTGGCACTCACGACGCGCACGAACGGATGAAAAAAGTGGAGAAAAAAACCAAGTTCAGAAATTCAACACGGGCACCCGTGTTAAACAACACGGCCGTGTTGAATTATGCCCAGAAATGCAAGTTTTTATCCAGAAACAGACAATCAACACGGCCACCCGTGTTAAACAACACGGCCGTGTTGAATTATGGTCAGAAAGTGGATTTTTGAACCAGAAACAGAAAATCAACACGGCCACCCGTGTTAAACAACACGGCCGTGTTGATTGTTGCGCTGAAAATTTTGATTTTTTTTATCTTTCATCCAAAGGGGCTCGTGAGGGGTATTTTTGGAAAGGCACTTGGACTGGAATCAAAGGAGAATAAAAGACCAATTGTAAGAGAAGGGAATGACACTTTTTGAAGATCGCAAAATAGAATTGGACACGAGAGAAGACGGAAGCAAAGTGGTGGAAGAGGAAGAGATTCAACGGTGGACACCATTGAAGATCTGAAACTTTCATCATCTGTAATGTTTAAATCTCTTTATCTAGTTTTATTGAATATTATGAGAGGCTAAACCCCCCAATGCTAGGGGGGTGTCCCTGCTTTAAACCTGTAACAACTCTGGATTTGGTTTTGTTTAATCGAAAATTATAGTATTTCAATTCGATTGTACGATGTTTGTATTGCTTTCTTTATCTGATCAATAAGGATTGATGTGTGGTTAACAGTCTGTGGGACTACGATTGTTAAGGTTTTTGTACAATTGAACCCTAAAATTATCACTTAGGATTAGGGATAAAATAAGGTTACTTAGAAATTCTTGATAGTTGAACGAATTGATTTTATCCTATTTCTCTGAGGACTTGGACAATTGGATGTTAAATCAAAAGTATTTTCACTAAGGACTTAGGAAAATAAACCTTGAGAATAAGTAATTGAATCCTGTAAAAGTTTGGTAATGAAATCTTGATCCAGCTGAGTTGGAGGTTGAAGCATACACCCTACCTTAGCGTTATCTCTTTAAAATCAAAAGTCACTCTTAATTTCAGTCTATTCTTAGTTTTCATTGTCTTTCATTATTTGTTCAAAACAACAATACATGTTCTTTTGTTTAATTGGCTTCATATAATAACTCGTATTTCCTACGCAATCCTCGTGATCGATATTCGGGGTAAAACCCTTTAAAACTACATTGGTGACAATAGTACACTTGCTAAAATCACGATCAAGTTTTTGGCGCCGTTGCCGGGGATTGCCAAAATATAAGTTATTATTTAGCCAATTAAAATTTTATTGCTCCGCAATTAAAATTATATTTCACGCATTTCTATTTGTTTATTTTTCTTTCTAACTAATCATCGTCTAATCTTGTATGCGAGGTAAGGCCTCAGCTGAACTTCTTTTTGACGCAGAACCAGAAAAATTGTTAAGAGCTAGACTACAAGAAGTTAAGCGGAAAAGACTGGCTGCAAAAGAAAAATCACCGGTAGTTTCAGAACCAGTTGACGAAGAAATTATATTGATTACATCCGAGCAGTCAGAATCTGATTCAGAAAGTATGGCAGCTGATCCACCTCCTCCGGAGAGACTTTTGGGGGACTATGGAAGGGCAAATGCACCGCTTGGAAGAATGACCATTGTGAATCAACCGGTTAACGTGGCACATTTCCAATTGCATCCTTCCACCATCCGACAGTTAGAAAGTAAGCCTTTTGCAGGAAGAATCAACGAAGACGCAAATAAGCATCTTCAGAGATTCCTTACAACAACAACATCGTTGAAGATAGAAGGTCATTCCGAAGAAGCTAAGAGACTTGTGATGTTCCCTTTCACATTATCCGAAGATGCAGAGGAATGGTTCTACTCACTCCCAGCGGGAAGTATCACCACATGGGAACAAATGGAAACCGCTTTTCTTAATGAGTATTTCCCAGCTTCGGTTTTCATTCGTAAGAGGTACGATATTGTTAATTTCAAGCAGAAAGAAGGGGAATTGTTGGGAGATGCTTATAAAAGATTCAAGAGATGTTTGGTTGCTTGTCCTACTCATAACATGGATGCAACCGAACAAATGCAGACATTTGTTAATGGTCTCCGAGTTAAAACAAAACAACTCATTGACACTGCAGCAGGTGGCTCAACTAATTTCTCAACAGCCACTGGTATCAAGAGGATCATAGAAGCTATTGCCGCAAATGAACACATAGAGTTATATGATCGGGCAATAAGCAAACCAGAAGGCAAAATTGATTTGAAGCTGGCAGACCAGGTGGTTAAAATGGAGGAACAGATTGCTATTGAAGTGGAAAGAAGGTTGAAAAGTATGAATATTGGTGAGCAGAAAGTGGCACAGGTTGAACCAAGCACTTCAGTATGGTGTGAAATATGTGGTGGGCCGCATTTTGCTATGCATTGTGTGGCAACGCAAGAACAGGTTGAACAAATTCACATGTTGAGGCAAAATAATCCATACGCCAATACATACAATCCAGGGTGGAAAAATCACCCAAACTTCGCATGGAAGGATCAACAAGGAAACTTCCAAAAACAAGGCCCAAATCAGTTTCAAGCTCCAGCACAACCACAACAGTATAGACCTCCACAACCACAGCAGCCATACCAACAGCAATTTCAACACCACCCACATCAGTTCCAAGCGCAAAGTCAACCACAAGCACCAAAGAAGGCGGATTGGGAGATAGCCATTGAAAAAATGGCTGCTCAAAATTCTCAATTTCAGGAAGAGACCAGAAGCAACATGAGGAACACAGGGGCGTCTATCAAGAATCTGGAAATACAAGTGAGTCAAATTGCGCAACAAATGACTAACTCTCAGCAACCGGGTTCTTTGCCTAGTAATACGGTCACTAACCCCAGAGACAATAATCATGTGAACGCTGTGACAACCAGAAGAAGTAAATCAAATGAGAAACCTGAAAAGAATTCTGAGGAAGAAGACATGTTGATTGAGGTGGATGTAGAGATTAAAGATAATGATGTTGTAAGTCAAGAGGAAAAAGGGGAAGAAAGGGTAGCACAAGAACCAATAGTTACTCCCAAACCGGCGGTAAAACTACCTTTCCCCACAAGAAATAAGAAGAAAGAACAACATGAGAAGAATTTTGAGAAGTTCTTGGAAATGTTCAAGAAACTTGAGCTGAACATTCCTTTCTTAGAAGCACTCGAGCAAATGCCAACCTATGCAAAATTCATGAAGGATATTATTTCAAAGAAGCGGATCATCGCCAGTGATCCTATTATTCTAACTGAAACATGTAGTGCTATTTTGCAGGGTATGAAGATTCCAGTTAAAAAGACAGATCGAGGTTCAGTGACGATTCCATGCACTATCGGTGATAGATCTTTCAAAAAGGCTCTTATTGATTTAGGAGCAAGTGTTAGTCTTATGCCCTTGTCCATCTACAGAAGATTGGGGATTGGTAAAGTGCAAGATACGCGAATGACGCTTCAGTTTGCAGATCAATCGGTAAAGAGACCTTACGGAGTGGTAGAAGACGTGCTGGTAAAAATCGATAAGTTCGTGTTCCCTGTAGACTTTGTTATTCTAGAGATGCCCGAAGATGAGGAGATTCCAATAATTTTGGGGAGACCATTTTTAGAGACCGGGAGATGCTTGATCGACATAGAGGAAGGTACGATGACTTTGAAAGTGTATGATGAAGAACTGAAAATTGATGTCAGGAACACCATGAAGTACAAAGACGACATTGAAACCAGTCAACACATTGAGGTCATTGATCAAATTTGTGATGAAGAAAACTCTTTGGAAACACAAAAATTACCGTTGGAGAGAGTTTTGAGTTTGTCAATCTTTAGAGAAGAAGAAACAGTTGATGACAAAGATAATGAAGTGTTAGCCATGATGGAAACAACATCATTCATCACAAATTCTCGCCACAACCGATGGGAAGAATTAAGGAAACCGTTAGTTGAAGGAAGTGAAGATGAACCAAAGAAAGGGGCTGAACTGAAACAATTACCGGAAAACCTTAAATATGTTTTCTTAGACACAGAGAGTAAGTGCCCGGCTATCATTAGTTCTCATCTTGAATTCCTTCAAGAAGATAAGCTTGTCAAAGTTCTTAAAAAACATAAGAGTGCCCTCGGATGGGCGATAGAAGACTTGAAAGGAATAAGTCCAACGGTTTGCATGCACAAGATTCTTATGGAGGATGATCACAAACCAGTTGTCCAACCTCAACGACGACTAAATCCAGCAATGAAGGAAGTAGTTAGAAAGGAGGTGGTGAAGCTTTTGGACGCAGGGATGATTTATCCGATATCCGACAGTGCATGGGTAAGTCCAGTTCACGTGGTTCCAAAGAAGGGTGGCACTACAGTGGTTAAGAATGAAAAGAATGAGTTGATTCCTACGAGGACAGTTACCGGGTGGAGAGTTTGTATTGATTACCGTAGACTGAACCTTGCTACAAGAAAAGATCACTTCCCATTGCCTTTTATTGACCAGATGTTAGAAAGGTTGGCGGGTCATGAGTATTACTGTTTCCTTGATGGTTACTCGGGGTACAACCAGATAGCTGTCGCGCCTGAGGATCAAGAGAAGACCGCGTTTACATGTCCTTTTGGTATTTTTGCTTACAGAAGAATGCCATTCGGATTGTGTAACGCCCCGGCCACATTTCAGAGATGCATGCAATCTATTTTTGCTGATATGCTTGAAAAGCATATGGAAGTATTCATGGATGACTTCTCGGTTTTTGGTAAGTCTTTTGATAATTGTTTAACTAACCTTGCTCTTGTGTTAGAAAGGTGCCAACAAACAAATCTCATCCTCAACTGGGAGAAGTGTCACTTCATGGTGCGCGAAGGTATAGTGTTAGGCCATAAGATCTCTCACAAGGGAATAGAAGTTGACCAGGCCAAGGTAGAAGTCATAGCAAAGCTGCCTCCTCCTATGAATGAAAAAGGTATCAGAAGTTTCTTAGGACATGCGGGTTTCTATCGCAGGTTCATAAGAGATTTCTCCAAAATAGCAAAACCTTTAACTACGCTTTTAGTTAAGGACAAGGCTTTTAAGTTTGATCATGAGTGTGCCATAGCATTTGAAAAAATAAAGCAAGAATTAGTTTCGGCACCAATTGTAGTAGCCCCTGATTGGTCTCTACCTTTTGAGATCATGTGTGATGCAAGTGATATTGCTATAGGGGCGGTTCTAGGACAGCGTAGAGAAAAATTATTGCATGTCATTTACTACGCTAGTCATGTGTTGAACCCTGCACAGATGAATTATGCAACTACTGAGAAAGAGTTGTTAGCGGTTGTTTATGCCTTTGATAAATTCAGGCAATATCTGTTGGGTTCTCGAGTCATTGTTTATACTGACCATGCTGCTTTGAAGTATCTTTTTGCTAAACAGGATTCGAAACCAAGATTGTTAAGGTGGATCTTGCTTCTCCAGGAGTTTGATGTAGAAATCCGTGACAAGAAAGGATCTGAAAATACTGTAGCCGATCACTTGTCTAGGATGTCCCCTATTGAAGAAACGGAAGATACACGTCCAATAAGGGATGAGTTCGCAGATGAACACATCCTTGCTGTTATTGGCGTTCCTTGGTTTGCAGACTATGCAAACTATTTGGTAGGTGGTATTATCCCTGATGATTTTGATTATAACAGAAAGAAAAAGTTTTTACATGATTGCAGGTTCTACTTGTGGGATGATCCATTTTTGTACAAGAGAGGAATTGATGGCTTGATTAGGAGATGTGTACCAGAGGAGGAACAAAGGGATGTGTTGAAGGCATGTCATGATTCTGAATATGGAGGACATTTCAGTGGAGACCGAACAGCAGCAAAGGTTTTACAATCGGGACTATACTGGCCAACATTGTTCAAAGACGCTCAAAGCATCGTGAAAGAATGCGACAGGTGTCAGAGGACAGGCAATATTTCAAAGAGAAACCAGATGCCTCAGAAGGGTATCCTTGAGGTGGAATTATTTGATGTGTGGGGTATCGATTTCATGGGTCCGTTCCCACCATCTTTCGGGAAGAACTACATACTTGTCGCGGTGGATTATGTCTCTAAGTGGGTTGAAGCGGTGGCCCTTCCTACGAATGATGCTAAGGTAGTAGTGAACTTCCTGAAGAACAACATCTTTTCAAGGTTCGGTGTGCCCAGAACACTTATAAGTGATGAAGGAACACATTTTCTGAATAAAGTGATGGAGAATTTGTTGAAAAAGTATAATGTGAAGCATAAGGTTGCAACACCTTACCACCCTCAGACTAGTGGTCAGGTCGAAGTGTCAAACAGACAAATCAAACAAATCCTGGAAAAGACGGTGAGTGCCTCAAGAAAGGATTGGGCTCTCAAGCTTGAAGATGCATTATGGGCATATAGAACGGCATTCAAAACGCCCATTGGTATGTCACCATATCAGTTGGTTTACGGTAAAGCCTGCCATCTGCCGCTCGAGCTTGAGCACAAGGCATTTTGGGCGTCTAAGTTTCTCAATTATGATATTGTGAAAGCCGGTGAAACTCGCATTCTTCAACTTCATGAGCTGGAGGAATTTCGAGACCAAGCCTATGAAAATGCCAAGATGTACAAAGAGCAAACCAAGAAGTGGCATGATCAACGTATCATCAAGAAAGATTTTTGGGAAGGACAATTAGTGCTATTGTTCAACTCCAGGCTTAAACTTTTTCCTGGGAAGTTGAAATCTCGGTGGTCTGGTCCGTTTGTGGTACAGACGGTTTTCCCTCATGGGGCAGTGGAGATTAAAAATCCTAGCAATGGGGATGTTTTCAAAGTGAATGGCCAGAGGTTGAAGCCATATTACACTGGAGCGGGAATAGGAATAATCGATCATTTGCGTCTCACCGGATGAGGTGTGGACCGTCGAGCCATGCGACGTTAAACGGAGCGCTTCGTGGGAGGCAACCCACGCTCCTTTCCTAACATTTATTTCGTTATTTTGTTTTGTTCGATGTATTTTATTTCAGGTTTTAAGGATGCGGATCGGTGCAGGAAGCAGTGGGCAAAAAGCACAAGGAAAATCCAAAATGGGTGCGTTCAGGACAAACAACACGGCCACCCGTGTTAATCAACACGGCCGTGTTGAATTCCAAACCAGGAAGGAAAACGAAATATTCAAAAAAAAAAGGGTACAGGGCAAACAACACGGGCGCCCGTGTTAAACAACACGGCCGTGTTGTTCGTCCGTTCAGTTTTTTTTTCAATTTTTATTTTCTTTTATTTGGTGGACCCCACTTATTTTGTAACACTTTTCCTTTCATCTTCAACCTATTCTCTCATTCATCTCTCTTGTTTCCATAGAAAACCTAGCCTCCCTCTCCTAAAACCTCACTTTTCTCCATTACCCACTCACTAAAACCACCTCTTGCTTTCACGAATATTGTTCTACTCGTCATCCACTACAACTTAACCGGTTCAGATTTTAATTTCGTCAAATTTGTATTTGCGAATTTTTGCTCTCATATTGATTATTGTTTGTAGTTTCTGCTTTTGTGTTGTTTGGGTGTGTTGTTTTCATTGATTTTGCAGAATTGTGCAATGCCTCCGAAGAGACCAATTCAACGTTACTCACGGGGGGGTGATTTTGCGGAATCATCGCAACCAAGACAAAGACCCCGTCGTGCTCCGAGTAGCACTGCTGCGAGGAACCGGAGAGGGGATGAAAATGCCCATGGCATTACGTTCACCAAACCAGAACACCGGGAAAGGTACCATGTTTTAATTAAGCGCCGATTAATTCCACCCCGTTATATTTGTGAGGCCACGCTTAACAGGTTAGGAATTAAGGATGAAGTGTATCGGATGTTTCAAAATATTGGGTTACTGCCTTTTATGTTATTTGAAGCACCGACTTATGAAGGACTAACCTTCGAATTTTTGAGTTCTGTTGATTTTAAGTTAAGACGCAGGTGGAATGGGTCCGAGTTGGAATTCTATGGTAACTTGGAATTCTGCATGTTCGGTAACCAACATTCGCTGTCAGTGGCGGAGGTAGGGGCGGCGCTCAACCTACCAATCTCTGGACCGGGGCACCCACCCGAGACTTTTCATGCTGGTGAGTTCTGGGAGGCTATAACAGGTAACTCTGGATACAATCCGAGCAGGGCCAAAGCCTCGGGAATCCACAACCCATGTTTCCGGTATGCTCAAAAAGGTTTGGCTCATACTCTTTTCGGGAGGGGAGAAAGCACAGGGGTGTGTGCAAAAAGAGAGCTATTTCTGATGAAAAAGATGACTGAGGTAGGTCGCGTGAATGTAGCGGCCTTTGCTGCTAATCATCTTAAGGTGGTGGGGAATGCCACGTCTGGAGATATCTCGGTGGGTGGTATGATCACTCAGCTAGCTGACCATTTGCACTACGGTCCGCTTCTGATGGAGGAGCCTTCAATTGCTGGTAAAAAGATTGACATGGCCACTCTTGTCAATCAAAAGATGATTGTGGTTCATCAAGGGTATTACTCGCTGATTTGCAATAATCAGCATATTCTGTCACTTCCCGCGCCATCTGTTATTTCTGTTGCCAATACTGCTAACTGGCTATATGAGACTGCAGGTACAGCTGACAGGGAAAGTTCTCAGCATGATAGTTCCTCTTCAGAGGACGATTCGGAGGATGATGCCCCAGAAGCGGAGCAGCCTAGCCCGCCCCCTCAGCAGCCCAGCCAGCAATATGCTGGATCCTCCTCTATGAATGCTGATCAATGGGGGTGGGTACAATCTGAGATTACCTCCCTCCGGACCGAGCAAACAAGACAAGGTGAGGAGCTTTTTAGGCAAGGAGCTGTGGTGGACGATGTCCAAGAGATGATGCGACGTCTGATGTTGCAATTTCCACAGGCTCCTCCACCACCACCACCGTATCAGTGAGTCAGGTACCCTCTCTCGCATTGGAGTTAAAACATTGTGGACAATGTTTGGTTCAGATGTGGGGGAGGTTTTATTTTATGTTATTGCTTTGTGTTTGTTTTGAATTCTTTTTATGTTATTGCTTTGTGTTTGTTTTGAAGTCTGTTTTGAATTGATAAGCTATTGTTTTGTTTAAGTTAGTATTATGCAGTGCCGTTATGATGTTACCAGGTGATTGATGGAAATTGGAAAGGGTGCAAACGAATAGTAAATGGTTGAACGACACATCCCATACTTGACCCTCGCAGGCACCAGGGCAGTTGACACAATCGAGAGAAAATGGTCGGACGCAAAGCATTCACACTGAAACAAGCGAGTATTATGGTAGACTTCAGATAAAAGGAAACCACAAGACACCAAAGAGCACCTCGGAACTTGTAAGCTTAACCCACCCGGTGAGTCGTCAAAGCCAGATTCATAAATCCACATGAGAGATCAGTCAGGTATGGCATTATTCACTTTGATTTTGCGGATGTTCTCTTAACACAAACACACTTCGAAAGCACACACTGAGAAAACTTTGTTAGCATAACCACCTTCACTACATCCATAACAACCCTCCGTGATCATGTTTGTTCTTGGCTACCACCAATCTTTTCCATCAATCGTAGTAGTACTCGACATAAAATAAGTTTCGTAATAATGTTTGAAAGAATCTAAGTGTGGGGTTGTAAATCATTGAAAAAGGGCAAAGAAAAAAAAAATGAAAAGAAGAAAAGTTGAAAAAAAAAAAAGTGAAAAGAAGAAAAATGAAAAAAAATAAAAGAGAAATCATAAAAATACTTGCCCTCTTGTCCGAAAGAATTCGGAAGACTTAAACCACTCTTACGATTCAAGCCAATTGCTGTAGTTTTGTGAAACAAAATGATTGTCGAGTAACTAAAACCTTTTCACCCTACCCAAACCATTTGTGTTCGCAAAGTCCTTTTGAATGTGTGTGCAATAGTTGTGTGTAGTGATTTGAGAATATTTTCAAAGTTAAAAGTAATATGCATACCTGGTACTGTGAGTGTAAACACATTAACCCGGAGAGATCTTGTGAGAATTGTGAAAAAAAAGCTTGCAGGTGAACAGGTGCTTGGAAGTGATAATGTGGTGGAGAGATTGAAAAAGGATACCATACGCTCGATTGATAAGTGAGGATGTTGTGCGAAGAACCCGATTGTGTGCGGAGAAGAAGAAGCTCGTGGTGACCTTTGTTTTGTCCTAATACATCACTTGAGGACAAGCAATGAGATAAGTGTGGGGTTGTGATCGGTCACCATTTCTAGTAAGTTTCGTACCCTTTTTCTGATTAAATTTAATCGCCTTGGTTACATTAAGCGGCATATGCATATGTTTGAAGTAAGTTTGCGTGTGTTTTAATTTTGTTTGAATGATTAACAATTCGATGTTTGAGTGTTATAGAAGTGTTCCTTTTTACGCTTTTGTTGGTAGTGTTTGTGTCCAGGTTTAGCTATGGGATTATTGGCACTCACGACGCGCACGAACGGATGAAAAAAGTGGAGAAAAAAACCAAGTTCAGAAATTCAACACGGGCACCCGTGTTAAACAACACGGCCGTGTTGAATTATGCCCAGAAATGCAAGTTTTTATCCAGAAACAGACAATCAACACGGCCACCCGTGTTAAACAACACGGCCGTGTTGAATTATGGTCAGAAAGTGGATTTTTGAACCAGAAACAGAAAATCAACACGGCCACCCGTGTTAAACAACACGGCCGTGTTGATTGTTGCGCTGAAAATTTTGATTTTTTTTATCTTTCATCCAAAGGGGCTCGTGAGGGGTATTTTTGGAAAGGCACTTGGACTGGAATCAAAGGAGAATAAAAGACCAATTGTAAGAGAAGGGAATGACACTTTTTGAAGATCGCAAAATAGAATTGGACACGAGAGAAGACGGAAGCAAAGTGGTGGAAGAGGAAGAGATTCAACGGTGGACACCATTGAAGATCTGAAACTTTCATCATCTGTAATGTTTAAATCTCTTTATCTAGTTTTATTGAATATTATGAGAGGCTAAACCCCCCAATGCTAGGGGGGTGTCCCTGCTTTAAACCTGTAACAACTCTGGATTTGGTTTTGTTTAATCGAAAATTATAGTATTTCAATTCGATTGTACGATGTTTGTATTGCTTTCTTTATCTGATCAATAAGGATTGATGTGTGGTTAACAGTCTGTGGGACTACGATTGTTAAGGTTTTTGTACAATTGAACCCTAAAATTATCACTTAGGATTAGGGATAAAATAAGGTTACTTAGAAATTCTTGATAGTTGAACGAATTGATTTTATCCTATTTCTCTGAGGACTTGGACAATTGGATGTTAAATCAAAAGTATTTTCACTAAGGACTTAGGAAAATAAACCTTGAGAATAAGTAATTGAATCCTGTAAAAGTTTGGTAATGAAATCTTGATCCAGCTGAGTTGGAGGTTGAAGCATACACCCTACCTTAGCGTTATCTCTTTAAAATCAAAAGTCACTCTTAATTTCAGTCTATTCTTAGTTTTCATTGTCTTTCATTATTTGTTCAAAACAACAATACATGTTCTTTTGTTTAATTGGCTTCATATAATAACTCGTATTTCCTACGCAATCCTCGTGATCGATATTCGGGGTAAAACCCTTTAAAACTACATTGGTGACAATAGTACACTTGCTAAAATCACGATCAATAGGCCACTTCACCTATCTTCTCTAATATCTGAGATGAACTAACAAAACCATTGTAAGTTTTCTCTACATCAAAGCTCTACCAACGCCAGTCACTAGAGTAACTCTCTAAAACACATGATCATCTTTTTGGAATTCAAGTGCATTTCTCCTCTTGTCATGATAACTCTTCTGACGTCTATGAGAAGCTTTCATCCTCTCTTGAATTATCTTAATATTTACAGTCGTATCCTGCACAATCTCAGGTTCGAGCACAACACTCTTGCCTGACTCATACCAACACAATGGAGTTCCACACCTCCTACCATACAATGCTTCATATGGTGCCCTACCAATACTCGCATGAAAACTATTATTGTATGTAAACTCAATCAATGGCAAGTGGTTGTCCCAAGCACCTCCTTGTTCTATCACACAAGCCCTTAGCAAATCATCCAAAGGCTCAATAATCCTCTCTAGCTGACCGTTCATATGTGGTTGATATGCGGAACTCAACCTCAATTTAGTACTGAAAGCATTCTACAAACCTTCCCAAAATTTAGATGTAAACCTCATATCTCTATCTGATATGATACTCGAATGTATCCCATGCAATTTCACAATCTCTTCAATATACATCTCAGCTAGTTTCTCTATAGGATGGTTGATCTTCAATGGTAAAAAAATGAGCCGACTTAGTCAACCTATCCACTATCACCCAAATTGAATCATTTCCCTTAGAAGTCTTCGGAAAACCCGACACAATCCATAGAGACATTGTCCCATTTCCACTCTGGAATACTCAAAGGTTGCATAAGACCCAAAGGCTTCTGATGCTCAATCTTCGACTTCTGACAAGTTAAACATGCATACACAAATTTGGCAACTTCCTTCTTCATAACCGGCCACCAAAATAACTTCTTCAAGTCTTGATACATCTTTGTAGCACCAGGGCGAATACTTAATCCACTCTTATTCCCTTCTTCAAGAATACTCCTCTTAACTTATGGAACATCCGGTACATACACTCTATTTCTGAACCTGATCACACCATTCTCATCAACTAGAAACTCACCTTCATTACCTTTGTTAATCAAGGTTAACTGATCAACCAACTTTAAATCAAACTCTCGGCCTTCTCGGATTTCTTCTATAATACCACTAGTCAGTTTCAACATTCCTAACTTCACACTATTAGGTATCTCTTCACACACCAAGCTCATATCCCTTAATTGTAACTCGAACCATAAGCATTGACATATGCAAAGACTTTCTACTCAATGCATCAACAACTACATTTGATTTACCAGGATGGTAACTCAAATCGAAGTCATAATATTTTAACAATTAAAGCCACCTTAATCGTCTCATATTTATTTCTGATCAAAAAGTACTTCAGACTCTTATGATCGCTGAATACTTCAAATTTAGAGCTAAAAAGATAATGTCTCCAAATCTTTAACATAAACACCACAGTTGCTAGCTCTAAATCATGCGTAGGATAATTCCCCTCATGAACCTTCATTTGCCTAGAAGCATAAGCAACAACCTATCCATTTTGCATTAGCACACCATCAAGATTCATCTTCGACGCATCACAATACACCTTAAAAGACTCATTCGGAACAGGCAAAACCAATACTGGAGTAGTCTTTAATTTCTTCTTCAATTCTACAAAACTTTCCTCACATGCAACATCCCACACATAAGCTTGACCCTTTCAAGTCAACTGAGTTAACAGTGATGCTAATTTAGAAAACACTCAATGAACCTTCGATAGTAACCTGCTAAACCAAGAAAACTTTGAATCTCGATCGCATACTTAGGAGTCTCCCATTGTAACACTGCATCAACTTTAGACAAATCCACAATAATTCCACCACTAGAAATCACATGGCCAAGGAAACTAATTTCCTTCAACCAAAACTCACACTTCGACAGCTTTGTATACAACTTCTTCTCCTTTAACACTTGCAATACAATTCGCAAATGCTTAGCATGTTCTTCTTCTGATTTCGAATAAATCAATATATCATCAATGAAGACCATGACAACATTATCCAAATACGAATGGAGTGTTTAACTCATATACTTCATGAAAACACCGGACGCATTAGATACACCAAACGATATCACAATGTACTCGTAATTACCATACCTTGTTCGAAAAGCGTTATTCAGAATATGATTTGATTTAACACGAATATTATGATAACGCGGCCTCTAATCAATCTTGTTGAACACACAAGCACCCACTAACTGATCCATCAAATCATCAATCCTCGGGAGTGGTAACTTATTCTAATAGTCACTTTATTCAACTATCGGTAGTCTACACACAGTCTCATACTTCCATCTTTCTTCTTAAATAACAACATAGGTGCACCCCATAGGGAAACACTCGGTCGAACAAACTTCTTCTCAAGCATTTCTTCCAGTGGACTCATTCTATAAACCTGACATTCTATAAGGATCCATTGACACTGGACTCATACTAAGCACCAACTCTATAGAAAATGCAAATTCACGTTCTGGAGGCAAATCACTTATATCTTCTGGAAATACCTCGGGAAATTCCCAGATAACAGGTAGCTCAACACTCACAGCTTCATGATCAACTTGTAATGATGCAAGCATTGCAAACATTAGAGCTTCGTCTTCCAAGAGCTCATTCACTTGCTTCACAGTCAACAACATCAATTCTCCATTATCTCCGAACTTAGGGAACCTCAAAGTCTTATTATAACAGTATATGTGAACATAGTTGAACTCCAACCCGTTCATTCCAAAAACAACATCAATTTGGTGTAAGGGTAGACACACTAAATCCATCACAAAACTCTTACCATAAATGGCCAGAGGACATCTTGAACAAACATAAGTAGTAGTAATAGAACCACCAGTAGGAGCATCTATTACCATAATACCATTCATATCAGACAACTTTAATCCCAACATGTTAGCACATTCACGCGAAATAAACAAATGAGTAGCACCAGTATCAATAATAGCAACAAATTTAACATCGTTAATAAAACAAGTACTTCAAATCAAGTTGTCCTTCTGGGAATCCTCTGATCCACTCAGGCCGAACACTTAGTATGGGCAACAACATCCTTCCTTAACTTCTAGCACTAGGTACTGATATGATCATGCTCATCATAATTGAAACAGGTTGGACCATCATTCTTGCATTCAGGAGTACGATGACCTATCTTACCATATTTGTAACATCTCAGAACCTTATTCTCATATTCATTGCAACAGTGACCTGGTGCACCACACTTATAACACTTGACAGGAGCGGGATCTCCTCCCCCACTTGTCTTCTTCCCATCAGAAACCTTTTGTTTCCCTTTATCAATTGGAGCATCACGAGGCTTCCTACGACCTTGATATTGTTTTCCTCTTTTCTCATTCAAATTCTTGTAGTGAGCTGAATAAACTTTAATATATTCTTCATAGATCCTACAGTTGTTCAATAACTCTAAAAACCTATGGATTTGCTGATATCCAATTATCTGTTCGATCTCCGGACACAAACCATTATCAAACTTGATGCACTTTGGGAACTAAGCATTTGCTTCATTGTAATATGGATAATACTTTGCTGGTTCCACAAACCTCAAAGCATACTCAGTCACTGTTAAATTCCCTTATTTCAACTCTAGAAACTCAATCTCTTTCTTCCCACGCACATGCTCTGGAAAGTATTTCCTCAGAAACTCCCTGCTAAACACAGCCCAAGTAATGACTTCATCTTCTGTTGTAAGTCTCTGACGGGTGCCGACCCACCAGTCATCGACTTCCTCTACCAGCATATATGTAACAAACCACACCTTTTGTGCTTTTGAGCAACCCATGACCCAAAATATCCTTTCAATCTCTTTTTCCAAGTCTCCACTCCATCATGATCGTATCTACCTTTAAAAATAAGCGGATAGTTCCTCTATAACTCCTCAAAAACATGGGACCCATCATTCTCGCCAGCATTAGGCTGATAGTGCACAGCTTCAGCAACAACCTACAAAGCAGTAATAATCGCAACATCGTTTCTTCCATCCATTCTAAATAGAGAAAAGTAATGTTAGAAAACAACATATCAATAATGTACTCACACTAATCAACCGACATGACATGCACATAATAGGAAAAACCTGGTCGGATAGACCGACCTGCTCTGATACCACTAATGTAACACCCTTTTAAACCCACATACATTTCACATATATTTTATGAAATTAAATCAAATAAAATCACCAACAAGGGTGTCACGTCTTTATAAAAGCATCATATAAAACATCCTACTTCGTAACACGGGTTTTCAAAACATTTAGAACAACTACTTCTTTAAAATCATCAATATCAGGTTCAGATTAATGCAGCGAAATCATAGTCTCAAAATATCTTTATTAAAAATACTTTATAGAGTCTTCCTCGCACTTAACGTTCAAGATTCATAAATCAACAATTAAATACAATGAAAGGTAACTCATTATCTCAAAATAAGCAACGGAACATGATAGTTTCAAAATAAACATTCCCGACCCTGATGTTACATATCAGAGCAAGACCTTCTAAAACCAACAGAAACAAATGACACACTCTGAAGCTATACTCTAAGCTTTTATACACTAATCTCGATCACCTAAAAATTACCCACGTACAGAGGAAACATTTCAAAGCAGAAAGGGTGAGTAATGATAATCATTATAAAAGATATAAGGAATAAATATAGTAGTTATAACACATCAGTTAAAAACCATACATCATTAGAACTTTATGTTATACTCACACCTTCACTTCATTATTCATTCATAGCATCATCATATCATTAGTCAACAATCATGACTATAACATCATTAGTTCACAAATTCACAAATACAACTTCATTAGACTCAAGCGTTGGTACCAAAACTTCACTAATGAATCATTCATCGTTTCTCCAAAGATCCCCACCAACATGATCGATTCTCGATTAGAACCAGAGCATATTATAACATTGCACTTAATCCATACTATGGGATTAAGACCATCACTGAAATATCTTCCTATCATCATCACTGGACCAATTGTCCTAACAACATCACTAGACCAAAGTCCTAAAATATGCCATGAATGCATGATGCACAACAACACAATAAACTCGACCACTACTAGTCAAAATGCATCATTATCCATAAATTCATCACATGTTTTGACATATATCGTTAAACACAAAGCATCATTATAACATACATCAATCTATATCATACGGACATACATCATGTTGCATCAATCGCATAATCACATCAGTTTATTATAGTATAAACACATTTCATAATTCGGGGTCTATATTAATCCTAGTAAAGTAATGGAAAGATACATCATGTAATTCATTTGATTCTACAAAAGCATAGTACATTGCTTTAGCTTCCTAACGCTTTGAATGAAGCATCAAACAGAGTATGGAAACTCAAGTTGTGGCCTTTCAAAGTTTCTGTCAGACTACCCTCGTATGGGGTTCGCCCGGTGAAGCAACTTACTTGCTTATGGCTCTCCCAGTAAGGCTGGGGCGAAAAGCCTTCCCCCATACAAAATACAGAAGCTTTGTTTTTCTTCCGTCTCCTTCACCCAACGAAGTTATTCGTTCACCCGACGAGATCTTCTCTCTTCTGCTTCACCCGACGAAGCTGGGGCGGGTCACCCTCCTCATTTAAAAATCCAGGGGCTATGTTTTTTCACCTCTTCCTTTCACCTCTTGCTCTCCTGACACTACTTGGGCGAAGCTCACTCGCTCGGCGAAGCACATGGCTCACCTAGCAATGCAACGCGAACATGGAATTCCCTATGCATTTTCTGCACTGCACCAGTCCCAATTTCTTGCAATTTCAACACAGAACAAGTTCCAAATCATCACAGAAACTCATGTTTTCATCATAAGATACCAACACATCACCTTTATACATTATATATATCAAATTATTGGAAAACAATACCACAATATCATTATTTCTCAACAAAGTCATCATATTTTCATCATTAATCAAAACCCCAATACAAACAACCTACAATCATCTAAGCCTTCTATCAATTATATTAATAACAATAAACTCCCCTTACCTTAGATTCTCCTAGCAATATATTCTTGCCCATAAGCTCTCCAAATGATTCTCTCTCTTTTTCCTCTGCGTGCCCTAGTTCTCCACAGCGTTCTTCTCTTTTCATGATTGCACAAAATGAACATTGACATTATTTTTCCTAGTTTAACTCTTGGACCCTTTCTATGATCTTCCCATCTTATCCTCACTTACATCATAATATTACTACCTTGTCCTCACAGTCTCTACCTCTTATTATTTAATTTATTTAATAATAATTCTAATAATAAAAAATTATTAAAACACATAATATCACTTAATTTCCACTATACTACACAACATCACATCAAATACATCAAAACATCACATATACTCATAGATACATCAAAAAATTCTCACTATATTCATAATTAAATAATTAAATAAATAAATAAATAATATAATTACTCTTGGGTGTTACAAAAGCAATCTCCATGAACGTTAACTTTTATATACTCTTTACTTCCTTAATCATTG